>OY744540.1:89838867-89946367 GCA_963556195.1 Sepiola atlantica
TATGTGTATTAACATTTGTTAAAGTATAGTAAAGGTTGGTTTGTGAAGATCACTGTTCATTTTGTTTAGGAATAATTCAAAGTGTAAATATCTACGATATCAAAATTTGTAAATTTGAATGATTCGTTCTACTTTCCATTGCGGCAACGTAGGACATGAATCAAGTTTTATGTGTGGTATAATCAACTCCACTTAGGGTCCTCTGGAAAGTCAGAAAATAGCATAGATTGGATCTATCGACATTCCTGATAAAGGTGCCTCAGACGATCTGCAATGATCTCCGAAGACTAAGCCTAAGCACATTCAATTTTTAAACAAGCGAAAAGTATTTTAATTAAAGTAAATCTGTGCGGATTTAGTTTCTTAATCACTGTTCAGGATAAATCGAAATGCGTACAATGTTAAAGTTATTAGGCCCTTCTGTAAGATTTAAGGTCTCATTTTTATAAGTCAATGAGGAGTGGGGTAGAAACAATTGCGTTAGAGTGAATGATGAGTCAGGCGGATGCATCTTTCTCTCGTGTAGGTGAATTGCCGACACCAATTATCACGGCGCCTCTTCGTTGAGAGACTGCCGAAATCGAGCGGACGATTAGGTACAGGTAAAAACGGCAGAATTCTAATTAGTCACAAAAGATTGAAGTAGATAGAGAAAGAAACTAAAGAGAAAAAAAAACCCAAAAGACAAGAGGAAAATTTAATAATTTATGTATTTAAACGACGAGGAAAAATGAAGCGAAACATAGAAAAAAATTGTATTGGTATGAAATAGATTAAACATACGGAGATTTTATGAAAAACCATGAATGAATCTATAGACATAATAAACTAATTCCGGTTTGAAAACAGTAAATGTTGCTATTGGCAAGAATTTAAAGAAATAGAGTTGAAGAAATAAGTCTAAAACAGGTTATTTTGGTTTACCTACTCATGTTTAACATATTTTCGTAAAAATAATTTCATATTTAATAATCGTAACTTTACTTTGGGAAAAACTGGCCGACGGATGACTAAATACTAAAGACCAGTATTAACGGTAACTTCACATGCTTATATTTTTTATTAAATATTACATTGTTTTTCTTTTACGCAAATACGTCACACATGAGTAGGGAAAGCAAAATAAATTGTTTGCGAATGATTTCCCAACTATATTTCAAAATTCTAATGACTCAAATATCAACGTTTTATTCATGCATTCGTAAACTTAGTTGATATCCATTGTTTATATTATCATACAAATAACTAGCGTTTCTTGAGTATCAAATATTTTGTCGATCACAACTTTCGAGCATCAGTGCTATTGTTCCAACCAGTCATAGCATTATTCTGGCACCTCAAATCTGACTTGATCAATCCGACCCTTCTTTATCGGAAAAAAGTTATGGTTCGACAAGGGCAAACAAAATGCATACTACTAGGCATTATCTTCACTGTTTCGGGCGGAGTTTATGGCCGAGGGATTGCGACAGATCCGTTCTCGGCTATTTTTGTACCCGGCTTGAGTTCCCCTGTTGAGAAGGCTGTTTTGCTTCACCTTCTGACGTTGTGCCTCTATTTTGCTGTAGTGAGAAGCAATTAAATATGATTATATCTAATGAAATTTGCGGAAGGCATGACTCCATTAATTTCGCTCATTTTTTAATTAAATAGTCTAACTACCGTTCTTCGAGCAATTCGTTTACAAAGGTAAATTATTTGTTTGGAAAAATGATCTACGTCATAAAATGGCAGTTTCGATTAGATGAGAATGAGAAGATATAATTTCTCACTAGATTGCGAAGTCGAAATTGTGCTCTCTGCGGTCCCCAACCAGATGTGATAGCATTCCTCTATTTAGCACTTATCTGAACTCTTATACACCGTTGTTAGGAAACAAGATATCTTGTCATTTCCATGGCCGTTGTTTACAAATGTCAAAGTCTGATTTTTTAAATTATTTATTCATTTATTTATTTATTCAAAAACACTAATCATCTATGAAACATTAATTGCTTTGACAGAGAGAGAGAGAGAGAGAGAGAGAGAGAGAGAGAAAGAGAGTGAGCGAGAAAGAGAAAAATAGAGAAAAAGAGAGAAAAAGAGAGAGATGGTGAACAAGAAGGGAAACAGATAGAGAAAGATAAACAGAGAGTGACAGAGACGAATGTAAGAGGTGGGGAAAGAAGTACAAATATACAATATGAAACAAAAATAATCGAAGTCTGCATTTGATAAGGAACGCTAATTTCCCTTGGGGTAAAGATGATGGTCACATACAGAATGTAGGATGAAACTCGTCTTCTGATTCATTAAAAGAGATCTTTCATGGAAATAGCCAGTCGATAATTCCAACGGAGATTAAAGAAACAACACCAAAATGTCACCTTTTCAAATGACAAAATTAACATAATCAACATTGACAGGTCGGTTTGGTTAAGTTGTAAATACTTCGGACAGTCTTTAACGAGGTCTTACAAAGAATGCACTCTTAAGGTTTAGTTTGAAAAAAAAACACCACAAGATTTGATAGTTTTTTTTACACTAGTTTATCCTCATAGAAGGTGCTCGACTGAGCTCCATTCTCTGGTTCATCATTGTAAAACATTAAGCGCTTCGCATCTGGAGCATGTGGGGAAACGTGGCTTGTCATCTTTAATATGTTAAAAACTAGTCGAAACCCTAACCCTAACTCTCCTTAAAGAAGCCCCTTGTTTTGCTAAACTCTTTCACTCTAAACTTTAAATAGTAGATGTATATCCATTCTTTTTTTTTCTAGCGATTCAGAAACTACCATGCTCCAAATGCAATTCTCTAACTACAGAATAGCCAGATAAACCTTAGATGTAATACCGACGCCACCTCTGAGAGCATACCGCCCAGAGCACTCTTACTTACCTTGACACAGTACAAACATCGACTTCGCAATCTAATGGGGGTGATCCCTTCTCTTCGCTATATCCCTCTTCTCACATCAGAAACGTGGCTGGCGTTTTTCCACTCTATCGTTATTTTTACGGAAGGTGCTCGACTTAGCTCCAATCTCTGGTTGCTCATGGTATAGAATTCAGTCGTCTATCTACCACCACTGAAAATAAATTTTCTTTCTTCTTCTGTGTACATAATACCAAAGAGAATTTCTATCTGTTAAACACATTACCACGGGACAGCTTCCATTCGGACTGAAACATGATCGTCTTCAAATCTAATTTCAACAGTTTCGTATCAAACCGTCTTCTTAAGTAATCAAAGTTTTTCCATTCCATTTACAGTTTTAAACATCTCATAGGATCGCTCATTGTTCAGATAACAATCTTAAACATGTTTAGCGTCTTTTGTTCTTGTAAGTGATGACTTAGTAATATAAAATATCAAGCGTCTATGCTTAGATAAAAGATAGATAAACATATAAGCTGGGATCATGTATATGATTTTTACGTAGTGAAACCACAGTTATAGGCGTCTGACTAACTTAAATAAAGTATACAATACTATGGTGAGAATATTGGTTAAAAGCGTTCTAGAAATGAGCCGGCTATCTGGATAGTCAGAATCAGCTGAATATTATATAAGCGCTAAAATATAATCTTCTGGCGTTTAATATTTCTATTGAGACTGTTAATGTAATAATGATCTGTTACAGCTAAACCCAGTCTATAGTACAATTGCTTGACGGAGACACCGCATTTTTAGGCCACTGCCAGTGTTGTTCAGTACGACACAATAACTCCTTATCTGTTTATAATCTTTATACATTTTTATGTATGTCATTCGAAAAGTTGAAAGAAAATGGCTTCACATTGGTACCTGCAAGAAGCAAGAGATATTATGCAGAGAAAATTATTGACGCAGGTTATGCTGATGACCTTGCAATTTTTACTGATACAACAAAACAAGCGGACGTGTTTCCACACTTTCTCGAAAAAATGGTGAATTGCATTGGGATTTTTTGTGAACACTAGCAAAATAGAACACATTCCCTTGGACCAACGTTGAAATATGTCTTCATGAAATGGGATTTTAATAAATTTGCTATCTTGGCAGTAAAACTGCAAATGAACTTGAACAATGTGCAAATCAGCAAAGCCTGAAGTTTGCACTGTCCAAGCTGAACGCAATCCGGAAGTCAAATCGCCCGATTAAGATGAAGCTAGTGTTACATCAGTTCTCGTATACGGAAGTAACACCAGAACGATTGCAAAACGATTGGTAAAGTAGCTTGACAGTGTTTAAAACTTACTCAAGAATGGTAAGAATTGCATTAAATATCTTCATGATGTAGCATCCAACAATGTAGCAACTCTATAAACACATTCTTCACATCTCAATTAGAGAGAGAGAGAAAGAGATAGACATACAGACATACATACAGACAGACACACATACAGACAGACAGACAGACAGAGTGAGAGAAAAAGACAAGAACCCGATTTGCTGGTTACTAGTAGAGGTCTAAGGATGGAAGTTAGATTAGGAGAGAGCACAGAACTTACGTCAATCAAGCAACAGTAGACTCAAAATCCACGCAGATAGCCCTATATGTTCTAATAGAAGATGGATTGATATAGCGTGAGATGATTCAAGAAGATCCTTGACACTATCACAACTAGATAATGATGATCATATTGTCGGATGTATTAAAAAAAAACACACACATTTATGTGTAATTTTTAAAGCTATATTCTAGTTGTCTAACGCGACGAATGATTTGAGTTAGTGAGTGTCGAAGAATTCAGGGTTAGTGGTAGATTTTAAGTGTATAAATAGAAGTTGATTAGTGCCAATCTATCGAATCCCCTCGTGAGTCACTTTTCTCTAGATAAAACATCGAACCAGTTAAAATAACAGTTTCTGTTTAAAACAACAGTTTCTGTAGTTATGTATTTCCCAACGTCTGTATATTTTATTAAGAAAACGGATGTTTTTTCCTGTTTCATGCATGTTGCTTTTTATTTTATACCCCAGAAACCGGACGCAACTCTTCCACTAATCGAGGTGTCATTTTTTTTTTTGCTGCAGTCATTATATGTTATTAATCCGTCCACAGAGTTTGTATAGCTTTCTTGCATGGATGTGATATCCTGTTTAGCTAAGCCCGTGTGCTATAAGCACGGCCATTTCGCCGATAGGTATTATATAATCTTTAGTAGAAACTTCAATCAAGGTGTTAAGCAGCAAATAAATATCAATATATAACTTAATGCTTTTCTTGGCCATGTGCAAACAAACAGAAAAGAGAATGGCGTAAGTTGCGAAATCGGAGTAAGAACAGCAATAACGTGGATCAGTTTAAGTTGAGGTTGGATAAATCCAGAGAAATTGGTAGGAGGGAGAAATTGAGGGCACATTTGGGAGTTGTCAAATGAAATATTTGACAGAATGTGATCTTGACATCGATATTGTACTAAGAGTTTAATTTAAAAATTGTATTGAGAAGATAGTAAAATGGGAGATGCCGAATGAGGCATAACAAAAAAATAATAATAAATCAAGCTGATATAAGACGATACAAAGTACAATAGTGTGCTTAACTTCTGTCTTCATAAGACTTTATTTAGTCTACTGCCGAAAGTTTCTTCAGTAGTCATACCAAACATTGAAACTACCTACAAAAAGGGTTATTGATCAGCATAACGACCGTGTCTTTTTAAAACAAAGTAATAACACCAGGATTCATTATGGTAAGATAAGACAGTTCTGGGGAAAGAAATAATGCGATTTTCTTTTTAGTGGGGAAATACTACATCCTTTTGTAGCCTTCCATGTATTTAAATTCCAAAAATATTTTAGAATTTATATACTCTAAAATTTGTTGAATACTTTTTGGAAAAACGCTCACTGTATAAACATGGAAAAACAAAAATAATCAATAGATTCCAAGTTAACTATGATGCAATTAACTAAAATAAGACTTGTACAATCTTGGAAATGTAATTAAAATAATTAATAGCTGGCATGAAGTATTTGGAAACATCGTTTCAGTTTTAAATCCTTATTTTAGTTTTGAATTTAGTAAATATTCTATGTAAATGAATAAATAACCTAATTCGAAGTTCCGTATCGGCGAACAACACGACACGATATCTTAATACGTGCAATGCAAGTAAGCAAAACAGCTTACATGCAATTTACAAAGTAGTAATCGTAGTAGAAGCTGTTGTTGTTGTAGTCGTGGCAGTATTAGTAGTATTAGTAATCTTAGTAACTATAGTAAGGTCATACGCGCATTAAAATAGTGGTGATGGGAGGCTTTGTGTTTTTCCTTCACTTCTGTTACAAATAGACGTTTATTTCATATTGGCTTCCGAATCCTGGTCACGACACCACAGTAAGCTCGACAAGCTTTAAGCAACATATAAGTGAAAATGCAAATAAATATCTGTGATAATTTGCCACGGATTTCTGTATAATTGTATTTTTTCATGCAGTCATGTTCAGACTATGGCCCGCGCGGTTTTATGATTGGCCCGCCTACTTTCGAAAGGAAAATAACAGTAATTCCATGTTTGCTTGATTCGTTTCGTTATCACGTGTTTATACTAACTACTTCGTTGATAACACAGAATAATTATTATTAAACCCCTTTGGACTATCGGTATCAACGGCAGGAACATTGCTAACGGAAGATCTCCGTCTAATTTCCATTTTATTTCACTTACGAATACACCGATCTAAATATTTAGAAGCTTCTTTACTTATATTTTACCGCTTTATATCTGGGTCCAGAAAAAAAAGAAGGATTTATCAGATTATCCGCTACGTGTCAAAATCGACTACCTGCCTGACGTAATATACTAAATCTTTCTCTTCGAATTCGGTTATCGACTATTCTTGTTACTATGTCCTTCAATCCTCAACACAGATTCATTGACTAGAAAGGAGAGAAATTATCACTTTAAAATAACGGGTTATTTGTATGATCACAATATCACTTTCTATAAATACTGGAGTTTCAATAGATTAACATCTATGAAAACAAATATAATACATGTACCATATATATATATATATATATATATATATATATATATATATATATATATATATATATATATATATATATATATATATTAAAGAGTTCAAATGCAAAACACGATAAACGCCATTTTAAAACATTACAAAACTATCACTACTAAATGTATTTCATTTTAATACATGGCCACCCCCAGAAATCATGTTTTGCCTGATTGACGTTTTTTTTTCAATTAAAATACACATTTAGTCAAGGTTTCCATTTTATATGATCGCCCGTTTTTTTGTTTAAGGTTTCAATTTATACATATTGGATTTATCGCGTTTTGCATTCGAACGTTCTATATATAATCATATGTATGTGCCGCACACTCATTAGGTTATATCGTATACCCTGTTCTCATTGGGGATAACATAGATACAACTACCTTCACGAATTATCTGCTTAATGTGTCTCTGGAGAAGAGACTGAATTCTCTTTTTCTCCTGGAACTTATGTGATTTCGTTGTCTTCCGTAAATTAAAGGTTAAATTATGACTTTCCATCCATCAATCATTTCTCCATTCAACTAACAGTTTTTGTTTATGTAACAAATTACTCTTATCCTCACTCTAATCTCTTGTCGTAAATACCACTTTAAGCATCATTTTTTACTCAGCCACATAGAGTCTTGCTATACCAACACATAATGCGCCCATTCAATCTGTCGGTTTAACGATGACACTTCCATTTCAAACTGAAGCGTGACAAGGTCGACATACGAAGTGTTTACAGAGGTGTGTGGACGCATTAAGAAATAAGATATGAAAACCCTTGCCGACATTTCCCCCTTTTTTCATGCGCGGATTTTATCGCTACATTCCCGCGCTCTGTTGTCAGAGTTAATCATTAACTACATTTTTATTGTTGCTCGCATGAAATAAAATTTCCGAAATTTTTAACTGCTACCTCGTCGACGAATATTTTATCTGAAGTCTTTTAAGGAAAAGTAAAAAAAATCTTAGTAGACCTTCTTTAAAGGAATTATTCATTTACTAGCGTGACCAGTGAAAATTCCACAGCTGTTACGTTCATTAGTTGCATATTGCTGCAGTGTATTTTATGGACGTCCAGTGCAGATCTAATAATATCACTTTACCAGTTTAGTTCAAAGGTAAAACGGCTTATCTAGATACTCTGGTTAATGTAGTTCCAAAATATATCTACTGATGGCGATATATCTCCAAATTCCTATTAGGAGTGCGCGAACGTATGCCCCCAACAATATTATTATACCATATTTGGACAGAAGATATACTAAAACTTTATCCTACGCCGAATGCCGAGAACAGGTATTTTAGAACGAGTTTAACGTTCGACAGATAGTAACATTAGGTGCATTTTAAAAACTGACTTGATTTACATTGCATCATCGGCGATCGTGCGGTACCATCTTTTAAAAATGATACGCACGAACATGAACATGTCAATGCTTCTTATCTTGTTGCTGCAAATGTGACGGAGATAACTCGATTGTATTTTTTTACAAAACCTGAGAAAACTAATGGAGATAGAACGATTTATTTTCAACAATATTCTTTTTTAATTACTAATTTATTTAAATGTACATTCTTTTACATCAATATTTTTAAAACAATTTAGACAACAACGAAGATGCATACACGTATTTTATAGCCGAAAATGACATGAAACTCATCAAAAAGATCGTTAGCATGAATAACGTTTAAAAGAAAAGAACACAATTCATAGAGTTGAGTAAAAAAATTTAAAATAAAATCATGTGTTCAAAAAATATTATTATCATACAATGTATAGTTCTTTTCGAGATTAGTGGTGCCTCGCAAAATACTAATCACAAATAAACCATATCACTCTAATCCACTTTGTGACCTATTTTTGTTCGTTAATAAACCTTCGTTATTTAAATTTTCAGTTACTTGTTCTAGGTTTTTACAACAAATTATATGTAGATTTTTTTAAATATTGTTTAAAAATTCCACATAAATATTTTTAATAAAAACAATTAACAAATGTTAGTATTGTTTTCTATTAATATTGTTGAAAAATAATTCCTCTTATCTCTACTTTGTTTTGTCCGTTTTTTTTTAAAAAGTTTTTTAAAAGTTACCTCCCTCACATTTGCAGTAACAATTTTAGTAACGCCAAATTGGTCTCGCCATGGATTCAGTTACTTAAATACTAATCGAGGTTCCGTTCTCGACACTCAGTCTGACGAGAACTTTGTCATTTTGGTGACCTTTTACATTTCGCGTTGTGGTATTGGTCCAGGTGGTACTAGGAAATCCTCCGCCCAGGCCTTGCCTTCCCCATTTGTGGAGGAGTTTATTGCTAACTGCCTAGGGCGCTCCGACCGGGGAATGCCGACGAGGTTGCCGAGACAATTTTAAATAGGCCACAGCGCTCCTTCTCTAGGGCCGCTGGGTTGGTTCTCCCCACCTTGTGGCCTTGTGTTACATTTTGCTCAGGTTGGAAGTAACGGCAAATTGTCTTATATTATTACACAGATATTAACTCAACAACGTTTTTGTATTCAATCTTTTATGAATATCGTTTCTTATACCCTTTATTGTTATTTTCTTCCAACTTGGAGTTCACATACAATCGCTGCTGCCTCTGTAGTTCGATAATTATTATTATTTACTCACTAGTATTTTTTACACCGGTCATTATCAATGATTGCTCATCGGAAATAAAAATATATGTTCCCTTCAGTCTTAGTGACAACAAGTCTCTCGGATTTCCAACACTCTTCGACTCTTTTGATAACCGTTGCAATTAATTTCTCCGTTATCGCAACAGCCGTTTACTATTGATTTATCGCTGACAACAATCGAAACCATAATGGTCCCCAATGCCCTAGCAGAGTACCCCTTCTATTAGAGGCCTAATGGTGCCCTCTCTCATATGTCTCTTCATCCTCATTAACGACAATGTTCTGTGATACTAGCCGATATAAGTCCCACCGTGTGTGTGTATTATATCGAAGCTTCCTGGAAGTTTCAGTTCACCTGGACGCTTGCAATGTTCTTTGTAGTACGATTTATGCATTTGTTTATGTTCGGAGGCTTCATCGATCGTTTATTTTTGCTTCTTGTGATATGTTGGGACGACGAAATCTACAATTTGGTACGTTTTTATTTCTTGTTGTTTATTATTACATAATACGTCTTTGCTTGGATGAGTTTGTATGTCTGTATTTCCATGTGACATCGGATTTATAATTTTCATTTTCTAGTTGTGTATCTAGTTTTTATAAGTACAATTATTCTGCACGTTCATAGTAGAAGTTTTCATAGTTTCCAGTGGGCTGCCTTCCCCATGCAGATGTGTCTACTTTGTATTTTGTTCGGCTAGTTTGCAGGATTAATTTATTATATAGTTTACCGTTTCGTCTCTTAGTCCACAGTGTGTATGTTACGATACACGTTCCAGACCTTATTCAATTTACTCTATACGTTTCGTAACCACAGTCTTAAATCTTCACGTATCAATTTACGGCCTTTCAGGCCTTTTTTAAAACCACGAATCTGTTCACGGCATCTCAAGCCTTTTTCAATTACGGCCTCTGTTCATTTATACGTATCTTAAAGTCTCTAAAAAGTTCTCAAATAAATCTCAAGGTTTACCTTATCTTCTGTTCTCTTCTTTGGCCTGTGATTCGTCTAGTCTTCGCTGGCTGTGTCGTCTTGATCGAAGGAAGAGGTCTGTCTCAGACAGAATGAACACACGAGACACGAATTTTCTTGAAGGGAAATTTCACACAAGTTTCTTTATTCTCACACAATTCTTATTTCTTGGTTCGTTTGCTGTCAGGGGGATTCCGGCTTCGACTCTCTCATGCCCCGGCTATTTTCCGGTTCCTTTTGGAATATCTTCTGCCCTCCCAGAACGGGGCCTTACCAGTTTACCGGCTACATGCTCGCACCCGGTCTGAACGGTATCGCCTCTAAGCTCAGACTGATTCTAAAAAGCTAATTTCTTGTTTTCTGTGGTGACGTAATCATCATTCCCACGCACGATATGGGGACAAAAACGACTTACTCTGATCTCTGACTCAAAGGTCACGTCAGGTCTAAATTTATTATGACTATTCTTGGATCAAACGTTTCTCTGAACTCACTTCTGAGTCCCGAAACAAAACCTATTTTTCAATAACAAAATTAGCTATTTGATACTAGTTAACCTACTGTGCCTTGCATAATGGGGCCCTACAGTATTGTAACATGTACATTTAATGTTGTTGTTATTATTATTATTATTATTATTATTATTGTTTATATTATGTTTCTTCTTCTTCTTCTTCTTCTTCTTATTATTATTATTATTATTATTATTATTATTATTATTATTATTATTATTATTATTATTATTATTATCATCATATCTGTTCGGAGCTTGTCACAATTCAGTTCTTGAAGGCGACCTCTTGTGTCACCTTTCCCGAACATCTTCCTCGAACGTTGTGTTGCCTTTCAAGACACAATCGAAATGACATACTCTGCAGTGTTTGCAATATTTCACGGTTGATTGATGACAATCTCAGCAACAACTTAAAATCGATTTCTTTTCTTTGCCAAGTAAGATTTTTAAAAATCTTCTTCGTCTCATCAATCCAAAAAAAAATTACCGTCTAAAAACGATGAAGCAAAAAAACTTAATTATTAAAACCTTCCGTTTCGGAGGGTTCTCTTTCGTTTGTTTGCTGGATTTTCTTCTTAAAATTAACCTTGGCTTTGTATACGTCAATTGTTATTCGATAACTCTTGGGGAATTATTATTCAGAAACGCTTAATTGAGAGGGAATATCATAGATTAAAACATCAATCAAATATATTAATAGGACACAATGTAATGGAATTTTTTTCAAGTTTTCCGTGCATTATTGTGAGGTGACGGTGGCTAAGTGGTTAACATCATGAACTAACGACCTGGGTATTCCAAATTTGAATCCAGTTCGTTCCACAGAAACACTTTCATTTAGGATATTGACAAACTTTACGCGGTACCGAACGTAAGTCCCCGATTTATTTTTAGAAATGTTTCTAACTGGAAAGATATCGTGGAAACTAATGTAGTACAATTATCTGATTCACAAATATGATTTTATCACGTGCATTTCTCAATAAGTTTGCTTGCTAAACATTTTCCCACCTGGCCGTCTTAAATGTTGATTTTCAAGCCAAGCAAGCTCTATGCTATTCTAAATTGGATGTTTAAAAACATTAACGAGTCACCGCTTAGCAAGGCCAAAATGTAACTCGAAGATTAGGGTTCATGCGTTTATTAGGTGGACGGCGGGACTACACCATGAGGATTGGTAACAATGATTGAAACTAAGCATAGTCATATCATTTTATATGACGGCTACACAAACATTTGTTAACATTGGACTTGAACACAGCCAATCTGCAGTAAACTGTGGAAACAGACCTGCGGTATTGTGTTCCACATACGGGCAGTTCTTGGAAATAAACTTTGCTCATCGAAGTTTCGTTAAGTTTTAGGTACACAGGGTAACATTTTTTTATTTACAGTGGTTGTAGCTAGACGCGATTTTGTTGTGAATATCTTACAGGGGCACCATAGATTGGAGCTCAATCTAAATAGCTACTATATATTTTTGAATTTTCTGCCACTAATAAATATCGTGATAATTATTATTATGCAACCCAAGCCGACGTCTTAATAGTATCAGGCTACACAATTTCACTCATAATTATTGGTTGGACCCGTGGCATATATTTATCTCTCTTGAACCAGGTACACATTATCCCCATTTGACTGTTATCATCTAACGAGTAGAACGCAATCTTCTACTTCCGCAAAATAGAATAAATATAAATTTCATACACGTGCGTATTTAAAAAAAAAGGATATATTTTTCGTTCCTGACTGAACTATCAAGCTTGTCCTTTAACTGTCTCTTGCTGCATGACATTTTATGGTCGCAGAAGAGTAACAAGAAAAGTAAGTCTTATTTACGTCCACATTGCTCACATATATCACTCTTTATTTGTTTAGCCTGAAAATAGATGTATCCTAACGTAGCGTTAGTAACTAAGGTAGTGTTTTTCCCCTCTTTGTAAACATGGATAAATGCTAAGTTTTTGAAATGGCGTAACTTTATTAACTGTTTGACTTAAGCACTAGATGTATCAGAGTGTCGTACTGCCCGTTGCTTTGTACAGTCCCGGGTGCTTGCTGTCGACAAAGACAGCAGAAAGAAAAATATCGGTAACAAAGACGAAGATGTTCCACGTGCACTTCATTCCTGACCAGAGTCAATCTTGCTAGAAATGCATATATTCACTACCGTTATAATGTGACTCGAGGAGAATCTTTTGTTGCACTATTTATTGATTAATTGTGTGTAAGTATTTATGGAATGATGTCGTCCGAAATGTTGATACTAACAACCGTTACGATGTGACATAATGAAGACTTTGATTAAATAAATTATGTAATAATAAATTAAACTAAATTGTGGGTTTGCTCATTTAGAAGCGACAACATATTGTTCAATGCTATTTACCCGACTGTGAATTCGAAATCTCATATCCTTTCAAACAAGGGAATAACGGTCTTTGATTATGTATAACGAAATATGAGAAGAAAATATTCAGATCTGAACTTTTTCACTTTTAATGTTGCAATTTTGTTATTCTAAATTGTAATGTTATAGATTCTCGCGTTCAATGTAAACAAATTGTGTAAAACTAAAACTGCGTTTTAAGATTTAAAAGGTTACCAATAGGACACCGACCATATATGATAAAATACTGAATCTTTCACAAAACCCAAGACTTAGTAAAATTTGAATGACACCATATCTGGCATTTTGTAGCTCGTATAAAAGGTTTATTTTTTGTGTGAAACAAAGGTTCTAAATGTACGACCAATTTTGAAATATGTCGTTATATTCTCATATTTTTATCGGGATAATGAAGAAAATTTAGGAAAATGTATACCCGCACAGGGTACATATTTCTGCTCGTTTATTTTCCTATTTTGTATGCACAATTGTAAAATATCTACTTTACTATATATCTAACGTTTATCGATTTATCTGTTTCGTTTCCTTTCTACAGTTATCTTTAATTTATCATGCTGCTGAAGCAAACTGATTCAGATATTAGGTTTATAAATATAACAATCAAACCGATCGAATAATAAAACCTGTTATTTTCTAGAAGTCAGGTGTAGGTTTAATGACAATGTTTCTGTGGAACAAACTTGATTCGAACTTGGCACAACCAGGGTTTCAGTCCGTGTCGTTAACGACTTAGCCACCATTACCCCATAATGAAACTTGTAATGTGACAACCTTTTTGTTTAAGAACTAACCAAGAAAGTTGTCACTGTACTCTGAGATATTGGAGAAGATTACTGCTAGGATTTACACTGGCGTTAAGCTTTTATTCAGGCATTTTATATTTTTACAGACTTGTTCATTCAGATAATGATGTTTTAACAAGGTCTAGTGACTTATTTAAATTGTTTGATTAGTTTTGATCGTGGTCTAACTGAAATATACAGCCATTTTCTTAAATATTCAGCTAAAAATACGATATGGTCCAAACGTGTAGCTCTGAATTGATCAATACTAAGCGCCACCTACTGGTCGTTAAGAAGTTGTGGGTAGCCTTGGGTAGATGACGAAAATGGGAGGTGAGCAATGGTTATAACGGTGGAGCCACCGTCTACACTTCAAATGATTTGTTGGGATGGCAGTGAAAACACTTTTCCGATCGTCTAGTTAATTGGAGATGACCCGCAATGGGTTTCACACTCTCGGACTTAAACTCCACACATTTTTAAAGATAATATCTATCAATCTATAAAAAAACTCTTCAGACTTTTCTAAAATACAGGATGGCAGAGTGACTCAGTGCCACTAACATCTTTGCGCATCGTATCTAGGCGTGCTTATCATTGAACGGCAACAGAAAGGATAACACTTCCAACTGATGAGACGATCATCAAACTGTCCCCAGAAGAAAATTATGGCCGAAAACATCAGCATCTAGTGAGGTGTATTTTGAATTTTATCCCATATAACATGATCCCATAATCATTGTTTCGCTTACATGTAATACATGTTTTGAACATGACACATGGAATTGTAACATTTCGGCTTACTTTGGGATATAATTTCCACCATTTAGACTGCCTTATTTTTGAAAAACTACTTTAATCAATCTAGCCGTATCTTGATGGGGTATTTCAACTTAAATATATGTTTTTGGCCGATGCAATTTGTGTTGCATATATTTATTATTTTTTTTATAAATTCTTTTGTTATTATTAATTTTATCATTAATTTTGTTTATTATTATTATATTTTTATATTTTTATCTTCATGTTTTCAAAGTAAAGTTTTATTTACTCGCTGTAATTCCACTGCGATAATGATCCTCTGACGAGAAGAATTTTCTTTGAAAGCCCATGGGTTAAGGACTTTCAATTACTTTGCTTGAACTTTGAATTGTAATAAAATTTGATTCGCACCTTATTATATTCTTTCATTTTATCTAATGCTATATATATATATATATATATATATATATATATATATATATATATAATAATAATAATAATAATAATAATAATAATAATCATAATAATAATAATAATCCAGGTAAAACATCCACAGGGCAGTAATCTAAAGAATTTCAACAGGGTTTATAAAAAAGTGCTCAATATCAAATATGATCTAAGGTTAAGATTGGATTCTAACTCTGCCTGGTGAGATCTCAGTTTATAATAGCTGTTGATCGATAACATCGACATGCCAGTGTCGCAGATTTTGTGCATGTCTGTGTAAATAAAAATAATCATATGTATATGTATAGAGAGAAAGAGAGAAAGGGAGAAAGGGAGAGAGAATAGGAGATAGGGTGGGAGAAAGAAACATGTCCTTGTTAAAAAACAACTATACCATTTTTATTATGGGTAAAATAAGTTTTAATATAAGTTTAGGGTTAAAACAAAACTTAAATATAAATAATTAATTAAATGTCTTAAACTCATCAAATAAAATAAACCCATAATATACCCTAAAACAACTAAAATTACATATACGGGGTTCAGAGGTGGGAGCAGAGGTGTCTTCGGTGCATAAATTTCCCCCGGTCCTCCTAGTAAATTAATAAAATCTCAAATTAAATTAAAATTGGGACGAATGAATAGTTAGTATTATATGAGTTGAGTGTTGGGGACATTAAGATGATGATCTGCCTGCTAACATCCATACAATTATTCATTCGCATATCTATGAAAAATACAACATCTGTGGTATCTATTGTCAACATTGTCAAGTTGTTTAATATATTATGCATAGATTGATAAATAATTCGTAGGTTTTTTGTGAAGACATTTCGTCTTTTGTCCATTTCTGTCTGTTTCCGTTATGGCTTCTTTCGATAGGGAATTAATTTCATTGAGATCTGTCGAGAACTTCCGGTTTACAATGTCCTATTCGCGTGAAGACAAGAATTGAATCCTTGGTACATCGAAGTTCTTTCCTCTCGGGGCTTATTTAGCACAACATAGAAACGCCATTGACAAGGTTTTCTATGAAAAACAACAACAAAAAACACGTCTTTAAAAGTAAAGTAACATCGGTGCCACTAATGAAGATTCCCAGAATTTCATTACGCGCGTGACCACATTTTTATTTCCTTTTTACTTTATCATATTTGTTTTTTGTTGCTTTTTGGGGGGGAGAGGAGAGTGATCTTGTAATCTTGAATCGATTTCTTTCCTAAGAGAGATCAATTTTTATTTTTGCCATTTCGATTAAGTCTCTTTCCATTCACACTGAAATATATGTTCAATGCATCTAGTTCTGCCGCACGGTTATGTGTACTGCCATCTAAATTATATCCCGACATCGAAGAAATAAGTTCCTCTCAAATCAAATCAAATCAAATTTATTTGGCAAAACATATCAACGTGCAACAAGCCATGTAAAAAAGACACGTAGAAGTTATTTACATCTACAGATAGTCTTAATGTTTGTCCAAGCTTAATGTAAACGTGGATATGGTAGTCATCGTCACAACCTCCTCTGGTATGTCGTTCTACTGATCAGAAACACGGAGAAAGAACGAGTCATACTTTCTATTGAGCCTAAAGCGACGATCGTACATCTTTTGCAAATGGTCGTGGAGACAACAACTTGGCGCTGGGGTTAAACACTAATCGAAATATAGATTAAAATTCGTGTTCATGATGTTGTACGACAGAATCAGGTCTCCTCAGCTGTTGAAGTAAGAACAGATTGAGTCTTTAAACCCGCTCTTTTTAAGTAATCGTTTACAGTCTTGTCATAATTCTGGTTGCCTGATCGATTTTAATTTTAATCAATTCTGGAAAATTAAGATAAGTCATTTATCTTTACCGCATATCAACTTTTTTAGGATTATTTAATTCAATATACCGTCATGTTTGTAATTGTGTTTACGCTTCAAGTTTTTAACATATCAAATATTAATTTATGGTGTTTTTATATACTAATAAGTCACAACTTACAAAGGCCAAACGCCACTCAAGGATAAGGGTCAATGATTATTAGTGGATGGTGAACAATGCCAATAGAGGATTGAAAACAATAAAGCATCTAGCCTTAATTTTGATTACTGTAGGTCAAAATAGAGAAAGCTGTAACACAACACAACCTTAAAACTCCCACATTCTGACCCTACCTTTGAATCCACTTTATTTTTATAACTACGACATATTTAAATAACCCAATAGTTAGGAGTCTGGCAGAGTGATATGATTAATTATAATAAGTGTGGTTTAGGTAGATTCTCCAAAACACATAAAGTAGGGAACACAGTTTCGTGGGTCTGCTTCCAGGCTGACTATAACATTCCCGTTTTCAAGTGCAATGTAAACACATTTTTGTTGAGCCGCCCTCTTAAATAGTCAGTTTCTCTACCAGTTACAACCATCGCTACACATCCCCTTGGTGTCTGTCCGTCTACGTGTCCTACCCAATAACATTTATCCTCGAGTGGCATATGGGTCTTGATAAGAGATGATCAGTTTGCAAATGAATTCTTTTTGACTAATAAAAGACTGCTAAAATCGAAGAATGTCCCTAGGTTTCCAGAATGGTGACAAAGTGTATTTCACTCTTGAGATAATGTTGGCACAGCATTATTAAAATGGCATTTTCTTATCAGATGTTATAAACCGGCAGTTTCCATAAAATTATTTTCCTCACCTGCAAGCAAACGCCCACACTTTTTCTTGGAAAAGAGAGGTTTCTTTATATATAATGATATTGTTTTACTACTGTTTTTATCACATAGAATTCTCTATCCTCCATTTTTTGCTTTTGTCTATGTGACTAAAAACAACGTATGACAACAGGGTGAAGTAATTCGACGAGATCTGAAGAAGTCATCCATATCAAAGAGAACGAGTGAGCTAGCAGAGGAATTGAGAAACCAATCACATTTACGTCGGGACAATCAAAATCTACTTGAATGAGACTAGTTGCTCCTACCCGACGTTGACCCGGAATAAGAGAGAAAAAAAGACTGACACGTTTACGAAGAAATGGAAAATGTGTTTTTAGATATTTAATTTTGCAAATGTCAAGAAAGTAAATCATGACGTGATTACTTCCCTTTAATATATAAGAATATTCGGTGAATAAATTAAAAAGTATCCACTTAAAAAATTGTACTTTTCTGGAATCATTTATTTTTCAGAAAGAAACTGTAGCAGAATAAAATATATTTGAGTTAGCATTTGAGTCAAAGGAGAGGACGAGATACTAGGCTACTTCAACTAAAGTTGTGATTGCTATTTTTATCTTACTTCGAAAATCAGACGAGAAAATTGTATATGTTAGATTAAGAAAACAACAGCTAAATTCTATATCATAGCGGACGAATCGGTTAGCAGCTGTTTTAATAATTGTGACGCTTGTTATTGGTTATAGCAACAACAAACATCTCTCCTCGTAATAGCAGCAGTAGCATAGCGACTCCCTTTTTTGATAGTTTCTATCATCTCTTCGCATGAATATCATTATAGCAGCACACATTTTGGGTTTTAATATTCTTTTCTACGTAGCTTTATTATTGTTAGCATTACACATCGCTAATACACAAGTTTCTTATTCTTGCCCACTTTCCTCTGCATGGGAGAGAAAAAGAAGCCCTCTGAAATACGTTTGTTCCATTTCACAAACAAAACCGTCTAGTCTTTTCCCTTTCTATCACGTATCACTATCTATCACCTCTTCCTGATAGCTAAACCACTTCCTTGCCATGCCCGCTAACCTACTTTCATATCGACCTTTCATTCTATCTAAAATATTCTATAAACGATTTCTATCTAACCACTACACTATACAGCATCATGTGAAGAAAAATATATGCAACCTTAGTTTATTCTAATGGATTAATTCTTTTCCACCCGACATTTTCGCTTCATGTAAATGATTACAGGTGGGTACTATATTATTGATCCTATATCAATCGACTTACGGCTAACGGAACATTGTAAAGGGGCAAACACGCCAAGCTTTTATTTTATTTAAGAATTGATAACTTTCCATTTTACCTTATACAAAGAAAACGATAAAGAGAAATTATTTGAATGCAAAGCATGAGTGATGTTGTCAACAAAACTCCTAACTCCAAGATAGGGAGAACATTGCATTTCCTTACTTTATTGAACACTAATATTATTCCTTCCTCTCAACAATGTTATACATTTTGTCCGTCCGCGAATTAGGTTATCCTTTGTAGTCTGTCGGCATTTTCTTTCTGTTTCTTATGGCTTCCACTATCCAGCACGTTGCATTCTTTGATCGGAAACGGATGCAATTTTTTAGAACGTAATTAGCGAGAATCGACTGTCTGGTACAAACGAATACGACAGTCTATTACCTTATATAGGTAACGCTGATGCGGTTGTATGCAACATAACCCTTACCAGACACTGTACAACTCTTGACGTGCCATGTAAGGTTCAGAAGCTACGTTCAGTAGTTATCAGATCAGTATGAACTTTAGTGATACTGAAGAATTGTCTACTGAGATGCGAAAATGTATGTCTTAGATTTGATTAATACTTTATTCTATTTACCAGTTTCTTTTACCTCAATTACTTGAATTATTCTCGCAACTTAACTAAGTTTAATTTCACCATGTGATTTAATTTGCCAACCATTTTGTCCCATCAGCTTTTCTCAATTTCTGAAATTTTATAACACTATTTTGGTGAGGCAGGGCTTTGTTTTTGTGCCTTCTATATCTTCTAACACTCTTTTTTAAGAGACCGTCTATAACAGAGTTATTCCCCCTTCTTTTTAATTCCAATGTCCTATACCTTTGTTCTTAATTCTTTTTCCTGAAGTTAGTTTCATCTTGTTTTTAATTAATAAATTAATTAAGTTAAAAACACATTCAACTATACTTTTTTATAATTCTCGATAATGGGACGGTCGCTAAGTGGTAAATACTGCGGACTAAGGAGCTTGGTGTGCATCCAATTCACTACACAAAAAGCATTTTTATCAAACCCCTTACCTGACTAGATGAAGTAAATGAAATGTTGTTTATTATGCCCGAACACTTTCGTTTTTTCCTTCGGTTTGTAAGTGTTTGACTAGCTAGTCAGCAAATAAAGCTAGTCTATTCACATACATCTTCATTTGCGCAATACAAGGATAGATATTCATTGATAAATAAATAATAAATGGAACACTTTTTAATTAATCTGAACTAATTCTTTAATTTAGTATATATATATATATATATATATATATATATATATATATATATATATATATATATATATACATACACAGGGTGAGCCAAAAGTAGGTGGACAGTAAAAAACATTTATCTTCTTGATTTACACAGCTTTAAAGTCTGCCTCTTACGCTTCGACAAAAAATGTTTTGGCTCACCCTTTATATATATATATATATATATATATATATATATATATATATATATATATATATATATATATATAATCTATTTTAAATAATCTGTTTCATTTTATCTCAATTCAATTTTATTTTCCTAGCAATGATTTCTACTATTCTAGCTTATTATACCGTACCGGAGGTGATGGTGGTTAAGTGGATATCGACACGGACTGAAGATCTGGGTGTTTCAAGTTCGAATCCAGTTGGTTCAGTAGTACCACTTTCACTTACGGATGATGACAACCTTCTCGTGGTCCTTCCCGTAAGTACCCGATATCTTTCTAGAAAGATTTTTAACTAGGAAAACATCAGGGAAACTAATGCCAACACACGAATCATCTGATTCACACGATTATATCGTACGATTTATGCAACTGATTTTGTAAATATTGTGGAATATATCCTTCTATTATATTTACCGTAATTCCCAATATTACTGTCTAGCTAACAACTTTAAATTACTATCTCTCCACTCCTCTTATCTATATGATATAAAGAATTCTTTATTTTCGAACATAATTTCTATTTCTACACTGATTCTGATTTTCCCGTTTTTTACTCAAAATATTAAGCAAATCGTTTCAGAAAAATGAATTTGAACTCTTACAGAATCGTCAGAATCAGCGTATCATCCTAAAAAGACTATGTTGATGAATAAAGTCGTTGTTTTATTAGTTATGCCTGCGACTTATTGAGTAAGGCATTACTTAATTAAATACATTAAATCATACAAATTAAATAAAAAACATTCCAGAACTACCGTGGATTATACTGCGAGGAATCGCCAGGAACGAGACAAAACAAGACAAACACTACTTCTTATTGAAAGAACACGTTACCAAAGATTGGTTCCCTGAGTGGTACAACATAGTCATATTCAAATGCAAGTACAATAAACACTTGTCATAAATCGGTGTTATGAGTCATAATTTTATTAATGCAATTCATTATTTTCAATCTTTTCATTATATTCATCATTTAACGCTTAATATCGGTTGCTGTTTGATCAAATTAAGCAACAGTGAACGTAGCCAGTACTAAATCGACGATCGTTTGAGAATACCGCACGATGTATGCAGGAGGACAGCAAAAATTAACTGCAAAAAATATATAGCCTTTAGCAAGTCCTTCAGAATAAACTGCTAATTCATACATGTGTTGACCCGTGTGTAGACACAAAGTTATGTTCTACATCATGTTACGAAGCTCTCCGGTGAGAATGTGCTATTCGTTTCGTCGTCTTTTACAAGTGACTTATTAGTAAATAATCGTATTGATGACCTGTCTTCAAACTCCCCCCCAAAAAACTGTAACCATCCAGATAAACCTTTATTCAGCTTTTCTTTGAAAACGTTTAACTGCGTATAATTATTATAAACGATAGTTAACCGATTTGTTACATTTGTTCATAGGAAATCAATATGCCCTATTAGACGACATTCGGAAAGCCATTTTAATTATTAAACTCACGTCTGATGGAGACGGAAATAGATTTGACCGAAAGAAAAAGAAAAAGCTGATTTGCTTTCGTTAATAATGATATTTGATATTCGAATTTCAGGCATTTAACTAAAACTGTAAACTACGTCGTCAAGCTGCATATAAACACAGTTATTGGAAAATGTTTCCCCCGGAGTACAGCGGGATATATCTTCTGGTATTATTTGACAGTCTCTGTCTCTCCGATATAACCAAGCGTCCCGCCTTTCACCACCAACGCTTGGATCATTGTTTTGCCCCAGTTGAATACAATGGCTCTCTCCTCGACGAATCCTTTCGTTTTGATGAGCTCTTAGGACTGACTTTCACTAAAATAGAATACGTGTATCGAGTCTGTTGCTAAAGTCACATATATAATGGTTAGCCTATTCTACCGCTTCAGAAAGTACCTGCATCATGATGCAATCATCTACCTACAGAAGAGTCAGAAACATTCAAAGATGGAATACTGTTGTGACATCTATAGAAGCGCTGTTCAGCGCACTCTTTGATGCCTTGACAGAGTACGACATCGACTTCGCAATCTAGTGGGGGCCTGATCTTTTGTCTTCACTACAGCCCATTTATCAAAGACAGGGCTTTGTTACTTTCTTTATAGTTTGTCTTTATTTCCATTAAACGTGCTCGACGTACCTTGAATTTTAAGTTCACCCATGCCAGACATTCACAACAAGAACTCGTCTGTATACCGCAATAAAAAAGTATTTCCAACAACTTCCTAACCGTTGAACACATTAGCTAAGGACTGCTTTCTTACTGAGTGCAATTTGGTCGTGCTCAAATCCAATGATTCTTGTCGTGGATCTGTCCATGAGTAATCAACCGCAGTTAATAAGTTTGATAAATTTTAGTACTTACATAGGTTTCTCCATTTTTGTCTGACAACAATTTCCGTCGCATTAAGTTTTATCCTTGATTTGCTTTTGACCTTGGGATGTAATGACCATAATAGTAAACAAATATATAACTTCTGACATCGCCAGTTGCGTTTAGTCAGTTTAGTAAGACGATCCTCTTTGGAAATCTAATCGAAGACATGTCTCGTTTATGTAAAGATCCACAAAGAGCAAATAGAAAAGAGAATTATTCTTTTGATACTTATAAGGAGAGTAGAAAGTGGATCTTGGGTTTACCTTCGGCAGCCTCGTAACTCCAGCTTCCTTATTTTGTTATTTAGTCCTCACATTCAATAAGCGATGTTTCTGAGAAAGGGGAAATAATTGCGTTTTTCTCGGTCATAATTTATCCACTTAACATTCATCGTTGGTCAAAGTAGTATTTTCTTTAGTTCCTTGCATCAAGCGGCTTCATGCCTTGTCTGGAGCGATTTCCATAAAAAATGCCCGGCTAATGCGAAGAAAAATAATTTAAAAGGGTAAAAAGGAAGACGAGTTCAGATGGGGTAAACAGAAAGGATCATATGGTTTGCTTGCGTTTTTATACGGCATATAAGCCCTTTTGCGATCGGTTTATGCCACATTCGGTTAATTTGATTAACGCTTTTAATGCTTCAAGTTCATAAGATCTTGAAATCTTCAAATATTTACTGATTCATGTATATACTATTTAAAAATTGGCTGTCTGTTGTTCGTATGCAAATAAAACATGTGATTGGTTGACAAAAAAAGAATAGGTAGAGTACACATTACTAAGTCAGAAGTTTCTTACGATGTCAATAGAATCTTACGTAAATCGAACGGATTTTTGTAACTGGATACGTTGTTTTTTAATTTAACGAAATACGCATGACATATAAAAGCATTACATGAATATATACTATTTAAAACTAAATGACGTTTTGTTGAAAATCTGCAAAAATGTAGATAAAAAAGTAATCGGCATCAGATCAAAGTGAATTATCTTTTGCTTAAACACATACATTTTAATGTTTATGCCAATACAACTAATATATAAATACATTCATCGTAGTTACTTACAAATACTGACTAAGTAGGGTACTTTGTCCGCAATATTTCACAAATACTTTCCTTGATACTAGCTATAAAGCAGTAGAATATAAGTAAACATAGAAAATTTTCATACCAAAGTACTGTACCTGAAATGGAAGATTAACATCAACTCCGTTTCCAAGATTGCTGGAAAAACGGTTGGATCATTCTACCGCTCCAACAAATAATCTCACTCCTGACAATATACTCTAGCTGTTGAAGAGTCAAAACGTCCTAATATAGAGTACTGGTGCAACATCTGGGGAGGTGTTGCTCAGAGTCCCTTTTCTGGCTTGATAGAGTACAAATCCGACTTCGAAATCTAGTGGCGATGTCCTCTTTTTCTCTCTACTACATATTTATCACAGAAGAGACGTTGCTAGTCTTTCTCTACTCTATCGTTATTTTAATGGCAGATTCTTTGCTGAGCTTCAATCTATGACTCCCCTGTAATGGATTCACAACGAACACCGTCTAGCTACAATAACTGTCAGTTATTTCACTTTCTCTCTATGTGCGCCTAAAACTAAACGGAACTTCCATGAACAGCGTTTCTTTCTTAGAACTACCCGTCTGTGGACCGCAGTATCACGGGGTTCTGTCTCGTCATACTACAACATTGCCGTCTTCAAGTCCGATGTAAACAAATTCGTGCTGATCCGTCTTCTTAAAAAAATAAGTTTTAACAGGTTCACAACCATCGTTACTAATCCCCTCGATGTTTCACCGTCCACCAGTCAAACTCAAGTAACCGTTAATCCTCGAGTGGCATTTAGGCCTTGATAAAAGTTCAATCTTTTGTACAAAACACGGCTAAAAGAGTTGGCATATAAAAATAATTTCTAATCTTTTTGCCAATAAAAAAATATATGTAAATGTATTAATCGTAGTTACTCTCTCATGCAAATACTAAGTAGCGTGTTCTTCCACAAAATTTCCCAAATATTTTTGAACAAGTTATAAAGCGCTAGAAGGTTAATAAAGATGGGAATTGACATACCCAGGCATATAGTTTACTAACGCCGTCCAAGGAGCGGATATAAATTAGTATTTACATAACATGATAGTGGTTCATAGACTCAGTCGGATTACTTATTTGAATGTTGATTTTAAAAATTATTTTAATAAATAATTCGCGAATGATTTAATAAAGTTAATTTACATTGAAATGGAAGTGAATGGAATAGTCGGTGCTCACAAAATAATTTCTTTGGGGTCAATGAACGGTTTTATTCTAATCATTTTTAATCAGTTATTCACTAATTGCAATCGCAATTTTCGCAACAGTTCATGAAAAATGCTCGTATAATTTGGTTATATTTTGTTAATTTTTCCAATATTTCTCATTAATCCGAAATTTATTAATACGGGATACTGGGAAAACTCAATATACTAATAAGATTGATTTATTTTCTAATAGAGTAACACATTTGTAGAAAGAAATACAGTAGAAAATCTTCAGATGGAATTGGATGAATACAGAAATAATGATTAGAAAACATAATTAAGCGGACATTTTTTAGAACAATCTGATGAGATAGTTAACAGAATTCGATACAGGCGTAACATGATATATATATATATATATATATATATATATATATATATATATATATAGTTCACCCCAAACAAGGAAGGCCGCCAATGTAGACGTAAGGGGCTACTGAGAAAAAGGGTTAGAGTTTGGGGGGGATCAACCTAAATTGGGAGCTGTGCAGCGTGATGTATGTTTACATTAGTTGTACATTTCTGCATGTCAGTACCGTCAGGAAAATAGGGTGCAGGGGGGGGGAGTTCAAGTGTCCAGCAGCACGAGGAAAGAAGCTTTTGGAGTAGAAAGCTCTTCTGCATCTCGACGGCCTCCACAGTGAATGGATGGGATTTGGAAGAGTGCCGGGTTGGTCTAGTAAATTTACGTATGGGGACACCAGAGCAACAAGTTCATCAGAGCACAATCCATTGAAGTACTTGTAAAACACAAAGAAGGAACATTGCGGCGATGGGACAGGGGATGGAGCTTTGTGGATAGTGAGGGACCTATTAAGGTGGCGACTCTTTTTTGGACCTTGTCTAAGAGGGAGAGACTAGTAGATGATGCCTCAGCCCAGATGTGGCAACAATACTCCATGCATGGAGGATGGTGGCTTTGCAGAGATATAGGATAATGTCAGGTGTGAGAAGTGTACTAGCACAGTAGAGGGAGTCCACCTTCTTTGCAGCAGCCCTGTCAATGTATTCAATGTATTTATTGCTATTCATGTTATCTGTTAAAGTTAGGCCAAGGAGTTTGAATGATGAACTCTTTTATTTGCCATGACAATCGGTGGTTGAAGAGGTTTCTTGTAGTTCTTGAAGGAAAGTAGCTTTGTCTTTGCGGCATTAAAAGTTACCATCTATTTTTTACCCCAATCCACTACAGACTGGAGGTCATTTTCTAAGGATTCAGCCATTGCCCCCGATTTTTGCACGTCGATTTTGCCCACATGATGAGAGTAGAGCGTGGTGTCATTAGCAAATATACTTATCTCAGTCTCAATAACACCAGGGAGGTAATTTATGAAAATCAGGAACAGTAGAGGTCCAAGGATAGATCCTTGGGATAGACCAGGATTTAGGTCATGTTGCTTAGATGAACGGCCATCGAGGACAACCTGGATCTTTCTTTGTGTTAAGAAGGACTAAATTATATTAAATATTTGTCTATTAGTGCAGTTTTAGAAGCCCTTTATGCCAGACCTTGTCAAAGGCCTTAGCTTCACCTGCCCTGCTCAGTTTATGATGTATGCGTCCAGAGATGACCGTTAGAATATCTGCGGTAGATCGTGCTTTTCTAAATCCGTATTGATGATCAAAAAGAAGCTTAACTAAGTGCCGGACTATCGCTAGATTGATTAATAATTCAAAGATTTTAGCAATAATCGGGAGTATACTGATTGGGCGGTAGTTTAGGGGATCAGTTTTAACTCCAGAATTGTTGAAGACTGGTACAACAGAAGCAATTCTCCAACTATCAAAGAAACAAGATTTAGCAAGACATTTGTTTATAGTTTGGAGAGGAAAGGGTCAAGCTCAGCAGAGCATTTCTTATAACTATTACTGGTATAAGATCAGCCCCACAGGCTTTGGAGGTGTCGATGTTTTTATGATGACTTTGAACTGAGATGGGGTGATGACCAGGTTCTCAAATGTGGCTTCAGTCCGCAATGAGAATTTAGGGAGGGGTAGTATGCTGAGTTAAAAGTAGAGTTTAAGTCGAAACGCTTGGCCAGTAGTTCAGCCTTCTCAGTTGCCGTGCAAACAACATTGTTGTAATTTGATAGCGGGGGAATTGTCGATTGTCTATTGTTAATTACACTATTTTGGATTTTCTAGAAATCACGAGTACCTATTTTCTGTGACTGAATGCTTTTTTTTGTTATCTCTGCATACTTTCTCTTTGCTTCATCTATCACTTCTTTGCAATGATTTCTTGCATTTATAAAGTGTTTTCTATCGGTAGTTGACTTATGTTGACCGAATTGTTGGAATGCTTGCTGCCTCTGAGCAATAGCAGCTGCACATTCTGAGGTGAACAATTGAGGAGTGAAGAATTTTTGCGTGGGGACATAAGCATTAATGTCCCATTCGGTAAGCTCATTTGCACACTGATCAGCAGGGAGTGAGAAGCTTTCACCCCATTCAAAATCAGCCTGCCTATGGTTTCTCGTCGTTTTGAGCAACGGTTCATCAGCGTTTGGACGAGTTTTTAAAGTAATAAGTATCATTACTACAACGTGATCAGAGTTTCCGAGCGGGCTATGGGCATTCGCCACACAAGCCTCGGGTAGCGAGGTCAAGAACATGTCGATAAATGAGGCTTGCTGATCCGCACGATCAAGAAGGCGTGTCGGAAAAGTGACAGTCTGTGAGAGGTTGTGAGCTGAGGAGAAATTACACGTAGAGTTCCCAACTGCATCAGTAACGCTGGGAAATCCCAACCAGTCACGGTGGTGTGCATTTAAATCCTCAAATACATGTATTTGGGCATTCGAATCGAGTAAGAGTGCTCTATCTAAGTTTTCAGAGACAGAGTCAAGCAGGGTACAGTCCTGGATCGAAGAACGTTATAGGAAATATAAGTTACTAACTCTGTTATGTAAGTTCAATCTAAAGCATATGTTTTCCTGTTAAGGGGAGGGTGTTCCGAATATACACTCTTGGCTCATGCATATGTTTGTCAGAGTCCTTACGGTACAGTGAAAGGTAATCAATCATGTCAAAGTGGTGAAAAGAAATTGAGGATTGAAACTTCGTTTAACTTAATGCTATGATATCCGGGGCGTTCGTCAGGAGAAAAGTTCTACGTCGTTAATGTTGGTTCTAAGTCCCCGGATATTTGTGAATGCAAGCCTCAAGGGCGGAGGCGAAGATGTTTTTTTGTTGTGTGTCTAGTTTAGGTTTGTTTTTATTATTTTGGAAATTCACGTTTGTTTTCAGGTAGAGTAAAGAGGTCAAAGTGAGTGCTTGTTTGGCGCCAAGAAACTCACACCACCAGTCCATTAGTCGTGACTTGGTCCATGGGGGTTGTGATCTTGGGAAAGCCCACCGGGGATAACTGTAAGGCTCCTTTCCATGCGCGACATGGCACATACAGTTACCCACGATATTATGCAACTGTTGACGAAGCAGCCGTTCTTAGTGCTACCTAAGAGTTAGGACTTCTACCTACCAGTCGGAAACAGCAGCCAGACAAGCTCTCTAACCTGTGCCCTCAACTTGTCGGAACAAGAGCGATCCAGACTAGTCATGTAAGATATAGGGACAAAAACCTTTCCCTAAGTTGCCCAGAGACAGCGTCCATTGCCCTAGTCAGGAAACAAGGGCAAGCCCTAGGTGTTTTGAGAGGCGTCCCAGTGCTTGTACCTCTACGCTTGGCTTATAGACAGAGAAAGAGTACAAAAGCCCATCTACTTCTTAAGCAATTATACGTTTGCAAACTGGATACTTTGTTCGAGATTCCAGCTCTAAGAAGGTTGTCGATCAAAGCCACGGAGGCCTCCCTCCTAACGGTTCCCTGCCAAGACGTAAGTAGTTAGTAGCAAGGTTGTATTAAATTTTTCGTTCTCTTAGATGGATGACCTGACAAGGTTTACAGGTCCAACACTTCGAGGGTCTTTCCGAGCCTCCGCAAATAAATTAAAAAAATAAATGAAAAATGTTCAGCCACATATGCATATATATATATATATATATATATATATATATATATATATATATATATATATATATATATATATATATAGATATATATATATATATACATGTATATATGTAGATAGAATACGTCTACTGTACACTTAACAGAGGGAACAGACATTTGAAGATATGTTTCCCTGTCACAAGTTAGTACAAATAAGAAATAGACAGCCGGTAAGGTGGCAAATGATAAAAACTAGTTAACTATTTATATGGTTCCTGATTAGAATTCTAGGTCTGCCTTCTAGTAATATAATACAAAAAAAATCTAAACAAAACTATAGAAAACGAACATTTTTATTCGCTGAGTAACTTTTTTCGAAACCAATCAAAACCAACCGTTGAATATAGCAAAATAATCGTTTACGCTTTCTTCACGAACAGCCAGGCAAGTGAACAAAAGATGCATGTGCTTTATCCTTTATCTTATATATATATATATATATATATATATATATATATATATATATATATATATATATATATATATATTCATCCTATATGGTAAATATTTGAAATATTTTAAATGTTTGATTTGTTATTAAAATTGCTGTCTTTTTGTTTTTCCTAAAGTCCATTTATAAATATTATCTTTTAGTATTGACATCTGATGTTTTTGCAAGAGACTTCTGTATTTTATGTGATAAAAGGCGCGGACGAAAACGTTTTGGAATCATCGAACATATAATGAAAGATAAAATATTTCCAAAAGGTCTTGGAAACAATCGTACGCCTGATAATAGTTGGTTTTGAATTCTTTGAAGAATGCTCAAATTTTGTTGATCTTAACAAACTTTATATATATATATATATATATATATATATATATATATATATATATATATATATACTATACATATTATTGTAAATATTAAAGTGTTTTTCACCTACAAACGACGTCGTTTCCGACTCATCAGTGTACGATTGGCGGTTGCAGACGGTCGCATTGGCCTGATAGCGTGGCCGCGAAAAAATCGACACATACAGTAATTGCAATTAAGATACACTTACCTGGGAGGCGTGGGAAGTGTTGTTGCTGTCTACAGTGTTCAACCCTCGAGCGGGACCAGCGTATCGCAGAAATGACAACAAACTTTTCAATTTCCAACAGGGCTCTACTTTCTACTATTACATATTTAAAGGGGGTTTTAACTATAAATATTTTTTAAGTGTTTTTCACGAGACAAGCGCTTATATATATATATATATATATATATATATATATATATATATATATATATATATATATACATATATATATATATATATATATATATATACATATATATATATATATATATATAACTATGTATATATATATATATATATCTTCTTTTACTACAGCTGAACAAAGTAGGGAGAGACAAGAGGTCCTTGAGTCAGTCGTTAGATGACAGATTGTATTCTACAGCATGAGAAAATGTTTTATGTCGGTGAATGTCGATTTACATTTTAATGTGTTTTTTGCTTTATATATGTATTGGTAAAGATAGTATTTGTAGGGATGGGCAAAGTCCGTATATACTACGAAAAAGAAAGTATATCCAGTTATGAGGTCTCATATTTAAAGTGTCTGTAATTACAGTCCTAACATTTTTGTGTTGTTTTGATAATTTTTTAAACAGAAATACTAGAAAGGTGAAGAAAAATACCTAAATACATTCTTATTCTAATCGTTAGTCCATTTATTTATATACACTTTTCTATCAGTTACTTTACAATATTAAACAAACAAGGTTTTTAGTATTACTATCTCAGCCAAAGCACAGTTATATTTTGGGTCAAGTTTGGTACTGTTTGTCAGTTTTTTTTGTGTACAGCCTAGCCCCCACATCGCTTGACCAATCGTCACCAATCTTAGTAAATTTATCGGTCATAGTGTATTTTAGAATTAGTTTGATTTGGGAATATTAGGATCAAAGATCAAAGTCACTATCAACCCTCCGCGATAACTTCGGTCCTGTTGATCGCAGCGAATCACTACTTGTCCAAATCATCTCACATGACCTTGGCATTAACTGACCTTGAATTGGAAAGTTGGCTAATGTTCGTATTTTTACGAAATTTAAATTATACCCAATTGGCTGTAAAGATCTGATATCTTTTGATCACAGTAACCACCATGGTGACTGATTGGGTTAATAGTTAAACTTTGGCCTATCGTTACGTTGTCAGGTGAAAGTATGCAGCTTCATGACTGACTCATGTTCTTGTTTATTTCATTTATTGCATTGTATGTAAATAACAGCATAAAATATGGCATAATCATGTTGCCAAACCGGTTCCCGTTAGATCAGCGAAATTAAGCAACATCGAGCCTTGTCAGTATTAAATTGGTGACCATTTGGGAATACCAGGAGCTGTATAATGACATTTAGCTATGGGTAAATAGCGTCGCCAACCCGCAGTCACCAATAAAGTGTGAGACACCAAGGAGTGGTTCCCCATCCAGAAGTGATCAAAAACCCTGATGCTGATGATGTAAATACACTGCACTTGCATAATGTGCAATACAACTTCTGTTTCCTATACAATTACACATAGACCCTGTCTCGTTGCGTAGCACTACTGGGCTGTTTGTCACCTTAGATTTGAGGATACTTTCGACCCTACCAGATGATCCGGTGGTGTCGTCGAACAGATGTTGCTTGTTTCCTGTTTTTCTATTTGTGACTATGATAAACGAAACTCCAATATTTGAACTGTAATTTTACAGAAATTTAAAGCTTTTACATCTAAATGAATTGTAACTTCCCGATCAAACCTTGTGGTGACGACATAAGCATCTCGAAAATATACGACTGTTTGCTTTGGCGTCGAACAATAAATAGAGGGAATCGATATCGTTTTTTTCTGCCATGCACTTCCTCCCATTACGAAATTTCTGTACACGCCAGCTTAAACTCTAAATCGCCTTCATTAAAATTAGTATTTGATGTTTTTACTACAAAACTCAAAGTTCATAAATTCTTCCATGTTCGAAGCAGAAAGTAAATTGAGACGAGACTTCAACGTGCACGATTCACTGATATCACTTTCTTCTTCATTTTTTGCTGCTTTTTCTTTTGTCTTCTTCTTCTTCTATTTCTGTCTTCTTCTTCTTCTTTTGTCTTCTTCTTCTCCATCTTCTGCTGCTTTTTCTTTTGTCTTCTTCTTCTTCTTCTTCTTTATCTTCTTCTTTTGTATCTGTCTTCTTCATCTTTTGCTGCTTCTACTGTTCTCTTCTTCTTTTGTCTCCTTCTACTTTTTCTTCTTCTTCTTTTTCTTCTTATGTGCCAATGCTGCTGTTTCTTTTACTTCTTTTTATATTTATATTTAAAATCTGAACACTTCGTGTCTTTTAAGCTGGTTATGTTTCACAGTTGATTTTGATTGAATCGGAGGAAGGCCCCTTCTCAATCAGGATTAATGGATCTTGTCGTAAATACGAAAACGATGCGACAATTCAAGGAGTGATTAGACAGGTTCTGAGTTACTGTATCGTCTAATTTGCAAATTTCTTTCATCTTTTCCCTACATGACAACTAACGCATGCTTGTTTTATTTTTTGCAATATTTATTGAATTGAATTGAATTTTTTAAAAATACCTCTTTATGATATTTTTATATTCTTTACACATTCGAACAGTAATTTAGAATATGGTTAAATATCGTCTCGGATTGTACTGTTCTTTTTTTTTACATTTTTATTGTCATTATTTAACATAAAAAGACAACAAAATATCATATAATATATTCCCGGGTTCAAAATCTCATTTCTCTGATGCTTTTTGAGTGATTAAATAAATTTTGCATAAAAAATAGAGGTTCCTATTTACTTGCCTGCCCACGAAGTCAGAGTTCGACACTAGATTGGTTTTAAATGTAGGGAAAATCCAGCTTCCAAAAAGTGACATCTGGATTAGAACAAAACTAAACATTGACTAAGTAGAGATGCACGTCTTCTTCACCGACCGCTTAGAATAAAGTGTTAAGCCTCAGTCACACGACGCGACTTCGCTCGTCGCTACTTATAGCAGCGAGTACCCGTCGCAGCGACTGAGCTGGTCACACGAGACAATTTCACTCGCCGTTACTTTTAGTCAACTACCCGTGAATCAGTTTCATGCCTGTGTTTACAGCACATATTGCTTCGGTCTATAAACACCATCAGTTCCTGCTCAATTTTTTCTACATTTAATTATTTCATTCCTATATGCATCCCTCAAATTCTTTATTTTCTATTTCAAATTATCTTCGCCAGGAATCTCAAAACCATTTACAATAAGTTCCTTAAGTAAACATTTAAAAGTGTGCTCTCTTGCATTGTCCTTCATACAGATTGCATTGTTTGTATCGCACAAACATTATAGTGTCTGTAAATATTCAGAAATCTGATAGTTTCTTTACTTGACCACTTCAAATTTTATTTTTCTGTCATATTTAATTCGTGGGGAAACAAGCTGCGCGACTCATTGGTCACATGAAGCGGCTATGGACTTCCTTGTAGCAACGAATAAGTCAGGTAATTATGAAATCGCGCACTACCAGGTAACGTGATACTGAAATCGCGCGCTACTGGCGAGTACAATTGGACATGTTCAACTTTAGTAGCAGCGAGTAAACTTAGTCGCTAGTTAGCGACTAACCGGTCACACTTTGCGACTAAGTTGCTACAACTCGCCGCTACTGTAGAAATGGTGAGCGAAGTATATATATATATATATATATATATATATATATATATATATATATATATATATATACAACCAATAATATTTTTATGAATAAATATTAATTATTTAAATACCTACAGACATCGATGTTTCATGCTAACGCAATCTTCAGTGTAGGAACTAATTCTCAACGATCGGTAGGCGCGAACCTCGATCACAAATCGCCACTGATTCGCAGTCGGGGATCTTACCCATCGGCAATAGCCAATTAGTTAGTAAATATAGAGGAACTTTAAATGTAAATAGCGAAAATCGGCGGCTATGTACCAGGCAGAATAGAGTGATCAACGAAACGGCGTATAGATCGTGCATATAGCTATTGGTACTGCTTGTTATTAAAGCTACTCGAAAGTGCCCTGCCTTTGTGGGAGGGGGCTGATAAACAATAATATTTTTATAAATAAATATTAAGTATTTACTACCTACAGACATCGATGTTTCATGCTAACGCAATCTTCAGTGTAGGAACTAATTCTCAACGGTCTGTAGGCGCGAACCTCGATCACAAATCGCCACTGATTCGCAGTCGGGAATCTTACCCATCGGCAATAGCCAATTATATATATATATATATATATATATATATATATATATATATATATATATATATATATATATATATATATATATATATATATATATATATATATATAAACAAAAAAAAACCGACAGGGAGAGGCGAGGTGATAATTAAAAAAATAGCCCAAATAACGCAAATAAATAAATAGCCCAAATAAATAGATGAGGAAATGATTTCTGCAAAAGTAGAATAACACAGAAACGGGAATTATGACAACGAGAACAAAATTAGGTACATTTATTCTCTTTAGAGCTCTCTAAAAAATCAACACATGCGATAGCTCTTTCTGCCTAAAGAGCGAAGGCTTCCGCGTTGTTATGCTTACCGCCTTCAACACATTAGGATGGTGTTTGGAGCGAGCCTTATGTACTATGCGGAAGCAACTATCAGTATAAGTATCACCACATACTTTATTGTCGTATAAGTGTTAGCCAATGGACGACTCGTGAATTTGAGATCGTCTAGATGCGCTCTGTAAACGCCTGGATTCTCTGTATAAGCACCCGCATGCGTCCGTTGATAATTTTGTTTTCCTCAATCGTAACTCACGAAAACACGTAGAAACATGTTGTGCTACTCTGCCATTCAATCGCTGCAGAGTACTACTCACATAGTCAGCCTCGTACTGACATTTAAATTTATAAATCACTAACATTTATTTAGCGTGGGAAGTACGCGTTTGTGAAAAGAAGGGAAATCACTTCTGGTGCCGAACACAACACGGGAATTCACTGTATAAAAGCAGCGAGATATCACAGATTAAACTTTGTCGGAAAAACCTTGACTAATAGTACCATTAAAGGGAAGTTTCAAATAGACAGGACATTTTGGGAGACCAAAATATGCGTTAGTATTAAATTTTGCCATTTTTGGTGAATGTACTTCAAAATAATGCTCGCGAGGAAACCATTCTTTGTAAGAATATCAGTTATCTTTTTAATTTCAATGTTTTCGTTCAGTGCAAATTATGAGAGCACGGTGGACAATGGTCTTGATCAAACTATTCTTTTCTGAAGATACTGGCAAAGGAATCTCAACTAATATACAGGCACGTGATATATATATATATATATATATATATATATATATATATATATATATATATATATATATATATATATATATATATACTAGGTTGTCCCAAAAGTTCGTAAACACTTGGTTGTCCAAACAGTTCGTAAACACTTTGTTGTCCCAAAAGTTCGTAAACACTTTGTTGTCTAAAAAGTTCGTAAACACTTGGTTGTAACGAATCAAAACTCGCAGCTCGATTTTATTCATGACCATCTGGAATATAAAGATTAAAATAACTATGACAATATAAACGCAAACAAACAATTAAAAATTGCATGAAAATTCAATTTTTCGCAAGTATTCACGAACTTTCGGGACAACCTAATATATATACTCTTAAGTACAGTAATCACGGAAACCTCTCCTAATTAATTTACGCATAATATTTAAATATTTTGTCTCGAGAAATGTAGACGATACAAAACCGGATGTGAGTGTACAACAGCAGTGGCTGCCCGTTAAAAACCGCTACAAGGAAATCGATCTGAAAGTGTCAATCTATAAAATGCATGGTGTCAATTGCAAACGACTGATAAAAAGGAGAGGTGGTTAATTTATCACCATTTTGTCTGAGTTCTGCGTAGAATAGGATTTGTTAAGAAAGCCATTCTAATGGAAATGAATCAATAAATCTTTGTTCACTTAATGAGTTATATCGTTTGTCCATTGGTTTAATAAATAGGGGCATATTCATCATAAAATGCATTCCACGTTGGCGTCGGACTATAGGCATCGCGCGATGTGAGAGAAGACAAGGTGACCTCGTTATGGAGACAAATATAAATTAGTCACGACAACAAGCGCGGTTGTGCGTCTTTATTGGAAGCTGGAGGCAAATGCGCATAACGATGATTAGTGTCGATATATATATATATATATATATATATATATATATATATATATATATATACGTCGCTATATTTGTATATATATGTATATATATATATATGTATATATATATATGTACTGAAAATTGATACATAAAAATTATATCTTCTTATAAAATTTTATGTGAATACATAAAATAGTAATATATATATATATATATATATATATATAGAGAGAGAGAGAGAGAGAGAGGGAGAGTGAGAGTGAGAGAGAGAGTGAGTGAGTGAGAGAGACCGAGATATAGATATATAGATAGAGCGAGAGAGAGAGAGAGAGAGAGAGAGAGAAACAAAGAGAGAGATGGAGAAAAAACCCAAAGTGAGTTAAGGTGAAAGAGAAATGGGGAGAATGAGAGAGAAAAAAGCGATAGAGAAAAGCGATATGCATACATGAGAGTTGCGATATAAAGAAGATCTTATATTTCATGATAAATAGTGGGTTAATATTCTCTAATAAAAAAACGGAGATATGATACGTTCACTGCGAGCCTCAAACTGCCGTTCTTCTCAAAAAGTCAACCGAAGCTTTTCTTCAATTATTTACAAAATATATAAACAAAGCAGCCTCACATGTGCGTACAACACATTTCTTTTTTATTTATACCCGACGACTACCGACAGACCAAAGTAGTAATGCCTGCTTTCATAGAAAACTTCTCTACTCGTTTTCCATCTCCGTCAAACTCATCTCGTAGGTGTCATAAGGCGATGATTTTCACAAATACCATTGCTATGCGACAACTCTGTCAACTTAATTAAATTGCTTGTCTCGGACGCGAATATTAGCATTTCTTTTTGCTGCAGACACGAAGAAGCTAGCAATAAGTATTGTAGACTCGTGGGCGACAGCGCACCACAATCACGCTGTGTTGGTGGGCCATCGATTTCTATGTCCAATATCAGTACTTGAGACACGTCCGTCACCTTAGGCCCTCAACGTATAACATAAGACTTCGGTAACCATGGAGAATATTGTAGGAAAACGTCAGAACAATTTTTGCCAAAAGTCGTGGACATAGAAAATCTAACGATTGTGCAATATAGTTAACAAGAAAACCGGGTGAAAAAACAAATAGACAACAAATAACTGTAACCAAACGCAATACGATTTACTTTTCCACTTACTTGTATAGTTTTCAAGTGTGTTTACTGATTGTAAGATTTATTGTCTATGCATGTGTTATCTTCAATATTATCTAGCCAAGCAAGTTTTCAACATGAATGCTAATTTTATGAGGAATTAGTCGTGAATCTCAGGTTTAAAAAATAGTAAACACTTATTTTTACGATGAGGGTAAGCAGCACCATAAGCTTAAGTCCAAGGGTGGTCGCCAATCAGATCAGGGTAAGTTATTTTATTAAGTCTGAAATTATATGTATCATTTTTTTTTTAAACTTAAGAAATGTATTAAGTGCTTAGTTGTGACGGTATCAGATTGAAAATATTGAGTGGACGGTTTCGAGTGTACATCCCGGGTTTTTTAAAGTAAAATTTAATGAAATCAAATATGTTTTTCATGTTTATTATAATAATATATGGGTGAAACACTTTGGTATGTTTCGTACGAAAAGTACCCCGCCTTAGTCTGCCTCACACTCTTCATAGCTCTCTAGGTACCAAGAGCAATCTATCTATCTATCTATCTATCTATCTATCTATCTATCTATCTATCTATCTATCTATCTATCTATCTATCTATCTATCTCTTTCTCCCTCTCCCTCTCTCTCTCTCTCTATATATATATATATATATAATATTCAAATGTTGAATTACATAACGATAATTAAGTTATCGTTTAATAATAATCTATCGTGATAATATAAAGCTCAATATATTGAATAGAGCAATCAATTTTAGAGATGAGTTTACCTTTGAAAATCCATGGATTAAGGATATGAAGCTCCTTGCTCTGAACTTTTGATGTTCTAGTAAATATTGTATTTTTACAATTTTTTATTCTCATCTTTCATCTCTAATATATATATGAGATACATAGATATTCGAATATTCTATTAAATTTCTCTTTTCTTCTCTCAAACGCTGAGTTAGTAAATATATAGGTGTGTGTGTGTGTGTATGTAAAAGAAAATACTCCTCCGTCTGTGTGCATGTCTGATCCAAAAACAAAGTGTGATTTAAATATTAGTGTATTCACAAGTATACTTTTCATGTGAACATGATAGGAATAGTTCTGTGTTTTTACCTTCTTCCTAACATGTTACACAATGAAAATAATGTATTTATAAGCATTATATTAAGATAATTAATATATATCTGAATAGCTCAGTGGGTAAGATACTTAGCTATTGAATTAAATTCTCATAGATATAATCTTCCATATGATGTTATCTTATACTCTAGCCCCAGCAACGCCGGCGTATCCTGCTAATAATGATGATAATAATAATAATAGCAATAATAATAAAAATAATAATAACAATACTACTACTACTAATAATAATACTACCACTAATAATAATTGTAATAATAATAGCAACAATAATAATAATACAATAATAATAATGATAATATTAATAATAATAATAAAAATGATGATAATATTAACAATAATAATAATAATAATAATAATAATAATAATAATAATAATAATAATAATAATAATAATAATAATAATAATAATAAGACACACCACTTGACGAAAACTCCCATGAAAAAGACGGGAAAAACATAAACACAGAAACTGAAGAAGGCGAAGACGACGAAACTATAGAACTATCTGGGGAAGAAGCAAGAGCAGTGAAAAACATCAAACGATTAATGTCCGAGAACAAAACAAAACTTCCATCCCTAAGGAACGAAGACTGGAAGAGGTTAAAAGTTGAAAAAGAGAAAGTAAACAGAGTACTCGCGTACATCCCAACAGACACTATCACAGATCTAAACAACTTGATATATGCGGGGGCAAAATCAATAAGTTTGAAACTAAAAAGGGAAAAGAAGACTGACCAAAAGAATGGGCAGACGAAATCTGGATGGGAGATCAGACTGGAAACCCAGATCACCAAACTTCAAAAGGAAGCTAACACCGTAAATAGGATGAAGGAGAACAGTAAACGATGGAAGAGCAGAAATCCGAATCGCAAGGAAAGACTAAATAAGAAACATGAAGAACTAAAACAAAAGGTAGCAGCAAAAGAAGGAAGATTGAGACGATACAGATACAAATTGGAACAGTACAAACAGAACAGGACCTTTGAAAACAATGAAAGCCAGTTTTACAAAAACGTAAACGGAGAAAGAACAACAACAGAACAACCGGACCCGACACAAACAAAACATTTCTGGAGAAAGATATGGGAAAAGGCGGAAGATCACAACAAAAATGCTAAATGGCTTAAAGACATGAAAGATAAACTTATAGAAATTGAAGAAGGAACAGAAACAGAAATTAATGAAGAAACTATTAAAACAACACTAAAGAAAATGGCAAACTGGAAAGCACCAGGTCACGATGGAATACATGCATACTGGTTCAAAAAATTCACGACCCTACATGAAAGGCTAGCACAGAAACTGAGAGGATGTATCCAGAAAACAGACGTACCAGAGTGGATGACCAAAGGAAGAACAAGTCTCATACAAAAAGACGCCAAGAAGGGAACGACCCCAAGCAATTACAGACCAATAACTTGTTTACCGACAATGTGGAAAATCCTAACGGCACAACTGAGAGAGCAAATTTACCATTCCTTGAACAGTCGTGGACTACTTCCCGAGGAACAAAAAGGATGCCAGAAAGAGAAAAAGAGGGATGCATGACCTGTTATACATAGATCAAAAGATCCCGAAAGAAGTTAAGAGCAAAAAAAGAACATATCCATGGCATGGATTGACTACAAGAAAGCGTACGACAGAATCCCTCAAGCATGGATAATTGAATGTTTACAAATGTACAAGATATCCGACAGGATTATTAATCTCATCAGGAAAGCAATGGAAACATGGAGATTATAACTGACAGCTGGATGGCAATACTTGACGGAGATAAAAATACAGAGAGGCATTTTCCAAGGAGACTCCCTATCACCACTACTGTTTCTCATAGCCATGATGCCACTCAACTACATACTCAGGAAATGTGATACCGGATAAAAGTTCCAGGCAGAGAACAACGAGTAAACCATCTCATGTACATGGACGACCTGAACCTATTTGCAAAAAGCAAAAAAGAACTGGAAAAGCTGATAAATACGACCAGAATCTCCAGTCAAGACATTCAAATGGAATTCGGAATCGAAAAGTGTGCATGGCTTGAGATTAAAAAAGGAAAGCTGGAGACGACTGAGGGCATGGAACTACCCAACCAAGAGCAGATGAGGGTGCTAGATGAATAAGACAGCTATAAATATTTGGGAGTTTTGGAAGCAGACACAATCAAATCAACAGAAATGAAAGAGAAGATTGGAAAATAATACATGAGAAGAACAAGAAAGCTCTTAGAAGCAAAATTATATAGCAGACACCTAATCAAAGGAATAAATACCTGGGCAGTATCACTAATAAGATATTCTGGACCATTCATAAGCTGGACTAAAGAAGGACTCAGGCACCTTGCCCAGAGGACTAGAAAAGTTATGATTATGCACAATGCACTACATTCGAAAGACGATACAGACAGACTCTACGTGAAGAGAAACGAAGGGGGAAGAGGACTGGTAAGTATAGAATACTGTGTGGACGACACTAAAAAAGAGCTGGAGAAATACATAAACCAGAACACAGAAAGGCTGATCACCGCAGCAAGAGATACCGTACCAACGAACAACGCAGGAAACATCGAAACTGGACACAAACAGACAAGAAAAGAAAAATGGGAAGGAAAAAAACTACATGGACGCTTCATAAGACTCACAAGAGAAGAAACCAACGCAAATAGCTGGATATGTCTAAGAAAAGGAAACTTGAACAGAGAAACGGAATCTTTCCTGATGGCTGCACAGAACAATGCGATTAGGACAAACTACATTAAAGCTAAAATAGATAAAACCCAAGAAAACAATAAATGCAGACTGTGTGGACAAAGAGACGAAACAATAAATCATATAATAAGTGAATGTAGCAAACTTGCCCAAAAAGAATACAAGAACAGACATGACTGTGTTGGGAAAGTAATATACAGGGAACTGTGCAAACAATTGAATTTCGAATATGCATACAAATGGTACAAACATTAAAACGAAAAACACAAAATCCTCTTGGATATGGATATACAAACAGATAAACTCATACAAGCAAAGAGACCTGATGTTATTATAATAGACAAAATTGTAAAATCGTAGACTTCGCTGTTCCAGCAGACCACACAGTGAAGATCAAAGACACAGAAAAACGAAGTAAATACACAGAACTAGCCAGAGAACTGAAAGGTATATGGAGCATGAAGAAAGTTAGTATAATACCAACAATCTTAGGAGCACTAGGAACAATCCCCAAAAACCTGGAGAAAAAACTGGAGAAATTGGAATCAAAGGGACCATCGAAACCACACAAAGGACGGCAATGATCAAAACAGCTGCAATCTTAAGGAAAATCTTCGAATGCGGAAACCAACACGCATAAGCTACAAAGGCTAACCAGTCACAAGGAATTTACAACAGGGAGAAAACAAAACCACACGAAGAACACCACAACAAGAACCAAGGAACAGAAACTGCAAGAAACAGCACTTCATAATCACCAATAAATTACATCGGCCTCAGCTATCACTACACAAAAATGAACCAAAGAATCAGAAATTACAAGAAACATTATAAGCTTCTCCCTCTCGCCCCCTCAAATAGAAAGAATTAAAAATTATTTTTTTTAGATAAGGAAAGAGAAATGGAAAAAATTCAGGAATTTTTATTTATTTTTTTAAATTATTTTATTTATTTATTTATTTTCATATATATATATATATATATATATATATATATATATATATATATATATATATATATATATATATATATATATATATATATATATAATTAAAAAAATTTTTTTAAAATGGTGCCGGCCTAGGCTGACACCAGACAAAATATTTGTAGAGGGTCGAGGAGGATGAGAAGACCGAGGAGGGATAGCACAAACCAGACCATCACTGGAAAAGTGCAGAGAATGCTGGGAGTTTCGGGAGGCTTATTACCACCCAAATCCCAGAGACGACCAATTGTCTTTACCAGCGAGAAATCAATGGTAAGAGGCAGTTGCGATACCGCATCGTTATCAAAAAGAGGTGAAGAATACTGGAAATCTGGGGAGGCTTGTTGTCACCTAGACTCCAGGAAATACCACTGGTTGTTGTCGGTGAGCAATCACTGACGATGATCTGTGTGAGAACTCCTAGTGAGTACAAATAATAAAAGAATATTGAAGACGAAGACATTCCCTACAATACAAATAATTGGAGGAGCACAAGGGCCAATCTTTCCCAGAAAAAAACTAGAGAAAAAACTAAGAGTAATTGGAATTATATGAAGCAACAAAGTGCAATGATAACAAACGCCGAAATATTAAGAAAAATCAGTGAATGCGGAAACCAACTCACATAACCAAACCACAACTAAATGTAAGAGGAAAGAAAAGAAAATACTTTCAACTTTTTAATTTTTACTAACTAAAATCAGTCATTTAAAAGTAGAAACAGCAATTCTTCCCTCTTTGTCAGAAAAAATCGAATGTAAGGTCTACAGAACAGTATATATGGCACGAGAGTTACCAGGTCGCCGTACGTATATCCCCGGTGATCTTTCTACCTTCGATTAGTGTGGATGTTCATATACACGGTCATGTTGTGCGCTTGTGCGACACATACACACCACGCTCTAGGAGTTTCAATGACCAACCTAAACTACATTTTTATTATCATTTCGTTTAAGAGTAGAAAGTGCTGAATAACACAAATATCGCATAGATAATAACGTGTGTATATTGGTAGCAATTGCATAGACCGCAGGGGAGATGATGATGCTGGATATGATGATGATGAATAATTTATGCGCTTCACTCGATCTCATCATTTTGCTAGTCTAAATATAACCAATACAGATAGATAACTAATTGTAAACTAGTCGGACCTATATAAATTACACAGTTCTTCAATTGTGTCTACTAAAATGCACCAATCTCTCCCCCAAAAAAACTAGAGAAAAGACTAAGAGTATCATTATATTATTATTAATATTATTTGTATCATATGTATGTATTAAAAGTATTTTTTATTTATTTTGTTATACATGTATTCAACATAAACAAGCCATATTGTCACGGAAGCGTAAGTGGATATTGTGGCAGGTGTATTATTACCTACATTGCTCAACGCATTTACACAAACATTCATTAGAGGGCGTTTCAGACTCGAATTATATCTACTTTAGCGATTTATAGAAGGCGCTACCATCCGTAATTAAAAAGCAACGCGCAGAAAATTCAGCCTCTTTTACATCCGGTCTGGCCGTTGATTAACACGCCTCATCGCCACGTGCGTTTCTACACGCACACTATGGTATGAAAGGCATCACTCTCAACTTACAAACACACACGCAACACACAGACTTTTTTGCACACATTCTCATCGTAACACTTTCAAAGCGAACCCTATCGTGTTCACGAATAATAAATATGTTTTCAATACAGTCCCTTGTACGTGTTGTTTCTTTGTTTCATATGTAAATGCTTGTATTTGAATATTTATATATTTTATAGGAACTAGCGATGCCAAGTGTCGCCAACGCCAAATCCCTATCACAAGACAGATTTATAGGGGAGACGTAAGTAGGGAAATTGACAGCAAGATGTCTGTTCACATAAGCATTAAATACCTGCATATTGGTGTGGTCGGGAAGACAAGACCCAGGGAACAGGGGGGCATTTGAAAGGACACGTGGTCCGAGCAAAGAAGCTAGGGACCTTAACAGTGAAAGGGTTGATTATTGTTTCTAATCGGGTGGGTCTGGTTTATTTATATTGGGGGGTATAAGTTCAGTGAGTTCATCGAAGTACATTCCATGGAAGTACTTGCACAACAAGCACAAGCATACAGCACTACGCCGATGAAACAGGATCTGGAGATTGGCAGACAGTGAGGAACTTATTAGATTAGAGAAAACTGAATTTGACGAAGTTATCGTCATTTTTTGATTTAAAATTACTTTGATATACATGGGGCGTTCAATCAGTAATGTGCCTGACCCACTTCCAGTTGCATGTGTAATGATTTATATTTTTACTGGTTATGTTGCAAAGAACAGCTCTGAACTAATTGGGGTTTCTGATTTACAGGTGTTTGAACTGAGTCAGGTATGAGATGGAGCCAGTTGAGTGTCGCGTAGTGATTCTGTTTTTTATTTGAAAGGACGCACACAAAAGGAGACTTTTGATGAAATGAAAGAAACTCATGGTGATGATGCCCCATCATATGACCATGTAAAACGCTGGCATCGTGAATTCAAACATGGCCGGAAGTCTGTGGAAACCGCTCCCAGACCTGGTCGTCCTTCTTCTGCCATTGATGAGGCTGCCATTTTGGAAGATCGACGCATTACGTTTCGCCAAATAGCCAAAAGAGGTTAAGATTAGTACAGGGTCTGTGGGAACCATCATTAATGACCATTTGCATATGCATAAGGTGTCTGCCAGATGGATCCCCAGGTGGCTCACACCTTTCCAGAAGCAAGAACGCGTCGAGTGCTCGAGGATAAATTTGGAGATGTGCCAAGAAGATGAGTCAATGTTTTTCAAATAACTGATTCCACAGGATGAAACTTTGGTCCATCACTATGATCCAGAGACCAAAGCCCAGTCAATGCATTGGAAGCACTTGGACTCAGCACCTCCAAAGAAGGCAAGTGTGCAGCCCTCCGCTGACAATCTTCTGGGACCAGGACGGAGTAGTGATGAGATATTTCTTGGCAAATGGTACCACAATTACAGGATCCTATTACGCTTCACGTTTGATGAAATTAAGAGAAGCTATCAAAATCAAGAGGTGGGGCAAGATCAGCAAAGGTATCCTCCTCCTTCAGGACAACGCTCCGGTCCACAACTCGCATGTCGCCAGATCAGAAGCACGGGCGTTTGGATATGAAATCCTCCCCCATCCCCCTTACTCCCCTGACCTTGCACCCTCTGACTTTCATCTCTCCCCAGCCATGAAGTTGTTTTTGAAAGGAAAGCGTTTCTCAGATGATACAGCTTTGATTTCTGAAGTTACGACGTTGTTGGAGGACCAACCTGGGGTGTTCTACAAAAACGGTGTCCAGAGCTGCATCAAACGATGTGAGAAATGCATAACTCTTGATGGTTCCAATGTAGAGAAAAACCAATAACTGTGCTAAGTGTCATTAATCTACTGCTATGGGAAATGGGTTAGGGGCATAACTTATTGAACGCCCCTCGTATTTTTGTCAATGTCACAAGGGATACAACAATTTATTCTAAATTGATTTCATTTAAAAATTCATGAACTGTCACAACAATTTTAAGATTATTCTGGCATAACTAAAAATAATAAGTCTCTTTATTTCTCCATTCTTCATCAGGATAAGATAGATAAAATAATTATATTTAGTCATTTAATTTGCATACGTGTTGCTGGTATGTCAAACACTATCTAAATTAGATGGCAACGAAAAGAAAATAATATGGTGTTATGATCACAGTGAGAAATACATCGTAGTGATCCTCATTCAGTCGAGCAACGTCGTGTCTCACTGCTTATAGAACTATAAAAATAAGAATCTAATAGTCGATTATATACAAAAGGCAGTATCACAACACGCAGTAATACTATTTAACCTGGAGAGAGACTAATTTTGTATTTTGTCTCTACAAATTTAATTGGCTTAGAAAACTAAATCTTTCCTGAGTCAAACAATCTTAACAAAGCTTAACTGGTGACAAAACGAGTAACGGGGACGTGAGGAGACGGGAGAATTACATAGATAGCTAAGAATGATGACGCATTGAGTTAATTACAAATTACGGGTTAACAAGAAATGGTAAAACAGAATTGTATTCCAAACATAACTCAATTCTAGCACTAAAGTATATTTTAACATGTATTTTGTGTGATTAATGTATATTATGAGAATACACGTTCATTTACTTTAGTTTACTAATAGATAACTATTTAAACAAAAAGATACCTGGGACGTGTTCAACGATGAGGTTACAGGACTCTCCATTCTTACCCACACAGAGCGGCTCTAAAGATTAAATCTAATCTCACTTGAGAAGCGAAGGATTCGAGGAAACTTGATTCTGATGTACAATAGCATAAACAGCAATGCACATCCAACTGATGAAGAGTTTTTCACCCAATCACCAAGCCGTGGTCTCCGCGGACACTCGCAAAAGATGTGCGACCGTCGCTTACGGCACAAAAAAAAAGTCAGCATTCTGTGCCCGTGTTCTACTCCATGGAACAACCTGCCAGAAGCGGTCGTGACGATGGTTACCATTTATAGGTTTAAAGCGGCCTAACACAACAAACATTCAGATTGTCTGCGGAGTCCGACTATCCCTTTACATAGCTTGTTGCACCATGCTATAATTTTTCAAATTAATTTAATTTAAAAAGTTTAATGTTGACATGTCTCCTGGGAAATAAATGTAATCTATAAATTATTACATAAATACGTACAAAAGAGACTTAAATATAATTTAAAACATTGTTGATTAGATGATGTCGCAATCTTTTAGAATTTCAAAGAAAATAGTTTCGTATTTTATTTTGCAATTGTTGCTAAGAACTCGCAATTTTCAGAGTAATTGCGTGCCTTGATTTCATTTTGCTACTCTCCATCATTCTCTCCGAATCTTTAATCTGTTTACCCTTTTACTCCCCTACCCTTGTCCTACCTCCTTATAGTTTCGCTTATCCTATTCATTTCCCTTATTTATTTTATTATCTTTTGCCTCCTTATCACCACTTGAAGTCTTCATACCAAGGCGTTAAAAATTGCGCACCCAATTGATGTGGTTGTGGTAACTGTCAGTTTACACAAAGGCTACTAATTGATTACATTTAGCTTTACACATGATTTATCTCACTAAATTAAATACATGTGAGCATGTATGTGTGTGTGATGTTTGTGTATTCTCTATAAAGATAAAAGATTAGATAATCTATATCAAATCTAAAAGTATATTTTCGTGAAAGATTTACTGGGGTAGCCAATAGAAGTGTTCTCGAATCTTTAAGTGTAGCCTTCAAGAAGGCTATGAGTGTATAATCCCTTTAAAACTTCAAATATATCCTATTTAGATTAAATTTAAGCCCTATGTATAAATTCCTCTGAGGACGACAATGGAAGCGGTCTGAAATCCTTGTGTGCACTTCTAACCAAAGGGAGCTATTGGGGGCTAATCTTCTTTAAAACTTCAAATATATCCTATTGTGATGAAATTCATATCATATGTATAAAATGTTATGTGAAAGATAATGAAAGTGGTCCAAAATAATTAGGTTACCATCTATTTCCCGAATATGTACGTGCCCTCACTTCTAAGCAATCCATGAGGATAGAACTCCTTAAAACTTCAAATACATATATACGATTTAAGTGAAATTTTAACCGTATGTACCAGAAACTAATCCAAATAATTTAAAAACATTTCAGCTACTTCCGACTTTATTAAGCGAGCGAAACGGTAACAATGGGGGGGGGACGATAAAAATAAATAAAGTAATATGGTGTTATTAGCATAGTTAATGATGTCTATTTAATCCCGAGTAACGTCGGGTCTTCCTGTTAGTTTCATATACAATTATAAAGTATGGATCTCACACAAGTTAACAAATCAAATTTGTGCCATGTATGTTCCGCAACTAAAACGTACATATGCACATTATTCAATCTCAGCTAGACTTGAATAATTACTTCTCTGCAAATTGTTTCATTATTTATCACACGCGTGTTTTTCCCGCAAGTTCTTTCAGCCACAAACTCAACTTCAGATGATCTATATTATTTTAAAATATCTAATAAGTCGACTCATAACACGCGTTTATCGAGCGACATTTTAACCTGGGGTAAATTCTTATCATTAATTTCTGAATAAATGTTCGTATCTGGCAACAGACACGTCATCACACACAGACACACCTGACAACACAGTCACGGACCAGAATATACAATTTATATATGTTTTTTGTTTATTTTAAATAACATTTGTAATATTATTGAAGTACATTCACTGGAAGCACTTGTAAAACAAGTACATGCATACAACACTACATCGCTAATATTGATATTCATGATTTGAAACATGACATGAATCATGAATCTATTACGTCACGCTAAAGCTATTATCATTTTGTAATGGTAATGTTTTAAGCCCTATGTCTAAGAAAGTCAAAATACTTAAGTTCGCTTTAACCTCACATTGAACATTTCAAGATATCCGTTTCGATTTCCGGTCATTTCTTGGGTGTTTATTATTTACTATTTTTTAAATATTTTCCATTTATAAGAATGAAGATTACTGTTATTTCGAAATTAGAGAAATTGCGCAATGTATTTATTACGTTTAAACAAAAAAATGTGACTGACGGAAAAATTCGGACAGGCGGACAAAATCTCTATTTATATAAGAAATAAGCAAAAATACCGAAATTTCTACAGAAAATATTAAATTGCCATTGACTTGAATTAGTTTTAAATTGCGTTTGGGTTTTTACATGAGATTAAAAGGAGGGGATGAAAAAGCGATTCATCTGAAATGACGTCATGACAAGAGGAAATATTTGCTTAGCAAAACTTTAGACTCATTTCGGCGGAGCGTCTAGACGAGGTGCCTATTCTTTCCAATTCATCTAAAAACGGTGAGATTTTTCTAAAAACGGAAACCATTTGTATTTTCTTTATTTTACTTTTTTATTTGCTGTATATTTGTTTAATATTCGGTTTATATTTGTTTCATATTCGCTTTAAATATAAAGCAAATATAAAGCAAATATGAAACGAATATTAAACAAATATAAAGCAAATATAAAGCAAATATAAAGCGTTCCGATTGATACTATACCCTATAGACCGGTATCGTCTTGGCCTTCGGGTCTTGATTCCGCCGGTCTGTGGATTTGTCCTGTTCAGTTCTGGGAGGTCCACCCTCTCAGGTTTTGCCTCCCCTCTTTGGGGTTGAGTAAGTTTATCGCTTACTGCCTGAGTAGAGAATCTTCCGGCACTTAGAGACCTCTATGGTGATGGGGTGGAATTATGCTGTTAGTCAAGTATGCTTGTTTTTCTTGGGTTGTAGTAAGTAAGTTTTAAGAAGAACCAACTCGATTTAGAGTTGGTGGATGGTTGAATGGTTCAGGATCATTAATGTGGAAGCGACCGCATTCGGGCTCACTCGTGTTTATAGAGAGCATTTATTGCTTTGTATTGGTGACGTATGTGCACATCGAAAATTATCTCTACGGTCTGATCCACTGACGACGGATATTGACAATATATGATTAACTAGGCTAGAATTCACTTAAAATTGCTTAATCTGGTTCAGCATGTTTGATTATATGGATACATTCTTTAATAAACAACTACAAAAAAGCAGCTAATGAAACAACTCTTATAATTTTAGTATAATCACGTTGACACACCGGTTTTCGTTAGATCATCGAAGTTAAGCAACGTTGAGCTTTGTCAGTACAATATAGGTGACTATTTTGGAATACCGGGCACTGTACGTGAGATAACATTGCCAACTTCCTGCAAAAAAAACTAACGTCGTCACTTCCCATGACCTAGATATAAATGCGACTGGAGACCGCTGGTGAATTTAATATTCCATAGAAAGTCCTTCTTACGGAGGAAGCCGGCATCAGAAGTTCATTAGTTAACGACGACAGACATCGGTGTGTTCTAACCTGCCAGCAACAGTTAGCAGTACTTTCTGATCCACTGACGACGGATATCTCTATTTGTTTTACCTATCTTGCATCGTTTCAAATAATGTTGGTTTTCTCTGGCTACTATCGATCATGTGAGAAGGGAAATGACTTGGAGCAACATAAACAACGAGTCGACGCCTGACATCGAAGACGTGACTTTTCTTTATTTCGATTGATTTGTTTGCCGGCAAATTTTTGTTTGGATTTTGTTTTTCGGTTTGCTTTTCCACTTTCGACGAGAGAAAATTATGTTCAATTGAGCGACCATTGCCTTGTCAGAAATGCGAAATCCCAAGTGGGATTGGATGTTAAGAGGGAAGGTTGGCCGGAAGAACAGGGCACAAATAAAGGAAGAGTAGGGGAATCGAGAAAGAAATGGAGGGTATTACGTTGTTCGGAAAATACTGATCGATATTTGTATTCACTCTTAAAAAGTTTATTTTACTAAAGCTTTTAAAAAACATTTTCTCATAATTTCATAGCCAATATATAAAAATATGTCGGCCAAATTTTAAAAGGTGGATTTAAATAGCTGACAAATAAAACTTTTATTTTGACTAGCCAATTTAAAGTTTTCATTGTTGTACCGTGTTATTAGCAATACATTATTAACTAGGCTACAATTCACTTAAAATTGCTTAATCTGGTTCAGCATGTTTGCTTATATGGATACATTCTTTAATAAACAACTACAAAAAAGCAGCTTAGGAAATAACACTTATGATTTTAGTAACATTTGATACGGTATAATCAAGTTGACACTGATTTTCACTATATCACCGAAGTTAAGCAACGTTGAACCTGGTCAGTGCAAGATAGGTGACCATTTTACAATACCGGGCACTGTATGTGAGATGACATTGCCAACTCCCTGCAAAAAAACTAACGTCGTCACTTCCAATGACCTGGTTATAAATGCGACTGGGAGCCGCTGTTAAATTTAATATTCCCTAGAAACTCCTTCCTAATAGGAAGCCGGCTCAACATATCAAGAGTGAATGCCGTGCCAGGTTGCATATATCAGGTTTTAGTAAGAGTTACCCTTCCTTATTTGCTTTTTAGCTTTCATAATTAACCTAAGAAAAAGGCATTGTCATAGAATATATAAGTATTTATATACCAAATGTGAACACAAATGATCTCGAGCAATGCCGGATCGGAACAGCCAGCATGTAATACGTCATGTGTACTCTTTAATGTATTTCAAATTTCTTTCTGAATACAATTTGCAAGCATATAAGTCCTTAATAACTATTGATATTCTCTGATTGCTTATTAAAATCTGTGTAGGAACACATGTTTTCTACCCAGTTTTGAAACATTCCTCAAAATCTTTTTCTTTAAAAAGATACAATATTTAGATTTTTTAATTTGATGCTAACCAGTAACTGAATAACATGTTTGTTTTTGTTTGTGAAAAGTCCAACGATTGGCTAAGAGAATAACAAAGAATCTGATTGGTTAACTAGCAAGACTAAACACCACGTGTATATATAAAAACACCCGGCAACACAAACTCTATGCATTTTAGCCTGACGATTCCCTACAGGGATGAAACTTACTATATATATATATATATATATATATATATATATATATATATATATATATATATATATATATATATAATGATACATATTTTTAAAAATCTTAACTTTAAATCAACATTCCCTAATTAATGCGTGTTTCTTTACCAATCGTACATCTTTCAGGGCTGGTTTCCTTGACAATTATTGCGAAGCAGCCAGCCCTGAAAGATATACGTTTAGTACAGAAACACGAATTCATTTAATGTTTATATAACTTTTATTTATAAAGCTGTAGTTAGTTATCGAACACTTTTGAAAAAAAAAATTCTTTAAGTTCATTTTATCAACATATTTGAACTTTATTTATTTATTAATATACATACATATATAAAGAGAGAGAGAAGTACAACAAGAGGAAAGGAATACATAAAGAAACTATAATGCTTGAACTATATTATATACATCATATTGGGCATGTACCAGACCTTCTGACGTCTGTACTGTAAGGGTGGCATCGGTTTTGTCAGGGTGCTGTTAACATTAAACAAGTTTATAAAGTTTTATTTTTACTGAACCTGTAGGGCTATAGGCATATAGGTACAACATTGAAAAAAAATACTTTTTACAATATTGACTCACGTCAAAATATTAATAATGACGTCATCATTTTATCAACCAATAATAGGTGTTTGACCTCTGTCTGAATTCATGCATAAATATACTTTTACATAATCAACCATATCATGTATAAGAATTTTCAAAAAATCACTAATTTCAATAGAAAATTACGACACGGTGATTTTGGAGCCATCTTCTTCTCAAGGTATAATAGAACCAAGTTAAAGATATGAAGGTAGGCGTCGATTAAATGAAAGAAGGGGACAAAGCCAAAGTGTAGGAATGAAATAAATGAGGTATGTAATACATAAATAAATAAATAGGGAGAAAAAGAAATATAGTAAGAATAAGAAATAGGGAGAGAGAGAGAGAGAAAGAGAGAGAGAGAGAAAGAGAGAGAGAGTGAGAGAGAGAGAAAGAGGGTTAGAGATATGGATGGCTAAAATCTTTTTCTTCATTAACTTTTTTTATTGAAAACAAATTTGTGGACCATAACTTAATTCATATTAATATCGTTTTCTAAAAAAACGCGTTTAATATATCCATCAAGTCACACGATAAATATTATGTGAGGCAGAAATACATTTTGTAATAAGGAAACATTTCAGGCGTAACAAATATTAGATTTAAGGTGGTAACTTTAGGAAGTATATATCACCTTGTATCTTCACAATCTGTATATACAAAAATATACACACACGCATATATATACTAGGAGAGTTTTTTCGGTCTCTCTGTACAAGGGTTTGTCAGGAGAACCTGAGATGAGGATACTTCACCCTACAAGTAAACTTTGACCAAATATTCAAAATAAAATAGTATTCGAAGCCCAAATAAGAACCCCTCGACACAGCTATAAATTGCTTCCTACGAAGAATTGGTGCACTTTCTCCTAATAATGTTACGTCAAGTAACAATACCAAGCTGATACTCCACCAGACTAGATGAATTCTTTCCTGGAATCCGGTATAACCGAGAAACCACAAGAAATATAGCATATAACATAGTTAACTGGTTCATTGGGGAGAGGACAATTGATATACTTCATTTCTTTACTGACCCAACGTTTGACAGGCAAAGGAGCATATTTATGGAATATTCGAATATCGATGTATCTCATATCGAGATCAAGTGTTAGCCCGACTGAAGTAAAATGACACAAAAATGTGCATATATGTTTACTTCTCTCTTGTTTCATTTTACTTCAGTTGAAGTTCTCAGAAATCAAGGGGTCAACATGGATATTCGAATATTCCATTAAAGTTATTTTATATCGCTCAAATGTTGAGTTAGTAAAAATTAGAAACATAATTGTTCTTCTCCCTAATTGGTCAGTTTTATTAAACTGACAAATTAGGGATGATATATATTTCTTGTAGTTTCTTAGTCTTACCATATTCCAGGGCAAGAATTCATCTAGTCCGGTGCAGTATCAAGTTAAGTGCTGTTAATTGAGGTAACATCACTAAGAGAAGTTGCACCATCTCTCAAGAATTCCGTCATGTAAGTAATTCAAACTTCTCTCTTTGTTTGAAATTATTTACATCTATATCAAAATCTATGTATAATTTTGGTTATTGGGACTACATTTCTAATCTTGAGTGTTATCATCACAACGTTTCGGTCGCTGTAACCTCCAGCCTTTTTAAGGTGTATCTCATTCAACCCGGGAATATTTCCATTGAACTTGGGAATCGAACGGTACCCTTTATTTAATCCACGGGGGTAGCATGATCTTGTTCCATCAGCCATGACTGGGAGAAGTCTTCAGTAATTCGCAATTTTCGTATCACCCACACTGAGTATTGAACCCTCAAATGACTATCACTTAGAACTGAATCTAACTTAGTACTATATCCACAGCATCACAGGTCCTTATCGTAGCAACATCCTAACGCCATTTCCTCGAAGTATTCCATGTATACATTGGTCAACACTGGGGACAATGGTAATCCCATAGCTAGACCTTCTTCCTGTCAGTATATATATATATATATATATATATATATATATATATATATATATATATATATATATATATATATATAGTGTGTGGATTTCAATTTTGTGTAGAGAATCTGAATAACAGAGCTCAATGTAATTCAAACAGAGCAAAACAGAATTATAAAAAGAAAAACTATACACACATTAAGGTTGTACACATAATAACTTATTTCGACCCCTTTAATTAGGTCTCCTCAGATGTATGGACAACCACGTCAAAAAAAAAAAAAAAAAAAAAAAAAATTTTTTTTCTATATATATATATATATATATATATATTATTTCTTTATATTTTTATTATTATACTTACCTTTATTTTTCATTTGACTTTATTTTATTTTATTTTAATATATTATACTTAATTCTTCCTATTTTTATATTTTATTTTTTTAATTTTCATTTATTTATTTATTTTTTATTTGTATTTAAAAAAAAAAATTTTTTTTTTTTTTTTTGACGTGGTTGTCCATACATCTGAGGAGACCTAATTAAAGGGGTCGAAATAAGTTATTATGTGTACAACCTTAATGTGTGTATAGTTTTTCTTTTTATAATTATATATATATATATATATATATATATATATATATATATATATATATACCAAATATAATTTACCAAAAAGCTATGAATTTACCAAAAAACTATGAATATACATCAATAAGGCTGAAAGTCTGTGAGTGTAAATCGATGTGTGCGTGTGTGTAAGTGCGTGAGTCCAACTGTAAAGAACTGACCCAACAAAAATCAGCCCCCTCTGAATAACATCTAAAAGTAGTACCTAATGACTCTAATCTATAAATACACTCTGTCACAAATATGAGTCATCTTATCTCAATGCCATGAAGTGTGAATTTGAGCCTCCAACCGCACAAGCGTTCCAATTCAACGCGTCATTGTTCATTCCTTCAAGAGACCTATTGGACTAGCCTTAAATACCCCCGCACCCTAAGATTGAATGTCCGAAATGTCCATATTTAACTCCCACCCCTAACCTTGATATAGGACCACAATTGGGAAATGGACGGTAATTATTTTCTGTAAAGCGAGTTCTCTTCTCCTTATGAACCAGTGGAATTAATAGGAAACTTTTTATCTCCTCCCTCCTATCTCACATGTACTGATGCACATGTCAGTGCACTGATGTTAGTATAGTCCCAACTATACTACTTCCAACTATACTCCTATTCTATTACATCCCTTATTTCCTGGTCACTCTTGATCTTATCTTATAATAATTTTTTATAACGTGTTTTCTCCCCCTAAAAAGTACCGTTGTCTATACCTTCCACTGTACTCTTCCTCCTCCCCTCTCACTCTACTCATCTCCTTGCAGGATATTTTTCTTAAAACAACTTTAGAAAACGAACCTTGACAATATTCAACCTTTGTTATCTAAACTTATTTAAGTTTCTACCTTATTGTATTTATAGTTCTAAGTTCTTATTAATTCATACTATTATTATCAATTATTTTTTTTTCTATATTTATCTTATATTTTAATTTTGTGTTTCTAATTTTTATTATCATCTCCTTATAGGTACTATTTTTATTTTTATGTTTATTTTGATTTTATTTTTAATTTTATCTTCATTATTTCTAATTTTACCTTTATTCTATATTATTAGTAAACTATTTTATTCTTTATTTCTTATTTTTTTATTTACTTATTAATAATTTTATTAATTTAAAAAAATATATTTTTCTATATATATATATATATATTATTTCTTTATATTTTTATTATTATACTTACCTTTATTTTTCATTTGACTTTATTTTATTTTATTTTAATATATTATACTTAATTCTTCCTATTTTTATATTTTATTTTATTTTTTTATTTTCATTTATTTATTTATTTATTTTTTATTTGTATTTAAAAAAAAATTTCTTATCGTTTTATTTGATTTTATATTTCCTTGATTTTTCCTTTATATATTTTGTTATTTTTATTGTTTATTCTTTTTATATTTTTTATATATTTTTTATATTGTTTATTTTATTTTATTTTAATTTTTAAATTTTTTATATATTATATTATATTTTATTTTATTTTATTCTTGTTCTTATTTTTATTTCCATTTTATTTTCATAATTTTCTATGATGTTTATGATGTTTTATTATCATCATGATCATTTTATCTTTCTGATTTTAATTTATATTTGTAACTTATTCGTTTTTCTAATAGTTGTCTCTGTGGTTCCTCCTGACAATATATGTTCCTCTACTACGAGCTTGTTATTTGACTTTTTGGAGCAGCTTTGTTAATTTTTAAAAATTAAAAAATAAAATAATGTGTTTCCAGAATGTTTTGGAAACCACCGTACGCCATACTAGTCTTGATGTTCTAATTCTTGGAACAATTGTTATGTTCTAATTCACTAAATTCTCTTATATATATATATATATATATATATATATATATATATATATATAATCTAGGTAAAACATCCACAGAGTAGTAATCCAAAGAATTTCTACCGGGTTTATAAAAAGTGCTCAATATCAAATAAAGGTTTTTATATATGATTATTTTTATTTACACAAACATGCACTACATCTGCGACACTGGCATATCTTATAAACTGAGATCTTATCAGGGAGAATTAGAATGCGATCTTAACCTTAGATCATATTTATCCTCCCACACTCTATCACCCACTTCTGTCTCTATCCTAAATGATCTTATTTTATCCCGTACCATTTTATTTTATTTCATTTAATCTCTATCTGTCTATCCATCCATCCATCCATCCATCCATCCATCCATCCATCCATCTATCTATCTATCTTTTATTCATCTATCTATCTATCTTTTTTATTATTTCTCTCTCTTTTTACTTTTTTTATTTTTTAATATTTTATATTTTATATTAATATATATTTTTTTACATTATTATTTTTTGATTTTGATTCTTAACAGTCCTAACCACGTGACTTTCTAAATTTAAATCTTAAATTTCTTTTCTTTTTTCTCTATTTCATTCTTTACAAATATGATCTAAGGTTAAGATCGGATTCTATCTCTACCTGATGAGATCTCAGTTTATAACAGCTGTTGATCGATAACATAGACATGCCAGGGTCGCAGAGTTTGTACATGTCTGTGTATATAAAAAATAATCATATATATATATATATATATATATATATATATATATATATATATAAACATGCTAATTCTGCTTTAGCATAACGCAGTTTTCGTTTTTGTTTGTCTTTATATCTAATGTGATAGCGATTTCAAAATGCTAAGCAACGTCCGGCACTTTGCATCACGACAATCTCGATGACGTCAGTGAAAGCCAATTCTTTTAAATTTGAACTTCTCGACTTGTCAGTCAACTTACAAGGATTTTATTAAGATGTTAACAAACATTTACCACGCACATGTATGTTATTATGATGGAGATCATGTTTCTTGCTGTTCGTAGCCAAAACTATATTACAACTACGTCACAATAGCCCTGAATTTTAACAACTTATTAACCGTGACTTTATTACCACTGCCAAGGTGGGGATTATGGTTTAGGTCGAGTTTGCTTGTTCTGTACAGCCTAGCATCCATATCGCTTAATCAAACATCACCAAACTTTGTAAAATTATCGCTCATTGCACAGCGTAGAACTGATATACTTATTCGATGTTTAGGTCAAATGTCAAAGTCAGCGAAAATGTAAATCATATTTTGGCGATAACCTCGAGTTATTACAATGTACGTAGATAATCGATTTATTTTTCTAAATTTGATGCATACATCGGATGCTCTTTGATAACAGTAACCACCATGCACTCTCTCTAGATTTTCAGCTTTCAACGTTTCCATGGCAGGATTTCGAAAATGCTTTATACAGTATCGACAAGTAAGGCCATAATACACTCCTGATCAAAACCTGTTTTATTCTCCTACTTAATGCATGGTAGATTATTTTGGGTCTACCAGTGGATTTAGTTTTTCACTAATTCTCACGGTTCTTTGGAAAGTGGCAACTCACAGTTTTACTTCGATTTACCCTAGCTTCGATCGCCTGCTCTGACAAACCTTGCTTATGGAAATTCGAGCACGCTCAACTTCAGTAAGTTTGCTTACTTTTGGCATGCTGACACCTTTACTCAGTGCTTGCTAATATCTAATTGAACTAAAAACATTGGGATTAGCAGAGATCTAACAATTTATACCCCCTGGTCTTATAATTTTGATCAAGTGTAAAATGCCTCATTTTATAAAAATGTTATTTTCTGAATAAAATGTTTGGAATGTAGCTTTTTGTTTCCATAACCTTTTAGATGGTAGTATTGGTAACCTTAAGTGAAAAAAGTTTAAACTCTATCCTAAAAAAAATGGTTTCTTTTAAAAGATTTTCAAGTTGTCTTAAATTTTTGATACGGAATGTATGACTTTGTCTCTCCCAACCTTACGTGATCAGGCGGAGGTATGCAGTATCACAACTGACCTATTTCCTTGTTTAATTGACCTTATCTGCATTCTATAAATGCCCTATTTCGATACAAAAAATGACTGATTTACAAAGTTACTGAGATCTCTAATTTACATGATATTTATTTAAAAAATAGTTTTTATAATTAAATAATGATTTTTACGGAATGTTTATATCAGGTTGAGGATTCTTCTACTACAACGAGCAGTCACGTTAAAATATGAATTATATGTTACTTGCTGGAGCGTTCTTTAAGTTATATTTATGTTTGAGTCATTGTCTACCCCTACCTTTTTACCTTTATCTTAATAATTCCCTTTACTAGTTTCTCACATTGATTGCAGATATCATTCAATTATATATCATATTAAAATCGATCTAGCAATAAAAATCAATCGGGCATTGTTAAAATTATGAATATACTATAGTGCTTTCTGTCCGGAAATCACTTTCGAATTGACAAGTAAAAGGTTTTAAAATCACGTTAGATTGTACAGTGTAAAGCTTGTAGTAGACACTCTCTATTTAATATTAAATACTGGTAACTGGGGCGATATGCCGTAAAACTCGCACACAAGCACATCTGACATCTGTTAAAAACATCGTTTGTCACTAATATTAGAAATTATAGAAAATAATTTACATGTATTCATTGTGTTGCTTTCTTTTTTTTGTAAAGGTACTACACGGATTAGTTTTTCCTTCCTTGACCGAATAAAAAATCCACTTCGAAATCTACTGGGTTAATCTCTTTTTTACCCTACGTATTACTTCAATGGACTGTGCTCTGATGAACTTGCTGCTCTGGTGCCTACTTGACGTACATACCTTCGGCCATTACTGTGACAAAGTATCCGGGGCCCCATTGGAATCGGGTACCCTGGTGACGCGCTAGTATGCATCTTGATTGTGATGCTATGCCGACTGAGGGCCCTGCGTCGTGACGAAGTGGAGATATAAAACTAGTATGTATTTGACGTAGAAACGAACTTATTCAAACGACAGAACGAGACGCCGACTAGTCTCACGGAATTGTGTAAGATAGTCAGAAAAAATACCACCAGAGGCATGGAAACAGTTGCCAGATGGAAGGTAGAGATTAGAGAATTCGATATCGCAAATTTAATTCTGAAATATCAATAAAGCGATATTATTCTGTGACGGTTGTTTTAAAAGACGCCACGACGTGGGAGAGCCCACTTGACGGAGAGTTAATTGGGCCTATCATCGTTAATTACAAGCCGGGCACAAAGCGCCCCCAGTAGTGTGACAAAATGAGAAAGCGTCTGTTTTGGGCGATGAACAGGACTAAAGAGAAAATCCCTTTTAAAAAAAGTGAGGGGCCCGTCCCCACTCTCCTTGAGAGAGGAAGACACGCAGGAGTTAAGATAGCGGAGAAATGGTGTGTACAACGATAGCCATCTTTAATTAAAGAATGTGTTTTTTTCACGCACGGGCCAGTGAGAGTTAGAGTTAGATTGACGGCACACAGAGTTGGACGGACACCCGGTGCGCGCCGAGGTGGCTTACGTCGAAAAAACCAAACCGGACGAAATTCTAGCTACCGCCTTCGCCCGTTAATTTGTGACTTAAACAGCGACTTGTGTAAAGAATTCGCACACACAGAGAACAAGCGAGATAACGTAGAGAAAAAGAACCACCTTTGCTAAAGACATTTACGAGTACGGTAGACATACATCCAATGTAAAATTAATTCTTTTATTTTATTAATAATTACGCTTCTATACAAAAAAAACACCCAGACCGAGCTGTTTAAAATTGTTCTTTTCTTTTTGTTCTACTTTGTATGATCTTTCGCCCCAACAGAGCCAACCGGTCGATGTTCGCCCAGTGATCGCTCGCTGATATAAACAGTTTCAACGTGGGAGTGTGTTTGTAGCTGGACGAGATGATCAGATCGGCGACGTCATTATTATCACCGTCGCCATCCCGGCCTAGAGAAATTTGGATTTATAATTTTTTTATTGACATTACGACGCGAAAATCAGCTAAATCCCACCCTTTCATCGTTGAAATCCTCAAATGTAGGAGGTCTTTCTACCCTATTAGCTTCTTTCCTCGAACTGCTTGTATTTGTAATTCTCTTCCTGTTCCCCTTTTACTCTGACTGTATCAACATTCAGAAGTTTAAATGTAATGTGAACAAATATTGCTGCACAACTCCCTACTTAGGATGCCTTTATGAGTATGGCTCCCAATTTAAAGTAATCCCTCACGTCTCAATTGCAATGTGCCTAGTCTGGGGTTAATTGTAGTATAAAAAACAACTGATTTCCCTACAATAGACACATTGCTAGTCTCTATTGGTTCTCTACCTTTATTACCATAGAATATATTCAACTGAGCTATGTCGTTTGTTTCACATTTACTACTCTTCCAACAACAACGAACAAGTATTTTCTTTCTACTTCCATATGGATAGCGTCAGGCGTCATATGCATAGCGCCAGGCGGAATGTCTATGAAGAAAACTTATTTACAAGGGCTACCCGCCTGTGAAACATATTACTGGGGGACTGCTTCCCTACTGGTTATGATTTGGTCGTTTTTATGTCTAATGTCAATAAAACTATGTCTAGGATTTCTTCATAAGCAATCAAACGCTTGGTCAATGTTATTAGTCCCATATTATTCCTCATAGTTCAACTGACAAACATTCCTGTCTCATTAACCGTTATCCTCGAAAACGTCTTGATTAGTGGTTACCTCCATAAGAAATAAATATCTTAAAAGGTAGCTATGTCTGAATACAGACAAACAAATATGTAAAATGAATGAAGTAACTGAAAATGAAACCGGTAGCAACTTAGCCATGGCGGCTGATAATGTTTGCAATGTCTGAATTGTGTATTTATTTACGGTGAAATGTACACTGACATTTTGTTAATTACCAAACGTTTGCGACCGTTATCAACTCGAGACATTAGGTTACATTATTACTGTAATTCATATTGACAAATTGCTTTTTTGGATTACTATAAGTTTCTAGTATTATTACATTCCGTTTGTTTTTAAAGGCAAATTAAGTATGAATTATCTGTGTGAACCTTGGGGAATAGAGAGCGATAAAGAGAGATAGATAGAGAAAGTGAGAGAAAAATAGAGTAAGATAAAGATAGATAGAGAGCGATAGATTGAAGTAGAGAGAGAGAGAGAGAGAGATGGATAGAGAGCGATATAGAAAGATACATATATATATATATATATATATATATATATAGAGAGAGAGAGAGAGAGACAGAGACAGAGACAGAGACAGAGAGAGATATAATAGAGATAGATAGCGAGAGAGAGAGAGAGAAAGTAAGAGAGAGAAAGAGAGAGAGAGAGAGCGGAAGATAGAGATATATAGATAGATGGCAATCGATAGATTAAAATAGAGAGATAATGATATATAGACAGAGAGGGAGAGAGAGGTCGATAGAGAGCGATAGATAGATATAGAAAGATCGATAGATAGAGATAGAGAGAGAAAGAGATATATAGATTGGTATCAAGATAGAGATAGAGATAAATATATATATATATATATATAGATATATAGATAGATAGATAGATAGATAGATAGATAGGGAACGATATAGACATATGGATAGATAGATAGATAGAGAGAGAGATAGAAAGAGAGAGAGAGGGAGGAGTAGATAGAGATGTATAGATAGATGCCAAGCTATAGATTATAATAGAGAGAGATAAATATATATTATAACTTCCAACCTCTGTATATCTCACTTATCTCTTTGAAATCCAACTTCAAAGTGAACGTCCAAAACAACAAATCAACCTTCTTTTATCTCCAACCAGGAGCATCTCATTTACATATCAGGTGGTCACATTGCAGGCATATAAAGAGACAAGGCAGCCATTTTTGTTTCTTTCTTCTTCATTCATTTACTTCCACGACCGACCCATTGAACTATGCACACATGCTAGTTAGGTAAGTCCCGCGTTTCCCTACACCCCTCCCTGATCTCATGATCACACACAGGGCAGGGGGGTGGCCGTCGTTGTCGAGTACTTCTTCGAAGAATCGGGGGCAGCACTTCCTCATTGCCATCTTCCTCATTACCACCGTTATTGCCACCAATCTGTTCCATTATCTCCTCTCGTGGTTCCCTATGCGGTGTTTCACAATCAGGGCATGGGGGCAGTATCCGTCTTTGTCGGGTACTCCTTCGAAGAATCGGGGGCAGCACTTCCTCATTGCTATCTTCCTCATTACCACCGTTATTGCCACCGATCTGTGCCATTATCTTCTCTCGTGGTTCCCTATGCGGTGTTTCACAATCAGGGCATGGGGGCAGTATCCGTCTTTGTCGGGTACTCCTTCGAAGAACCGGAGGCATCACTTCCTCGGTCCCATCTTCTTCAGTATGTTCCATCATTCCCTCATCTGGTTCTGTAGGTAGTGTTTCTACGCTCACCGGTAGGGGTAGTAGGCAGTCAGGATCATCCCTGAACTGTATGTGATCTTCCTCGTTATCCTCAGAATCAGGAGAGGTATAACAGGGGCGGATATCTTTTACATGCCGTGGTACACCATCAATCAACATGGTCTGAGGACTTATGATTTTATCTATTTTTCCTCTGCAAAATTTTTCAGTGCACCTAGCATTTGGGGGTTTCACCCAAACACTGTCTCCCACTTGATATGGTGTATTGACAACGCCAACCTCTGATGGCGTGACATCAATACCTTTTATACGCTGTTCATAGCGGTAAATCCCATTAGCTGGGGCAGTTTCTGGTGTTGCATCGTCCTTTGGTGTCATATTATACCAGTACACCGCTTCTGGAATAGAACACTGTGTCCTGGCCGCAATTCTTTTATTGGTGCGGTGACACCGCTCCGCTATACCGTTACCTTCGGGAAAATATGCGCATCGGTAACGCATTCTAATCCCCCATTCCTGCGTGAATTTCTGAAATTCTTGACATCGAAATGTAGTGGCGTTATCAGTCAGAATTTCAAGCGGGGCACCACGTTCAAAAAAGACAGCTCTCAACTGTCGTATAATGCTAAATGCATCCTGTCGTGTCAACAGGCGCCATATTGTGAAACGTGTTGGTCCACAATCTGTCATGGTCAAAAAGTGCTTGCCCTCATAATGCGTTATGTCCATTCCTACTCGATACCAGTTGTCCTCCACCTCAAGCTTTCCTTTTTGCCATTGGGATGGTGCCGGATCAATTCGCTGACACTCTTCACACGAGCGTATAGCTGCCTTGATTGATGCTCTTGTAGTTGAAGGACACACTCTTCGGACAAAATATGTTGTCCTCCGAATTCCGGGATGTCCACTCTGCTGATGTATCGTACGGATCTGGTCAGGTGTCAATTGATCTGTTACGGTCGCGCATGTCTGTTGTGGAGGATCAGATCCCTGCCTCATTACATCAATCCACCTCTTTGGTACTCTCGTCAGGCTATCAGCCAAATTCTGCATTGACAAAACTAAAGTGATGTCCACCTGCAAGCTGTATTCGTCAACTAGACGCTTTATTATTTCCAGTCTCCTACGTACTAACATCTCACTTGCCGCTCTAGTCTTAACCCGGGCCTTCCCAGTTAAGGTGTCGGTCAACCAGTGGTAAACACACAATGAGTCAGTGTGAAGATGCACAACCTTGGCCTGCCATTGCAATGCAAGATTAAGCCCTTTTAACGTGGCATCGAGCTCTGCCAAATTTATATGCTGGGCATCATTTTTCGGACGAAGCCAGCACGCATCTTCCACGACAGCTCCTAATTGTTCCAACACGACACCTGTAGCCAGTGAACTTGCGTCAACCCATGCATTCACTTCGTTTCCAGATACTTGCCACTCACCCTGGGCAGGATCGTTCCTATGTACTCTGGACAACGTTTCAGCCATCATTTGCCGGAGAGCATTATCATCCACCATGTCATCCCATCCTGTGGTTACTGCAGTTACTCGTCGTTTTAACACTCCTGTTGCCGATCGGAGCCATCCACAAACAGGTAGATGTCCTACTAATTTACCGCAAATAGAAAACACAATGCGTCTTGTCAATACACTGGGTAACTCTGGAATTGCGCTCCCTCGCTTCCATCGCAAAGTATTGCCCTTCTCATAGACCTCTAGCCCTAACACGGGCGCCCCATCCTTTAGGCGCTTAGGGTCTTTGCTTATTAACCCAAACGATTTCAGTTTTGTTCGAACCACATCTGCAGACATTATATCCTCATCAATGTAAATGTCATCAATATAAGCTGAAGCAGCTTTTGCTGTGGTCTCATCCTGCATCAAAACAGTTTTAATAATAGCTGTCATTATTAAGGGTGCTACATTCAGGCCAAAACCTAAACGTGTCAAACAATATCGTTTTCCCTTGATTATCACCGTCTGAAATGGCCATAATGACTCATGGACACGTATCTGCAGGTAGGCTCTCTTCAAATCCAACAGTGCTACATTACTCCCTTTCTGACGCCACTCTCGTAGTCTAGCAGCGCACACATCTGCATTTCCAGTGAAAGCATCAACGTGGTGATTCAATTCTCGGTAATCCATTACGGGTCGAATTTTGTCTTTAGTAGGTTGTTCAACAGCCATGAGTGGAATTAATCCTTTGGGTGGTCCCAGACGTTCCTGTGGGTACGGTATTAACCATCCGTTTTCAATCCATATCTGAAGTTCTTCTTCATATGCGGCCCTATTCTTTGTGGAAACTTCATACTCTGGAATGGCGTTGCACAGTCGTTCTGGTGCCTGGCTCATAGTCCATTTCCACTTTGCAGTCCACGCCTTTTCGTTGTCGTCAAACGTAGCACAGAAGTCCTTTTCTTCAATAGACACGGCTGCACAGACTTCTTTCCCTTCTCCAAGCATTACACCTCTAGTCGCTGTGATTATGACGCCTCCTAGTGCTTGTATCGCATCAATTCCAAGCAACATGTCATAGCCAAGGGGTTTTTCTTGCATCACCAGAACATCAACTTTGGCTGTGTCACCCTTCTCAGTACAAATCGTGACTGTCCCTTCACCACAACATGCTCGGGATAAACCATTGATTGTCATAATACCGACTGGTTTTTCCCGCCACATCCGACAGTAATGTGCACTAACTATAGACCGGGAACACCCCGTGTCTATGAGTGCTGAACACTTCATATCGTCGATTTTAACGCCAATGACCGGTAATCCTGTGTTTATTGGTTGGCAAAGGGCAAGGGTGGCGATAGTACCTTGCCCCCAACCTCGTTTCCCGAACAGTTGCGAGATATGTGCCCAAACTTATTGCAGCGATAGCACTGTACCATCCTCTGTGCTCGTGGATATACACACCTCCTATCACTTCGGCACTCCTTAGCAAAATGATTGATTTCCCCACATTTATAGCACACTGGGCCTACACGCTTATTACTATCTGGGAGAGAATCTACCTTGCCTCCATGTGGTTCGACTGCTGCATGTTGAATACTAGTTGATGCTGCAATTGGCTCATGTTCCTTGCAGATGTTTCGAGCTCGGGCTAATAACTCGTCCGTTGTCAATTCATCAATTCGTGACGATGTCCGCAACAGTCTGCTGACCTCCTCAGGTAAGCATATTAAAAATGCACATCTTAATATCTTATCGCTGACTCCACCAAATGGTACCGACAACTTTCGTAGGTCAGCTAGGTACACGTCAACCATTTCCTTGGCCTGAAGTCGCCGGCTCGTAAACTGTTGCCATGCAACAAACGGATCTGTACCAAATGCTGTATACAGGCCATGTTTGATTGTATCCCAGTCTGGTTCATCCCCGAGTTGCTGGTAGACTGCATAGGCCCCTCCGATTAACCTCAGAGGAATGACTGTGGCTGGTTCTTTAATTCTGCACAGTGTACAGATCTTCTCAGCCTTTTCAACCCATTCAACAACAGACGGTCCTGTGGTAGATCCATCAAACTCAGGTATCAAGCGAAAATCGAATTTGTCCATTTTCTGCCTTTCGAGTCACCGCACACCAAGAGCCGAGATAGCTTATAACTTCCAACCTCTGTATATCTCACTTATCTCTTTGAAATCCAACTTCAAAGTGAACGTCCAAAACAACAAATCAACCCTCTTTTATCTCCAACCAGGAGCATCTCATTTACATATCAGGTGGTCACATTGCAAGCATATAAAGAGACAAGGCAGCCATTTTTGTTTCTTTCTTCTTCATTCATTTACTTCCACAGCCGACCCATTGAACTATGCACACATGCTAGTTAGGTAAGTCCCGCGTTTCCCTACATATATATAGATAGAGATAGAGGTTGATGGATCAAGACGATTGATAAGTTTAGAGAGAGCGATAGATAGAGATAGAGAGAGAGCGATATATAGGTATATAGAGAGCGATAGAGATAGATAGATAGATAGATAGCGATAATGAAGTATATATATATATATATATATATATATATATATATATATATATATATATATATATATATATATATAAAGAGGTGTACTAAAAGCGAACTTTTAGGAGAGGTAAAACCTATTGTGAAGAGTATACAGCTCAATATCCAGGATAGAGCAGGTAGATATGAAGAAGAATGGAAAGGAATTAGAGAAGCAAAAGCCAAATCAAAATTCAATTCAATTGCTCAGAGCAAGGTATATTCCGCAAAATAAATTGAATAAATTGCCTTTTTGCGGAATATACCATGCTCTGAGCAATTGAATTGAATTTTGATTTGGCTTTTGCTTCTCTAATTCCTTTCCATTCTTCTTCATATATATATATATATATATATATATATATATATATATATATATATATATATATAGAGAGAGAGAGAGAGAGAGAGAGAGAGCGGTAGATATAGATATATAGATAGATGGCAAGCGATATATTGAGATAGATAGATAAAAGCGATAGATAGAGATACATAAAATAGGTAGATAGATATATAGAGAGCGATTGATTGACATAGATGGATACGGATAGATAGAAATAGATAGATAGAGAGAGAAGGAGAGAGAGAGAGAGAGAGAGAGAGAGAGAGGGAGATTTATGATCGATTCTGATAAATATGTGTCCAGCCAAATTATTTACTGGTTAATACTTTATTCATTTAAGGAATATAAGTTTTATCTTCATTTTATGTTTTTTTTGTGTTCATTATTAATTTACTATTTTTGTTTGTTGCATTTTTCTTTTGTAACAATGTTTAATATCTTTAATCCAAATGGATTTATGTCTTTATTTTTTTAATCTATTAAAAAAGTAAATATCTATTTCTCATGTACTTTTACCTTTTTATTATTTTATTTAAACTTTTTACTACTTTGGATGTTTATTTTATTATTTTTATACCTTTCATATTTATTATTTGTTTATTTATACATATTTTATATTTTTTATATATTTTATTTTTATATCTTTTTACTATTTTATTGATTGAAATATTTATCTTTTCTTATTTTATTCATATTGTTGTTTAATTTCTTTTAGTTTGTCATCTTATATATATAACAAAACATATCTAGATATAACAGCCATTTTAAGACGTTTATTACTTTTAAACGGTAAATACGTCTGCTTGAAAAGAGTGTCTTACTTCCGAAATATCAAAATATTTTCCGACATTCCGGATGGTATTAACGGTAAATGAATTGTTTACTAAAAAATATTCAATACTTTGAAAAAAATATCACATACATTTTTTTTAATTATTAATTTTTGTTTACATATTTTAGCGTACCGGATGTTTCACATTGTCCACATCGTTATTAAATACACACACACACACACACACACACACACACACACACATATATATATATATATATATATATATATATATATATATATATATATATATATTAGTACTTCATGTATCCACATAAAATATTACAAGGAGATATCATTTTTTATGTATCAGTTTTCAGTATTTACTTCAACAGTGCTCGATACGTAAGTAGAGCTAGATAGTAAGCAATGTAAATATATATGGCAATCAAGCTACACAGATGCTCCCGCGTTTCCTCCCCGGGGGGAATCTTCAGGCTAAATGCACGGAGTTATTTTTGTCAGGTGTTTTTATATACATGGCTTGCTATTTAACCAATCAGATTCTTGGTTGTTCCCTCAGCCAATCGGTGGGCTTCTCGCGAACAAAGGCTTTGTTGGTGACGAACCTATACCTATCCTATTTTTTGTTAACAATGGATTTTCCTATATCCTGTTTCCTTTGTTGTGTCGATTTAGTTGGCGAATTTATTTTAACACGAGGTTTCTTGTATTTCTATTTTAGGTTTTAAATTTTAACTTGATCAGTTTGTATATATATATATATATATATATATATATATATATATATATATATATATATATATATATAACCTTCAAAACAATTATAGCAAGAGAGATACAATTACACTTTTGTGTTTAATTTCTGAGAGCATTTAGCCTGAGGCTTTCAATCTGAGAGTACACGGTACTCTTTCTATGTTGCTTATATTTTTACATAAACACAAACACTATGTATATATATATATATATATGTATATATATATGTATGTGTGTGTGTGTGTGTATGTGTGTGTATGTGTGTGTTAGTATATATATAGTAAACTATAAAAATATATTTATGACAGTTAAGCTACACAGAGGCTCCCGCGTTTCATCCCCAGGGTGATTTTTCAGGCTAAAATTCCTGAGTATTCCCCCCTGGGATGAACCGCGGCAGCCTCCGTGTAGCTTAATTGCCATAAATATATTTGTATATCTTACTACCTAGCTCTACTTACGTATCGAGCACTGTCGAAGTAAATACTGATAATTGATACATAAAATATATCTCCTTATAAAATTTTATGTGGATACATGAAATATATATATATATATATATATATATATATATATATATATAATCACTAATGGCATATGGAGAGTTCATCTACTGCAGTGTTCCATAGGATTTTGACCGTCAAGAATTTCATAATTCCAAAAGTTATTTTATCCACTTTCGGCGACAACATATCTAGCTTGTACATGCCCATAACTTAATCTCTTCTTGCCTTCACATCGATAATTCTAGTTTCTCTGACAACCGTGTTGGCGTGTGTCATTTTCCGTTTGGTGAACTTATCACATAGTAATCCGAAGGGAAAAACATCCGCCTTTTTCTGTAGTAAAGGTCCATAGTTTATAGTTAGGTTTTACGGTGGAAATAAGATTTTTGTTGGCCTGTCACGTTTAAGCTTGAAAGAGCAGTTTCGTCACTCTGTCACGGTGAAGTCTGAAATTGCATCTTCCGCTTACCTATAAAGATACACTTTGAAATAGTATTTGTATCGCTAAACATGAACATAAAATTGTAATATTCTCAATTTATGACGCGTTTTTAAACCATTATACGCTTGTTTCGTCGTAGTGAACCCAGATTCTTTTCGTCAACTGACGAATCTACTCCGACGTTGATATTCATAAAAAAGGGTTTATTACAAATAGAAGAACAGTAACATAAACTATCATAAAGACATGAAACTGTCGTGCGCGTCTGAGAGAGGAATAAAGATATATTGTGCACGATCGTCCCTCATTAAAGTCGACACACCGTTTGGGAGCATCTTCCACGCTTGAAGTCTCGCCAGCCAAGGGATAGAAAATCTTCATCCGGAAGTCGCGTGGTTTTATCGACTTCGGTATTCTGGAGACATCTCTGACCCTTAAGGTGTCACTAACACCTTTTTATTCAAGCACGATCCTCGTTATGTAACAAGATTCAATTCATTGAGAAAGTGTTGGTCCTAATCTGATTACTTTGTAGAAAACTAATTAGAAAGTGTGTAGTAAGATTGGATGTGTGTAAAATTATTTTTAAACCATGTTTAGTAAAGATATGCAACCTTTCAGTACTGGATGTGCAACAGTCGCCATTCAGTGATATGATCCAGATGTGTAGGTCTGAAGTTTTGGGAGCAGCTTTGGTCAATACTGTGGAGAATAAACAGTGGTTTACACCGGATATGGTAACTCTCCACAATCCAAATGACTCGTTGAAATTGCTGTGGTGACCCTTTGGTGATCGTCTCATCAGTAGGACGTGTGAGCCCTGAATGGACTTAAAACTCACTGGACGCTAACATTCAGATGTTTCTTCTGTGTTAGTACCTAAAATATAATGTCTTTCCAACAAATTCCTACAAGTGAAGAGAGACCCAAAAGCCACATTTGTGTAATGTTAGTTGATATTTGTTTTTGCTAACCCGTATTTAGAAAGCATGTTTCGACTAGAAATTTTATCCGGTACGCAATTTAACCGGGGTTTGTCGCTTGAGACGCAGAGATTAAGCAAATAAATAACTAGTTTTCCTTAAAGGATTTATATACTTTACTCCTAGAGAGATGGGGACTTTGGAGTGGTCGACTCTCGCTCAATAAGGTTCCTTCATAAAATGGCGTAATTGCATCTCGGTTAAATAGTGAACCTCGCGAAACAACTCTGCCTCATTCACTGAGTCATCTCTCTTGGAGATAAATTCGAGTTATCTCGTTTGGATCACTTCCGGTCACAGTTAGTGAATATGCTCTTATATGTGCTAGGTAAAAAAACAACAACTCGTCCTTGTGTGTAATTTAGAACGGTATCTCATCCTCTTTCTGGCGCGTCCTTCAAGGCTATCAGGGGTCGCCCAATCAGTTGCTAATATTTATATGACCTTTAAGACCCTGAACCTGTGCATACAGTCCCAGGACACAATCAACACAAAGTATCTTACTTATCAATTCCTCACGCAATCTGTCTATCTATGACCCCAGGCAGATGCTTTCTTATGTTTGTAATTGCAACAACAATTTATTTGTCTTTAATACTCATCTTTTTGGTTTTTTTTTTTATCTCTTGTATATCACCTTATACGTTTCGTATCACGATAACTTTTATAAGCTATAAGACAATGCAACAAAATAGTTACTACTTGTCCGGAAATGTTATATCCGAACATATAGTCTCTAACACGTAACAGCTCGGAGATTACCTATTTGTAAACTACACACTGGACAATTCTGTCATTGTCATCGTGGCTAATAGGGAATTCTTATTTACATTAATGAGTTTTAAAAAATAGATTCAGGGAATTTTGCTTAATTGTTATAATCCCTATATTTATAGAGTTAGATTAAGTATATGTTTATAGATTTGTTTCTACAAGATTAACTCTTAAGCTAATTACCCGATCGTTATTTTAACACAGCTGCTAGATGTAAGGGGTTATAATGTGGGCTATATTTACCTTTATTTAGTTTATGCGAAATTGTAAAAGGGGGTGTAAGATCTTTTTGAAAATTCATAAACATCCAACTTTTGTGAAATTATAAAAACAGGTATTAGACAGCAATTAATAAATAGTCCACGTATTACACTGTATTTGGGGCATTTTAAAAGGGTTTTCGGGAGCAAAATAGGAACACAGCCTCCATTTTGAAAATTAAGAAATTTCAGATTTGCATGGGATTTTATCCATAGTCAGACAACAAAAAGCAAAATGTCGTGAATCTCATTTAAAAAAAAACACTTAGGTTAGTCTTTACATTTAGACATTTTCTAAGATCAAAATCATGTAATGTATTTTGACAAAAATAAGAATACGGATTCTAAACATAAGGTTTCGTATAATTATATCTTGAGTTTAATAATCGTAAGCGTGTATAAAAGGGGTGCAAAACTATTCTGTCCGGGGAATTAATTTTACCCGTTCTGGGACAGGTAATCTAGTTTTTTTAATTTAAAAAAAAAACTATTACCGCTTATTTGATGGTTTCGGCTTCTATTTGAGCGTAATTGTTTCGTGACTCAAAGGAAACCATCAATTCGGATGATTTAAATCCGGCATTGTCTTGTTCTTCTCCTTGAACCCCGCTTTTTCTGATCCGTTCGCCATCGTTTAAGGATCGATTATTTTTCAGTGGTTGCGGTCGGATGAGTATGGCAGGGAACAGGGCGTTTGTATTGATTTATTTTTATTCTGGGTCTCTTGGGCCCCTCTTCCTCCTTCATTGTTTTTGTCATCGAAATAATTTCCCTAATATTCATTGATTTTTACATCTAACTCCTCAACTTTAATTTTCCTAGCACTGTTTTTTTCTTTGGGTAAGTAGACCTCTTATTCTATTCTTTCTCTCGTATCCCTTATTCAATTCTACGTTCCATTCCTTACACGTTTGTTATTTTCTAATTCATCTTCATAACTCTTCCTTCTTCATCCTTTCTATCTTCATTTTTTCCCTCTTAATTTCCCCGCTTCATCCGTACTCCCAAAAGATATTCGCCTTCCCTCACCTCTTTGTCGCTTATATCGATTTCCCACCTCTGATTTTTCTCATCTAATTTTCATTTGTTTTCTTCTTGTTTTTACCTTTTATCTGTTTTACTCTCCCCATAGAGCTGCCTCTTTTCTCTTCTGCACCACCGTTTCTCTTACTCTGTCTGTCTTTCTGTTTATATCTATATAAGTGTATGTCTGTCCGTCTCCCCTCCCTGTCTGTCTGTAAAATCTTTTCGTATTTCTTTTCTTTAGACTTCTTTCTTCTATTTTTTCCTCCCTTCATCCTTGTTTATTTTTTCTTCTTCGTCCTACACCTCCTCCTCCTCATCATCAACATCATCATCTTCCTCATCCTCCTCCTCATCATCATTTTCTTCTTCTTTTTTCTTCTACTTCTATTTCTTCGTCTTCCTCCTCTTTCTCCTTGTTTTTGTTCTTCTTTCCCTACACCTAATTTTTCTTCATCTTATTCTTGTTCTTCTTGTTCTGCTTGTTCTTGTCCTCCTGTTCTTTTTCCTCTTCCTCTTCTTTTTCTTCTTCTTCTTCTTCTTCTTCTTCTTCCTCTTCTTCTTCACCTTTAGTTGTTGTTCTTCTTCTATTTTTCTTCATCTTCTTCTTCTTATTCCCTCACATCATCTTTCTCTTTTTTTTCTCCTCCTCTTCCTCCTCCTCCTCCTCCTCCTCATTGTCGTTGTTTTTATCCCGCTACACATCCTTCTCCTCTCCCTATCCTTTTTCTTTTCTTGTTCTTGTTGTTCTTCTTTCTATATTTCTTCGTTCTACATCCTTCCTTTTTCTTTTTTATCTGCTTTTTCTTCTCTTTCCTCTTTCTCTTCTTCTTCTTCTTCTTCTTCTTCTTTTTCTCTTTTTTCTACTCTTTGATCGTTGTCTTGTTATTCTTCTTCTTCTTCTTCTCTTTTTCTTCCTCCTCCCGACTTCATTTTACTGTCTCCCCCTTCCCCTCTATAGTCAGATTACTGTTATTCGATTTCACTTACATCTTATCGACTTTCTTCTCTTTATCCTTGCTCAATCTCTCCTTATTCCATTCTCCTCGCCTTCCAAACTCCTTATTTCACATTTCACGTTTACCTAACTCCCCTTCCTTAACTAATCTCACGACGGATATCAGCCAGTTTTATACGTCTTTTCCATCTTTTTCTATTCCCTCTTTTATTAAATACTACTATATTTTTTACTTCGCCCCTTTTTCTATCTTTATTTCCTTCCTAAGTTTGTTCTCTCTCTCTCTTTCTCTCTCTCTCTCTCTTGCTATATCTCTCAACACTTTTTCATCGACTTCTCCTCTTTACCTCGCCCTTATCTCGTGTGAGAGAGGGCTAAATTAAGTCTTTGTTTTATTTATCTCCCTACCACGGCGGGAACATATGACACAAGGTCGGAAAAGTGAGATTTGAAAAGCCAGCCTCCTAGAGGCAGAGCATTCTGGCCTACAAAAAATACCTGACAAGCCCTGTCAGCATTCCCCGTAAGTGGCGCTTCCGACACTTAGCAACAAACTAACCCCTTCTCAAAGGACGAGGGTGGACCTCCTAGAACTGAACAGGACCATACTTCAGCCTGACAGATAACAAGCCACCTCAACAAAGGCAGTATTATATAACCCCGGAGGGTCTAGTTGAAATTTATTTGTAAGGATTCGTAGAAAATAAATTTTGCACCCCCCGTGCATTTTCTCCTTCCTAAAACACTAAACCCTTAAGGTTGTCTCTATATTAATACGATTATGAAACAACTTAGCGTGTGTTTCTATCTGTTGTTCCTCGTGACTCGTTGACTATCATAATAATATATTCATTTTTTATCTACTATTAATCAAATATTTATTAAAATAAAAAAACGCCATATTTTTTAATCCAATTAAAAAAAATACTTTATTCACGAAATAATATCCAACAGAATGCATTTCGATGTTTTCATAAACAAGCCAGGCACTTTTATATCGTGTTAACAATAGTAGAACAATAATAAACTAATTCGTATCGTTCAGAATTTGAAGTAAATTTGGAAGCATTTGAATTGCAGAAAGGAAAATAAATTTGAAATGGCTGTAAAAAAACAGTATCATAACCTCGTGTATTAAAACATTGACAGTTTTGGAAGTGATTTACATTAAAATAATGTTATAAATATATATTAAGACTTCTAGCGGGGGCACATGTAAATTCTACGGTGCTCTCGACATCAATCTGTATAATTTACTGTTAATAGTAATATTACATTTGAAATGATAAATGTATGTTACTACAAACAATGACTCTTTCTTCTACTGTAAGAATAATTGTCATTGTCAGCTTAATATTCTATAAACGAATGACAAGAATATGCCTCTTGTAGTAATTTAATTATTATTAAATATTCTTTGTCTTCCTGCCCTAAAAAATGTTAGCTAAATATCATTTAAATTAATATAACGAATGTCAATTTGTGAAATTCATTTATTTAAAATTGTACTGTTTTGAAAGACGGGGCGACATAATTTGATATCGGAAGAATTAATTTGAAAATCGGTAAAGTCGGAATTTTTTACGGTAGAGACCTCAGATTACTTACGAAGCACTATTTTTCTGATAGAAGTACACGTTAAGATTGATATTACTTATATATATATATATATATATATATATATATATATATACTACTTCTTCTCATCAACCCATCATGTCAACCCAATATTTCTATGTACTTGCATGACATTTTCTTAAAATTATCATCCTGAAGAAGTATTACAAATAAAGACGAAACGTTGATGAATACATAAAAAAAACATATTTTGGTTTTTCTTTTTTCATTTCTCATGTATATATATATATATATATATATATATATATATATATATATATATATATATATATATATATATATATATATGTATATATATATATTCCTAAACTTACATTTCTTTGTTTTCCTCCGTAACGAAATTCCGTTACCTTCTCTTGTTAGAATAATTGTTTACTTTTAAGCGACTGAGATTTAGAGAGGGTATACCACAGTTGTGATTACGTTGTTAAACGTCTTTAGAATGTTTCTATGTTGCAGATACGCAATAGGAGGCGCCTATGGCATGCATTTCCTTGATGCTGCTCGGCAAATAGGAGCCATTTTCGTACATGCCGAAGTTCGGATCATGGCATTTACAGCACGAGTCTCCCTTCTTGTGATAAACAGAATTTTCCACGAGAAGATAGGTATTTTCTATTTGATGTAAGATTAGAATTAAAGTTGACGTTTCTCATAAATGAGGTAATGTCAGCAAGTCGACGTCAGAGAATAGACGCGTCAAATCTGTATTTTGTGTGTTAAACATCGAATTAAAGAGACATATTTTGCGGTGCGCTTTCACCCACCTCTGTGGAAGATGATCAGTGGGAAGAAATTAATGCTATGCAATCATGGATATTGTATGTAATGAGCCCCCCCCCCCACATCGCCATCTTTGTTTTTTTCACTCTCTCCCATTCTTTATCTTACTCTCCCTCTATTAAATCTTAACTCTTTTATCCAGCTCTCTTTCTTTCTATCTATTTGTATATAGTAACTTTCACTTGACTTTTGTTGTTTTCCTTCTCGGCCAATTATTTATTTATTTATTGATTCATTTATTTATTTATTTATTTATATATCATCATCGTCGTCATCATCATAATCATCATGATCATTATTATTATTTATTTACTTTTTAAATTTATTTATCTATTTTGTTTTTTTTCGTTTTTTTTCGTTTTTCAGTTTTTCTGCTAGCGGTGAAATTGCTCGGTTTGTCCCTCTAGTCTCTGAAGTGCCATTAGTCTTCTGAAAACCGTAATCGCGGTTCCGTGCAATAAAATGTCGGATCAGCTGCATTGAGTATCGCTTGGTCTTCTAATAGGCGCCACTAAGTGGACTGTCCCTGGCAAAATGTCTTGAATAAATCAGCTTTGCAATATTTCAACCCATCTCCTGTCTGATTGATCTGTTTGCATTTTCGTTGAATTGGCGTATGTGCGTGGGGGGACTTGAAGTCTAAAGGGGGAAGGACGAAGAAGGCCGATACACGTTGTAGTCATAGATGGTTCACATCGACAACATACTTTGTCTATTGAAAAGTGAAAGCAATGAAGGATCCCTGCGAAGGTTAGCTACTTCGAATGGTCATATTCGATTTGTCACACGCACCCACCCTATGCCTCTTCTAATCGATAGTCCAGATAAAGTCAGACTGCACGTTTTTAATAATAATAATAATGATAATGATAATAATAATAATAATAATAATAATAATAATGATGATGATGATAATGATGATGATAATGATGATGATAATGATGATGATGATAATGATGATGATTATAATAATAATAATAATAGTGATGATAATGATGATGATAATAATAATAATAATAATAATAATAATGATAATGATAATAATAATAATAATAATAATAATAATAATACTACCACTACTACTACTAATAATAATAATAATGATGATGATAATGATGATTATCATAATAATAATAATGATGATAATGATGATGATGATGATGATGATAATAATAATAATAATAATAATAATAATAATAATAATAATAATGATGATGATAACAACAATTAAAACAAACTCACATCAGCTGCCTATTAATACGTAGGGTTTCTGAAATTACAACTTCCTGAAAACAAGCATATTATACCTTAGCCTATCAGGAACAATTAGATCAATACTTTTACTAAATGTTCTGGGTGAATAAATATGTTTGTCAGCCTATATGACATCTAGAAATACCTGTAACCACGTGTATCTCCCCCCTAGTCAATTTTTTTTGTTAAATCCTATTTCAAAGCGCTAAGCGGATATCTATGAAGACTACAGAAAATTAACAATGCGCACTCGTTTAATGATTAATTAAGTACTAGTGGGCAATAGTTTTTAATTATTTGTTCATGCAGAAGATCCTACGGGGTCCCGAACCTGATGAAACATCTGATAGCCGCCCTGACGGAAATTACAGGTTCTTAAATAGTCTAAATATATATAATATTCCATGAAAAATGCCAGTATACTGAAATCATATGCCCTTGATAGGGTTAAGATGAAAATTCATATACATTAAATGTACAAAAGCAAGGAAATTCCCAAATGTTTACACTTTTATTGTTATGAAGGGTATCAACCAAACCATTTCATTATCACATCACTACAGTATGAAGTGTGTGAGGTGCGCTGAAGAAAAATTTCTACCAGTAAAATACATAGCCCTGTTGTGCTCGCATACTCTTAATGACAATAAAAGTGCAAACATTTGGGAATTTCCTTGCTTTTGTACATTTAGTGTATATGAATTTTCATCCTAACCCTATTAAAGGCATATGATTTCAGTATAATGGCATTTTTCATGGAATGTCACTACTTTTGTAAAGGCTGTGCCTCAATACAATGCCTTCTAATTGCAAACAATAAATGGTGATTCAATCATTTTACAGTCAGTGCGTTTGAAAATTGACAAGGACACAATGGAAAAATATTTTATTTGAATGAAATAAATTAATCAATCAAACATTTTTGGAGCAGGGAGAAATATAATAAAGTTATTCACAATAGTAAACAATAAAATGTTCACTGTACAATGGGAAACAAAATACAACCGCTCTATAGGTGCCATAACACAGCTGAATTAATCAAATAGCTGATGGGATATAGAAGAAAGTGTATGTGGACTAGTCATTTTTTAAGGTTTGTTGAAAAATTCTGAGAAACTACGATATATTGGTAAACTGAAATTAGAAAATCATCAACTAGAGCCCAGAGCCTCTATCTCTGCCAAACATCAGCTGAATCCATCAAAAAGTTGATGAGATACAGAATAAACTGTATGTAGACTAGTAATTATTTTAGGGTTTTTTGAATTTTCTGGAAAACTAAGGTATATGGTAAACTTAAATTAAAATGCCATCAACTAAAATCAGCTGAATTCATCAAATGGTCGATAAGATATAGAATAAAGTGTATGAATACTGGTCATTTTTAAGGTTTTTTAGAATTTTCTGGAAAACTAAGGATATGGTAAACTGAAATTAAAATGCCATAAACTAGACCATAGAACCTCTATCTGTGCCAAAAAGCAGCTGAATCCATCAAATAGTTGATGAGATACAGGGTGGCACATACATATGTACGTACGTACGTATGTACGTACACACAGATAATATGATTTAATGATTGAACTTTCTGGATCTCTGGGTTGCCTTGACTAATGATGCAGAAATTCTACACACTTATAGAACCTATCAAATAAAAATTGTGTGCAAAGTTTTAACTGATTTGGTTTGTTAGTTTTTGAGTTATTATTGATCAAAGAAATGAGATTTCCAGCATAGGCCATTCATGTAGTCTATTAAGGGATAGAACGCTCTCGCGCCTCCCTTGATTATATATTCATACATACTACCAATTGGTTTCCGTTTTATCGGCTCGTATGTTTAGTACTTAGGTTTGAAAAACTAAAAGTTATATAAATAAAACATATATATATAAATATATATATATACATGTATATATCTATATACACAGAGATTTATATTTAAATATATATATATATATATATATATATATATATATATATATATATATATATATTTGTGTCCCAAGTACTTTCAGACACATCCGGGTCCATCTTCATGTGAATCAGAATAATTAAGTACAGCCCATGTTTAAGTATTATAGATGGCTTTGGCGGAAATTATGTAATCAGTACGAAACTTTAGTTAGAGTGATAGACCTTTTAGTATATTATTACTGGCATTAAAGTTAATTCTGTGAATTAGATTTTTTATATATACAGCTTCTAATATATAGAGTTTTTGTTTGTTAGTACTATATTCTAAGATTTTGGTATTTTCTGCTAAGAGTTTTCTGAATTCCGATCGGGGACAGGAATGGTCGTTAGTTAAGTGTTGGGCTATGGTGCTAGTATCAGACAAATGTATCTTCTAGAGTAACTTATATATATATATATATATATATATATATATATATATATATATATATATATATATATATATATATATATATATATATATACTTTCATTTACTCAACAAATGGCATAATTCCCCTTGAGATATTATAGAGACGTGTTGACTATTCGGCTAGAAAGGAAACACTATATTCAATCCAAATTGAGATTCAAACATAACGAATTCAAATAAGCAAACACTTAGCAATATCGTATTATACAAGTTTCGCGATATTTGCCTGGCATCGATATTTGATAACTCTTGTCCGTCCTCTTTTAGATATGGCGTCTCCATTGTTAATATTTCCAGTCCGACCTCGGATCGTTTCTTGTCCATTTTGCTCTGGCTTTGTAAACTCATTAACTGCCGTCCTGAGATTTGTGGGTCTCGTCAAGTCAATAGTGGAAAACCGGGAATCGTTAATTGACAAAGATGCGAATCCCCGTCATCCGATTTGGCCCGGGAGTCATTATCGATCTTAGTTGAGTATCGAGATGAGATTAATGAATTCAGTCTGATGGACATAAACCGCAATTCCTTATCGGAATTTCGTGAACAAGACTTTTCAACCTGACGTATTGTCGAATTAATTCTTTAAAAAAGAAACAGTGCTCAACCGTAGTCAATAGCGACCCAAAGTCTCCCCTTTTCATTAGCTACTACACCAAGATGTAGGGGAGGGCGCGACCTTTTTTACGATTACTCTATTTACGCTTATAGTGATGAGTTATTAGCGAGGGGACATCAAGTACCATTTTTGAGTCTTTCGTAAGATTCAACCGAGGATTGAACACCGATATCCAGGTTATTAGCCCAAACCCTAACCATTGTGCTAAAATAGCCGCTAATAAATTCTCGCTTCTTAATATTTTGTAGCATAAACTGTTACGCAGAACTTAAGAAATTAGTCTCCCTAAATTCAATCAATAAATAAATGCGAATGATTTTTCATTTATCCGAACTATTTTCATATCAAACCCCATTTTACTGACATTTAAAAAAAATGTCTAATGAATTCATATTCTGTACGATTCACTAGTAATTTTATTTAGCTATCATTATTATCATAAATAGTAATATTATTTGAAGGTAAATAATAATTTGAGGATTGATCATTTCTGTTATTGGGATTATTCAGACTATTAGACTCATCGTGGTTGTTATATTCACAACGTTTCGGTCGAGGTAATTTCGAACCTTTTAGAGAAACTTAAGGATCATTATGTCCAACCAAGGAAGATACAGAATTTCCGAACCCCATATTGTCGAATTGATTCGTAAGGAACCACCCTCCCTTAATAAGCTCCTAGCACGGATTTTTACCCTAAAGCTGAAATGGAAGACTTACATGAAATCGCTGGAAAAATGATTAGATTATTCTATCGCCGCAGAAAGTACATAACTCCTGACGCAATCCCCTACATGTATGAGCCAGATCCGCCCTAAGAGTAAGCACTGCTGTCATATCTAGGCTGTACCGCTCGGAGTACTCTTTTTGGTCTACACAAGATACAAAACCGAATTCGTAATCTAGTGGGGATGCTCTATTCTTAACTCTGCCGCTGCTTTTACACATTAGAGATGTTTCTCGTTTCTCTCTACTGTATCAATATGTTCATAATAGTTGTTCGACTGAGTTTCAATCTCTAGTGACCCTACAAAGCTACAAGTACAACAATGAACTTTCTCTTCTCTCTCCCTGTACCAAAGACCAAGAGAAACGTCGATTGACAACGTATCTTTCCTACAGACTCCTGCCTGTGGAACAAAATACCAGGCAGCAACTTCCCAACCGATTACAAGATTGTTGTCTTCATGTTTAATGCGAACAAATACTTGTTGAACCATCCACGTGTGTTTTATAAATATTGAAGTAAAACACATTGGTTAACTATCCATTCCAATGACAGTCTTTTCTGGGGAGTTGTGCAGCAATATGTTGTTGCGCATTACATTTAATTTGGTGCAGTCTTTTCTGGGGAGTTGTGCAGCAATATGTTGTTGCGCATTACATTTAAGTTGGTGCAGTCAGAGAAACAGAGAGCAAGGAAATAATTCAAAAGGCTAGCAGTTCGAAGAAAGAAGCTATTAGAGTAGAAAGTTTTCCAATATCTTCTTATTTTTACAGTGAAGAGGTAAAATGTTGCTGATTGTCGAGTTGGTCAGGGCTTTGAGGGTGCACAAGTCAAGCAAGTTCGTCGGAGCTTGTCCCATTGAAGTACTTGTAAACAAGCACAAGGATACACCATGGTGGCGATGGGGCAGCGACTGGAGCTTTATAGACAGTGAGGCTCTCTTTTGTACGATGACTAAGAGCGATATTCTATTAGTCTGTAAACCAGCCCAGACGTGGCCGCAATGCCCTATGCATGCGCGAATTGTAGTTTCGTAAAAATATTGGATACTGGCATGTGTAAGACATTTTCTAGCATAGTACAGGGAGCCCACCTTCGTTTGCAGGGGCCTTGACATTGTATTCTACATATTTGTTCAAATTTATGTTATATGTGAATGTTAGACAGAGGAGTTAAAATTATCGCCGCTTGAAGAGGGTTCTATTAGCCATGACAATCGGTGGTTAAAAAGCTTTCTTATAATTGTTACAGGAAAGTTGCCTTGTCTTTTCATTTAACTTTAAGTTATAAGCAACCGATAGCGGGAAAATTACATACTTGTCTTGTGGATTAGTTAAGGATTATTTATTATTGTTGTAGGTTCAAGTTATGCTATACCATAATTATAACTACGAATAACATATATGTTACAAAGCTGGATAACAAAATATGTTTAGTCCACATGTGTCTCGTAGTTTTTTTTCTTAGAGAACCAGTGTATCATCTTTGTTCATATGTGCCTTGTCAAAGCAGCCGCATAACTCATTCTATTTAAAAAAAAATAAGTACGTGCGTGACTCGCGAAAAACCTCGCCAAAAAGACACAATAACGTTTTTTTACAGTTCATAAATGTATTTACGTTTTATATCTCTAGCCAGAATATTGCAAATCTGTACCTGTAAATTTGACGAATTTAAAATACCTGAAGTCTTACCTTAAACGCTAGCTGCTGCATAACTCACACCATTTATTATAAGGAAAATTCGTGAACATACACAAAATCATATCAAGAAGACCAACTGTTTTCACGATTAATAGATGTATTGATGTTATATTTGTCTGGTCAGGATATCACAGAAACGTACTTGCTAATCGACCGACTTTACAGGATCTTTAATCCTTTCTTCTATTCTATTTGTCGTAAGAGAAAATCCACACGAGTTCAAACAAATTTTGTTTCTCAGTATTGCTGCTTTAAAAAAACACCGACCTTTTCTTCAACTCTTGCCGTGTCGTCACACACGCGTCTCTTGTTTATAGTTATATTACAATTTACCACTTCTACCTTGTCATGACTGGTTCACCTCGAATACTTATGGCACGTATCCAACAATTTCGGCGCTATATAATCTTCTTACTGTCAGTTCATTCATAGATTATTTGGTACTGCCTTTAACTAAAAGTGCAAACAGTGAAAAAAGATTTTTTCCTGAATCATCTGTCTTTCAGCTGGAAAAAAATCCACCATTTGTCTGGATTTTCATGGACGTCAAACTTGTCACTTAACGCGGAGCGGGAACTTCTCTAAAAGTTTGACATATGACAAAGTAGCGATCTTACGTTAGCTTTATCGATCAGCCTTTCGCGTTGTGTATTTTTATGTTTCTCCTAAGTCTTCCCCCAAGACAAATTTATTTTCGACAGTGGAACATTTTGGTTTATAAATGTAAATATTCTCTGCAAGTGACTTCAACGAATCGAATATAAGAAACGAAATAAAAAAGAGTCTGCATTATGGATGTCATGTTTGTACTTGAAGAATACCCGCCGCAGAAGAGAAAAAATTAGCACCTATATTTTTAGTTCTTAAAAAGTTTAAAATCAGATATAATAATACTAAACCTTGTGTCTAGTATCCTTATTCCAATGTTGATCAAAATCCATTACATGATTTTGATTCTAGAACATGCCTAAAAAGTAAGAATTAAGATTATGGGATCATGACAAGAAATTTAAATTAACTAAATCTTTCCTAATTCGTGTTCCGATGACTATAGGTCAAATTTACTTCAAATCGTAAATATATGTACCCTGATTATGACCTCCCCCTAAAACACTTTTAAAATGCACCAAAAAAACTGAAATTTCGGGAATACTTAATTACTGACTTATTAGAAACTCAAAGTTCCTTGTGAAATCAGTTAACGCGGTTACCATGTGGCTTGAGAAAGAAGGTGGCAAATGATAGCGGCCATACTTAATTCTAAATAAAACTACGCGCTTTACATCATATTTATTTCTTGAAAGAGTAATATTTCCGTAATAACTTAAGCGAACATGATAATATGGGGTTACTTTCCAATCACCCTGTACACATACATGAAAGAAGTTATTTACCCCATAAATAGTAATTGATACACGGTTATTTTTTTTGCTTTTATCGTCTACAGCTAGCGCTCAGAGCCGTACAAGACAGAACTTTTTTTTTTAATACACTAAATGATATTTCATACAAATTCTGCATTTTATGCATTTAGGATATAAATATTATTTTCGCAACCAAGTTACAGCCGTTTTTTTATTTAAATAATTCAAATTAAAAGATGTAATAGAAAAATAGAAATTACTTCATCGATATTTTTTTCAACTTCTTCCCAATATTCAGCGAGTTTTTCTACCTAATTGTTGAAATTAAATAGTAAAAAAACACGCATGCAAGAAGAAAGGGTTGAAAATGTTAATTTTTTCTTAATTTTTACATTCCATTTCTGAAAATAGTAAGTCGTCTCCCTTTACCACTCACACTATCCACAAAATTCCAGCCCCTGTTACATCGCCGCAATGTTGCATTCCTGTGCATTTTTTAAACATAGTTCACCCCAAACAAGGGAGGCACCCATTGTAGACGTAAGAGGCTACTGAGAAAAACGAGAGAAGGTTTGGGGGGGGGGGGTCAACCTTTATTGGGAGCTGCGCAGCGAGATGTCTGTTTACATTAGTTTTAAATTTCTGCATGTCAGTACCGTCGGGGAAACAGGGGACAGGGAGGGAGTTCAAGAATCCAGCAGCATGAGGAAAGCAGCTATTGGAGTAGAAAGCTCTCCGGCATCTGGGGACGTCCACAGTAAATGGATGGGATTTAGCTGATTGTCGAGTTTTTCTAGTGAATTTACGTCGAGGGGGCACCAGAGTAGCCAGTTCATCGGAGCATAATCCATTGTTTTACAAGTACCTCAATGGAATGTTCTCCGAAGAACTGGCTTCTCTGGTACTCTCTCTACGTAAATACACGCGACCAGCTCGCAAATTTGTTAAATACTATTCATTAACTGTAGACGTTCTCAGGTGCCGGAGGGCTTTCTATTCTAATTACTTCTTTCCTCGAGCTGTCAGCATTTGGAACCCCTCCCTGCTCCATGTTTCTTTCACCGACATGCAGAAATGTAAGTGTAATGTGGACATATATTTCTTCACAACCCCTCACCTTCGATGTCTCCTCTATAATTCCTGACATCTAATCCACAGTTGCCCCTTTAGGTATCAGAGGCAATGTGCCATGTCTGGGGTGAATTCAAGTTACAAACAAAACAACAAATAAAAAAAATAAAAAACGAAACAGAAAATAACTTAAATAAACTTGATAAATATAGATTCTTAAATAGTTTACAAATAGAATTCGCGAAAAAAATAGATTCCAAAATTTAAATAAAATAATGGATTTACGTATTAAAAAAACAGCGGGAAGTTTGTTGCCAATCGAATCTATCATATATCACAGTTTATGTATGACACCGACTACAGAAACATTAGAATTCTTAGAGTTTTAGACGAGCCAGGTTAATATGAACATTGACTTAATCGGCGTTAAATCGCCGCAAACTTCGGAATTCCACTTTCCACTGTTAACCGAATGGTTGTCAACCTCCTTAGTGATAGAAAATAATCAATATAAGCCTGTCTTGATTCATCAAGTCTCTTCGATAACAGCATTCATTATTAAGTATGGTAAGGACGTCTATTTACTTTTTTCATGTCTGTGTACATAAGTAATATAGACTGTCTTTTGAAATAACCGGGCAACGGCAGATTCCGAACACTGGATATATACGACTGGATCAAAATTATATCAATTGCTTGTTTTTCGAGCACATCATTTGGAGAAATTCAAAGGTAAGATATAATAAAGTTTGAGGAATATATGAAAACATATCATATATATATATATATATATATATATATATATATATATATATATATATATATATATATATTACCTTAATTCACCCAAAACAAACACACGGCCACTGAGACGCAAGAAGCTACTGTGAATTAGGGGCCGGATTTATAGGGGCATCCTAAGTGGGGAGTAGTGCAGCGCGATGCCTGTTAAATATCTGCATGTGGGTACAGTCGGAGAAACAAGGAGCAGAAAGATTATTCCAAAGGCCAAACAGTTCGTGGTAAAAAGCTCTCAAAGTAGAAAACCTTCCGGTATATAAGGATCTCTACTGTGTATGGGTGTGATTTTGCTTTTTTGTCGCGTTTATCTGTGGTATTTACGTTGATGGGGCACAAGTGCAGCAAGTTCGTCGAGTACATTTCGTTTAGGTGCTTGTAAAAGAGATGCGACATTGAAGCTCAAACATGGTACACAGTGTGAGACCTATTGTCTTAGAGACTCATTTTATGACTCAGGAAGAGACTAGTGGTTCGTGGACTAGCCAGATGTAGCAACAATACACCATACATGGGCGATGGTAGCCTTTTAGATCTATAGTATACTGGTAGCTGTTAAGTTTTCTATCCCGGTAGAGGGAACACACTTTCTTTTCAGCAGACGTAGCAGTATCTTCTATGATTTTCTTTTCAATATGTATTACCTGTGAATATGAGACCGCCCAGTTTGAATGTTGGACTCGAGAATTCTGCTATTAGCCATGAAAATCGGTGGTTGGTAAGTTTTCTTATTATTGTTAAAGGAACTGACCTTTGTCTTGGTATTTGGACCCTTACGGATAACGGATAAAAGATTGTCAACACTCTCATCCAGGATTTTCTGAAATAGCAACATCTGGCATGGACATTTCACAAAAGACTTATGGAGATTCTCTATTTTTATCTTTTTTATAAATCGTTCGCTTTTTTTACCAGTTGAAATCTAATCGCATTTCCCACTAAGTTTGGTTCTGTAAATTGAGTTCTGGATTCCAATTATCTTTAAACCTTTCCAGAGAAGAACAATCTCCGGATTTCCATTGTTCGGAGCAAGCGCTTGTTCTCCAGCGCACCCACCACCTTTCCTTATTTTCTGTCTTTCGGTCGAGGCAGGGAAAAGAGAAGGACGCCTCATGCAAATGACGGCGCTAAATCAGAATATTGTCTGCTTGTCAGAAAGTAATTTGCATTATTTTTCCTGACGGGTCCACATAAACAATTGCGACGGGGAAAATAGTGTTGGCTTAGTAGTAAGTCAACGGGACAGTCGATTGAGAGGTCTCGTTTCTTGGAATGAACTTCTAATCTTCTCGTTAACAAAATACGGATGTGTATCTTATTGACAGGTGGTAAGTAGTTGAGTAAATGAGTAGTGCCGCCTAGTTGTAATGTTTGTCATAGTGGTGATGTAGGAGACAAAGGTCCTGTGTATTTCCATTTTTATTGTAGTGACCACATGCCAATGCCGTTATTGAAGAAGTGCAAATATGTCAACATGTCGCATCATGTATAAGATAAATTGAAAAAAGTAACAGTGGACAAAATGACAAATACATCTTAGAAACAACATTCCAAACCATAAAATGTAATACAAATAAATACAACCGTGGACCATTGCGAGTGGGGGGGGGGGGTCCGTGAATCGCCACAAGGCACAGTTTGAAGTAATTAAACAAATGGGTAGTGACTTCTAGTTGTAAAGTTGGTGAAATAAGGTAACGTATATAAAAGAACAAATAAATAGAGTAATTATTTGTTATAAAGTTACAGTATTGTTTTCCTGGCGAGTTCACATAAAACGAAACGATAATAACAGAAACTGTGTAAAATTGCGAGAGGAGTTCTGATAGAATGTAATCTTCCTGTCGACACGTTTGAAGTAGTTAAATCAATTAGTAGTGACGTGTAGTGATGTAGCAGACGAAGTTGCTGTGTCTTCATCTTTTACTGTAACTGTAATAATGTAACAAATAAAAAAGAGCAACAATGACTCCATTTTTTGCCCTGGTCATACGTTTACTTTTTACAGCAATTTACTACAAGTGTATCCAGATAAACTACATCTTTCCGATCAACTTCTATAGGCACGTAAAATAGCCAGGGAAACCGACATCCGTTGGTCTTGAACCCAGTTACAGAATCGTTCTCTGTTTTCTACCACGCACTTCTTCACATAACGCAGCGTACACTTTATTTTAGTCTAATCTCTAACTTATTTTCTAATGGAAATTTCCCTTTCTTACTTATTCTAACCTTACGCTGACATTAACGTTTTTAAGATCAAGTTCACATCCTCACGTTGTGGAAATAATATATCGCTACCACCGAACAAATATGAATTCAAAATAGAAATTCCACGAAATCAAATAAACGCATATTAGTAAAACACTCGCAAACCTTTCTAAAGAATCAAACTACCAACTTTCTTTAGGCTTGGTGAGAACGGACAAAAAGCAGGTCGGTCTCTAAATGGGGGTGCGATTTTAGTGTGGAGCAATGAAATAAGGTGGAGTTTGGGAGTTGATGGTGTACTTCTAATATAGAATAAAACAGGCCAAGGTCAAAATAAAAGTGAGGACTGGGTGTCTTGGAAGATCTCTTTTACGAATACAATAAATAATGATCAGTTTCTTGGAAGATGTATTTTACCATTAAAATAAAGAAAAATACGTTTCTGGGAAGATCTTTATTACAATTAAAATAAAGAAATACTTGACTTTGATGGTAACCTGAAATGTTCATTCCGGGTTTGATTAAAAGCCGTACAACTTAACCTGTAACGCAGTCTACTTTTCCAACTAATATATTGCAGGTTCTACCTAGGGGCATGAGACTGCGTACACAATTATAATACGTCTGCTGCGCAAGACGTAAAGCCGTTATTAATCACATTAGACTAACCAGATGGTAAAGGAGGTTTCACTCAGGTTGGAGAACAGTCGAAGATCAGTTAAGATCACGTATGCCTAAAATTTTCTAAGCCGAATCTGGTCGTCAAAGGTAAAAGCAAAGCAGCAACAAGACTCGGAGAGTATAAAGAGAGCTATGCGTCTAACAGTCCAGTGTGGTTTGTAACCTTTAAAACCTCGTGAAATAATTCGGAATTGCCAAATATTTCACAACCTAAAATAATTTTATATTTCTAACATTACCTGGCACGAACAAACTTTGTGGGCAATTTTCCGAACCCATTAGATAGCCAGTCGTCGTCTCGTTCACAGTAAACAGATGTAGTCTTGTAAACTGTTATGGCTCTTTCATTGAATGAAGCAACGCTGGTTCTCTGTACTGGGGATATAGCAGCAAAAACCTTCCATGCAAAGACCTGTGGCGTAACGGATATAAGTGCTAAGTAATAATATGTTGTAAGTAACAGTCTTCCGGAGGTTAAAGTTTCAATTCTCAGTGCGGGCGATACTAAGGATACAATTATCAATTATTTAAGACTTCTACCCAATCATGGCTGACGGAATGAAGAAAAGTGACCCCCTGGAATTAATTAAATTGTTCTGTTTGAAATTTCATACACATTCCTGAGCTCGACAGAAAGCTTCTCGAGTTCGATGAGATGCACTGGAAAAATAGTCCGAGGTTACATCGACCGAAACGTTGTGAGAATAACATTCAAGATGAGAACAGCAGTCCGAATAATCAAAATAATACAAGTAACAGTCCCTGTGTTCTTTCTTTTTTAATAACAGCAGCTGTAAAAGTTATTAAAAATGACAGCACACAACTATTTGGGTGTTAACAATTCTTTCAGTTTCTTTTTATTTCGTTGTATACAGTATACATATATAAACAAACTGTGGAATAGTTTATTTGTCCGAAACACGACCGCTTTTCGTTTGCTGGCCGATGAAAGAGAAAGATTTTATCATCTTATCTACTATGCGTCATTTTATATCCACGTTCTCTTAAGAAACATCCTGAACACTAAGATTTAATTTCATTTTTTAATTCTAATGAATTATATCGATTTCTTTTTAATTCATCATTATATTTAGAATTCTATTTTTAACATTATTCTACACACATGCTTCAAATATTGCAACACTTTCAGAAACATGATCCACTCACATTTTGTAAACAGAAAGACGATAATTTGTTTCATGGATTTCTTCTTTTTATATTCAGGTAACGTAACTTTTCCCTTATTTAGGGGTCAGATATTTTCTGATATTACGCAAGCCATTCTCAATTTCTCACGATTAAGCAGGTCATCTGTATCCAAAATTCACTAGGTGCGGTCTTGTCTGATTAGTTGTTTCTATGTTTTCCTTGGCCGGCTAACCTTCCTGCGATTTAATATATCCATGCTTCTGCAACGATTTTTCCAGGAAGATGAACGTTCCACATAAGCATATTAGAATTTTCAAAATTTGTATAGCACATTCTCATATTAATGAATCACCAGTTATAAAGTCTATGATAAGGGTTGATGAGAGTGTCAGTTTAATGCTGAGAGGGTTGAAAACGATGGATGTAAATAGAAAATAATTGATACTTAATACTTACTTCATCAACATTGTTTTCATTGGACTTGAGGGCGACTATGTTTTAGCCTGCAGCTAACTGTAACGCGGCAATGTGTTCCACAGATTAGAGGATCTTGAAAAAAAAACTTTGTTCGTGAAAAAATCGTTTTATTTTTTTTATTTATCCATAATCAAGCTTTTCTAATTTTTTTAAATGTTATGAAACCATTTTCCGAACGACACTTTTCCTACTGTAATATTACTTTGCGGTTATATATTTTCGATCCAGATAAAGTATGAAGCCACTTAATTTAAACAGCTAAAGACAACGGAATAGGATAAACGCTAATAAAAGGGGTTCCTTCTAGGCCAGGCTTGAAAAACACATCTATATCTAGAAAGAAAACAGTCAGCAGGAAGAGATTTTCACAAGCCTGTAGTTTTTGAAAGAAGTTACGGGAATAGGAAGACGTTTTATAACGAGATAGCGAAACAGCGGATTGATTAAGACACTAGACCAACAGATCAAACGAGCTGGACAGAAAAAAGCGGGTGATAAATCACACGATTTGGAAGAATACATGCCATAATAATACACGTAGAAAAGACTGAGAATAGCAACATCACATCATTTAAAGAGAGAGAGAGAGAGAGAAAGAGAGAGAGGGAGAGAGAGAGAGAGAAATATACGCTTTTAAACGTAATCATGAGTTATGCCAACTTCTGTCCGATATGAGACGCCGATTTCTCTCGATTTGTAAGAGAGCACTTGCGAGTATTCACCCATTTTTCTTCTACTGAAAATGTGTCTATTACATTATCTGTTTCAATATAAACGTATTAAACAAACACGTTCTCATCTACCGACGAGGAAACAGCAATGACAGAAATTGACAAGTTGTGTTCTGCAGTGTCTTTAGAAAAATATAATTTTAAAAACATTTATTTGAAGATAATTCATCCGATATATTGACAGTTGGAATTTACCCGTCTTCTTCGTCAACAGCTGTTTCTGCCGAGAGGCTCGGTTTCTGGAGTGGATGGCAGACAAAGGCGATCGGGAATCTACGATAGAAATGCGAAATGCGATCCTCAATATCTTTGTTTATTGAATGAAGAAAAAGATGCTCTTTATTTTATATGCCATTTATCTTCATGATGTAAGGACACGTGGACATACACATCAAACACACACACAACTGCGCTCACGCATTTACCATATACGTGTGTATCTAACATATGTTAGCGTGAGTGAGTCAATAAATTAATCATTGAAAGGATATTGACTTTCTTTTCAGAATAAGAAATGTGTAAGTACGAAGCCACACACCAATAAACGTGCATACTTACAGACAAAAAAAAAACATTACTTTTTATATTTAGACATATTAAATTTGTGTTTCGTTGACAATGTCTATATATATATATATATATATATATATATATATATATATATATATACATATATATATATAATGTATTTTTATCTAATTATTTTTATTGGGGATTGCAACGTTCGTCGTTTTTTTCGCTCACTAATACTTCGATTGTCGCACTTCATAAGTGATTAAGATGTAGAAAATTGCATTATTTGTCGCCCTTAACTTTATAGGACGTATTTTTCGTTAATATATATCTTTATTTATTTTATACGTACATAAAAGTAATCTATAGACACATGTTTCTGGCTCACAACCGTCATCAGCATAGTCCGATAGTAAAACGCTGACTATAGACATCAATATCGAAGGTTTGATACTTGTTTAAGTTAGTCATTCTGATGACGGCTGTGAGCCAGAAACACGTGCCCATTTATGTACGTATAATATATATATATATATATATATATATATATATAATATATATATATATATATATATATATATATATATATATATACTTAGATCATCAAGTAGTTGAGCACTCACATAAGAATTTATTTAAATCACTTTAAAACATCCCAACCCCTAGTAATGAGTGATACATTTTAAAATTAATTTTTAAAAACAGACGAAGTAATACGCTGAATGCGATGGCTAGCACACTTCTTCCATAACAATCAACATAGACACTCCATGCCTTTGAAACATCGATGTTGTATCAATCACACACAAAATGGCTCAAAAGATTTGATCAGCACTGCTTCAGACACATTCTTTTTATAAAGTGGAATAATTTTGATCCTGAAACAAGTGTCTTAGCCAAAGCCAAAACCACCAGTATTGCTATATTTGTGATCATGGACAAGGTTCGTTGGGCTGGTGTATCGTGAGCTTCTTTCATTAAAAAGACCTCAGCATAAGCTAACAAACAGATGGTAAAATAGTGTCAAGTAGAGTGTGGCGTCAATTGCTATCCGTGTAGACCATCAGTGGAGGACGCAGCTTTGCAAGGGCGCTGAACGTTTTGTTGACTGTGTAAAAGTAAAGATAGCATGATAAAAACATCAAACCTTATGAACTAATCATGGGGGTTTGTGGATCTGTGAGGTACATGACCGAACTTAGTTGTGAAAGGCAGGTTTTGCCTATCACATGAAGTCACATGAAGCATTTACTCTGCAGCCGTTGTGTTCCCAAAACAGGCGTAGAATCTCAGCTTGTCATGGTCACGATGCTTCAAAGTGTAAAAATCAGCTAGTGGCCTTAAACGGTACATCAGGGAATGTAATTTTTGGAATATGTAATTTTCTCGCGGGACTTAGGTACCATCTGCCGGCCCGTGAACAGATGTTGAATGCAAGAGGGATACTTGTCTGACAAGACGTTGCAGTAATCATCTACGTGTATATTGTGCAAAGCTGCATATGTATTTTAATTTAGTGTATCTAAAGAGATCAAGGGGCCCCCTCTTGAGGCTAACACTTGATTTCCCTATGAGTAATATTTATATCCGAGGGCTCTCCTAAGTATAGATGTTGTTCCTTTTAGGGCTGCTATATGTACTTCCCTACAGTTTGGTCTTCCCGGGATTGTTTAAAGTATGATGTTTATTTTATCGAGGGACCATGGTATTCTTAAATCATTTTTGAGGTCTTGGCATTTGGTTATTTTTCCCGTTCGGCTTTATTGAGGCAATAGGACGTTTGGGACGGTTACATCAATGATGAGAGCAGTTAGTTTCTGGTTTGTTCCAGATGGCAATGTCTGGTTTGATGGCTTTGTCTGTTATGTATATGCCCGCCTGTATATCTTTATCATAGAACATTGTCACGTTTCCATTCGCTGCTATCGGTAAGGGTTCATGTTCCCAAATGTTCAGTGATCTTTCAAGCTGTATCTATGCGTGTGATCGCATGTGTATATTTATATGTTTATGTATATATGTTTTTTTCTAGATCCGTTACCTGGATGTTGCTAATTTTTTTACTTTTAATTCTAAAGACAGGGGGGGGATTATATGATAACTTCGGTTTTGTTCAAGTATAATAGGATTTTTCTCCAGAAACACGTGTCAGAATGTTTTACTTAGAAACTAACATTAGGTCATATTATGATATAACACTGATCTTTTGTTTTATTTATTTATATATTCATTAAAATTTGACACAAAAATAAGGTTATGATATTGAGTATTGCGCTTTGGAAATTGAATCGCATAAGAATCGATCTGAACTATATAAAAATAGTTTTTACATTGTCACAAGTAATATATATATATATATATATAGTATATTTTTATTTATACTAAAATACAGTTTAACTTGTTATTGAGAAGTATCGTATATACATCGTAGCTTCATTGGATTAACATCTATGAGCCAACAACCATACTAAGACCACACACACACACAGACATATATATATATATATATATATATATATATATATATATATATATATATTGCTATTCCCTAATAATGAGCCTAGTACGTTCAAATCATGTACATTTTATGTCGCTCTCGTTGCGAAAGGAATTATGTTCAATGTTGTGGGCGGGAGTTATCCATGTATTAATAATAGAATCATATCAGTACTTATCCGATTGGAGGCACATTTGGCATCACGTCGAATGAAGACAAATTCCTAACAGTTGCTCGGACTAAATGGACTTCGTCGAATACAAACTGCATACACGGTAGCATAAACATTTATAATGAGAATTGTTTGCAGATAACGCCATCTCATAACCTTCTGTTGAAGTTATATATGGGTTTTCTAATGCGTGTATGTCTAGTGAAGATAACATATCAGTAAGTCACAGACTGAGGGGAGGAGTTCGGTTCTATAGCCATTTAGACATAGCTAAACCTAAATTAGATGCACACGAAATAATGGACTACGGTAAGAAGATATAAATAATACAAATTATTTATATACAGGCTGACACAAACTTATCTGAACATAAAGTAACAATAATATGCTTCGCTACCCTCAAAGCAGGAGGTAATATCTGCGGGGATGATATCATGACAAACGAACTTCACAACACAACATAGAGCAGGTAATACATGGGAGAATAACAATGGAACATACCTAATACTACCTCTTAAAAAAGACAGTAATACCTAAAAAGATGGTATCATTACCATAAGAGATATATTACATTGACCCCTTCCCAAAAAATAGAGGACGTAAGCCCTGGGAGGATGGTATAATGACGACAGAACAGAGAGTACACTACGCCAGTGAATTAATTATTGAAAGATAGTATATTAGTCTGAAATAGTATAGTAAATTAAATTAATCATCAAAAGATAGTAATACTATAGTTAAGCGACCTGGAGTCTGGGTAATACACGATGGGTGACCATTGGATAATTATAGGCGCTGTTGTTCATCTTCTCATTACCGGGATATACATGCATCTCGGAACCGCTTCTGAATATACTTTTTCATAGACTATATACCTCTTTATCTGCCTATTCACTTACACCAGTCAATCAATTATTCAGGTTTTCACTGAGAGTTCATACGCACCGCATTTTAAAGTGAGTTAAGCAACTTTACGTTTTATTGAAAAGAGAAAAGAAATCAAAAATGATTTCAGAGTCTGATAACGAATAAACGTTAAATAAAATGGAGGTATATGATTAAAAAGAAGCATTGATAAAGATGATATTATAATATATTTCTACGCAAAGAGATAGCATGCGTAATACGAAACTAACAATAGTACCAGTAGCGCCAGTAAACGATCTGATTGATGTCCACTCGCAGAGCACGCATCTCAGGCTAGAATATATCCTTGTCAATCACTCGCCTCTCTCCTGATGTTGCTGGTCGCAACTTGAGACATGCGTTCTCACTGTGTGTCTTGACCTACATAACCTTAAGACGAACTCACCTCGATGTGACACCTTTCAAATTATGACAGCTACAACAGTCGTACTGCTCCTTGACCTTCCCCTGGTCTTCACTGCTGCAAATCTCAATAATTCTAAGTTAAATTATGTCATCACAGAGCCGAGAATACAGATAATTTTTATTCCCGTGTGAACATATATTTAATTCTTCTCTTTCTTTTTAACTTACGGCGGGGGTTCCTATATATATATATATATATATATATATATATATATATATATATATATATATATATATATATATATATATATATATATACTAGTTTATAAATTATCCGAACTTATTCGCATGGCCCCGGCACTCTATTATATAAAATAGAAAAAAAACTGGAAAACTTGTTGTGAACAATAATAGTAATGTGCTGAACCACAATTGTGAAACAAGAATATTTACAAACACTTTTATTGGGGAATCTGACTGGTTTTAATTCTGGGTTGAAAAACCATGGTGTTTTATTTATACTTTTGCTTTTTAAGAATACTTGATTTAGAGATACATTTCAAAATTTTTACTATCATGTTTTCGATCGGTCAGTGATGTCCCTCTCTTAAACCCCTAAAAAGTTCATTCATTCAGAATATTCACATGAAGCGACTATTTACTTAATTCGATAATAAACTACAGATCGTTTTACATTTTTCTGGTATTTTACTATTGGTCAGTCAATCAACGTCTTCGTTTAATCTATGTGTGAGGTACTTCTTGTCAAGCCACAATATAAGGACTTGGTCGAATGGAGTATTCAAAGGTCTTTTAATTTATAAAAAAGTAGGCTTATAATCCGAGACGAGAATGGTACACTTGACAAAAGTTAAAATTGTAATCACGGATTTGTGCACCTGCGTTAGTCGAAAAAGCAATTGTTTTGAATAACCTAGCCTTATTATTTGTTATAACTATGAAATAAAAGAATCTTTCTAAAATAAATCTTTTGATAAACCACCAAGAATTCCATAGGCGTAAGCTTTGTTCGACTTGTGTAAGTTGTGTCTTATTCTTAAAATATTACAAAAAAAGTCCACAGTATAGTAAAAAAATATATATATATAAAATAACATGTAACACAGGGAAAAATTGAGTAGGATCGGGCTCGCTTATCATCCTCTTTGTTGATGCTCTTAACTAGATTCAATCACCAAAATACCATATTTTTCATGTGTAACACCTATTAAACATTATCTCAAATGGTTACACGTTTTTTATTTACAAGAAAATATATGTAAAAGTTCATCGGTTGAGAAGTGGGGAGTGCTAAAAAGCAACATAGATTGCTGAAAACTAACATGCTAAATGTGGTGGTTTGTATGACTCTCAGAAGTCGATCCAGGGATGAGCTGCTCACTGTTTTCAGGATGTTTCAAGATCCGAAAACAAGTAATACAGTTTCTAAGTGGGTTGGATAAATAGGATTATTGGGTGGATAAAAAAAAGTGTAAAGCTGGATGGGTGTCAGGGGAGCATATTGTGTGGTTTCCTCTAAGACAGGTATTAGTTTTTGGGGGGCGGTGTAGCGACAAAATAAAAAGTCAGAGTGGGCATCTCGAAGGTACAAGGGATATGACATGAAATACAACACTGAAACGTATAAACATCTATTTCAAATGACAAAACTAGAGGCATACTTTTTATAACATTTGAATTGTTCGGACTATTATTCGGACATTAGTTGTTATTTTTACTACGTTTTTGACCATGTAATCTCCGACCTTCTTCTGATGCATATTTTGGAACTTTATGTCGAATCTTTATGTCGAACTTTGAAAGCTATACGGAATTTTGAACTGAAACTTTTACTTAATCTACGAGGGCAAATTGTTCTCTTCCGTCAGTCATGACCTGGTAGAACTGTTAATTATTATGTTATGCGTACTTATTAAAACTTAAAAGACCCTTAGAGCAACGGTTATATGCGTTGCTTAGCAGTCAGTTCAAACATACAGTCTTCGAGAGATTAATAGTGTACTCTTTTCTACAAGCGATATGAATAATATAATGATTACCACTTATAGTTGGGGATGGATAACGGAACGAGAACAATATACGTAAGACGGTCGGGGGTTTAATCGCCCAAAATCTTTTGAAAATGACACACAAGATGACGATAATAGTTGGAATAATACAATTTATAAATACTCAGGCCAAAAATTCCGAAACATAATAATTCTTCTAAACTACTCGATCATGAAAGGTTTGAGCCCACTTAATCGTACATATTAAGTTACTGCGTCTGATTTTAAGACTTTTCTTTACATAGCATTTAAGCCGATATAACAAACTTTGATTCTGACAAGAGAATTCTCTTGTTTTTATTTTATTACTGTACAATATTATTCGCGCTATAATAATGTTCTATAAAATTACATCAGAAAGTAGAAACTATTTCAAACCACATCAGGGTCTTCATCACGGATCATAAACCCCTGATCATATCAGTATTGCAGAGTCGGGAAAACTAACTGCCATCCCATCAATATCATCTGTTATCAAATGCAAACTCTTGAGATTGTAAGGCTATATAAAATATGCGTTGAAAGACTAATACGAGAAGATGGTCGAAAAGTAGACGTTTGTGAATGGACGAACATGAACATAAAGCAAGCAAACACTTTGGCCCAAGATCGTAAGACTTGGGGGACACTCAGCCATCTTAGTGCTGATTCTGCAGCTAACGGAGAAAACGTTTAGTAATAATAATGTACCTCGTAAAAGTTAATTTTAAAAAATCATGCAGTCCTACCCAGATAAAAGGTAGATATGGAAAAAAGAGGAATATAAACTAGAGTTGTCTCCCTTAGAACTAATCTCTTATTACCTTTTCAATATGAGCGTAAAAATTGTTCAAACCAATACAAAATATCCGTGAGAAGGGTTAGGGTTAGGGTTAGGTAGGAACAGTTATCTTATTATATAAAGTTAAGTTTTCGTCTGTGTGTCCAGCTAAAAGTTTTCAAAAAAATAGATAGGAGACTCCCACAAAGCTGATCTTTTCATTTTCAGCATTTACTTGGATAAAATACAAGCATCTTTGGTATATTCATTTTTTGGGGGTCAACCGAATTTCGTAAGCGGGTCGAGATTTAGAACGATGATTTATATTATCTTATATAATTCGTCAACGATATTGTTCAAGTGGCAGAGAAAGCGATAGAAAGGGTAGAGAGAGAGACAAAGAGAGAGAGACAGAGAGAGAGAGAGAGAGAGAGAGAGAGATAGAGAGAGAGAGAGAGGTGATGTAAAATATGAGATGATATGGACGAATGAGAGAGGGAGGGGAGAAATGATAAAGAGAGATTTAAGAAGATAGGGAAAAGAGAGAGAGGGAGGAGAGAAAGGGAGAGAGAAAAATATACGGGGATACCAGAGCAATATTGATAGAGAGAGAACTTTTAACAGAAAGATGTTACACACAGTTTTTAACTCTTCTAGTTGGTTGTATATTATATGAATTATTTTACCAACCGATATCGATAGTATATATTTTACATAAATCATCAAATCACGTTAATATGTTTTAGCACTTGTTACGTAACTCATTGTGTCATAGAAAAGGAAAATGAAGAAGAACAAGGGTGAGGGTAGAAAAAGAAGAAGAAGACGACGAAATAGGAGAAAAAGAAAAAGAAGAAGGAGAAAAAGAAGAAAAAGAAGAAAAAGAAGAAGAAGAAGGGTGAGGGTAGACGAATAATAATAATAATAATAATAATAAGAAGAAGAAGACGAAATAGAAGAAGAAGAAGAAGAAATAGAAGAAGAAGAAGCAGAAGAAGATGAAAAAGAAGAAGAAGAAGGAGTAATAGAATAAGAAGAAGAAGAAGAAGAAGAAGAAGAAGAAGAAGGAGAGGGTAGAAGAAGAAGAAGAAGAAGAAGAAGAAGGAGAGGGTAGAAGAAGAAGTTGAAGAAGAAGGGTGAGGGCAGAAGAAGAAGAAGAAGAAGAAGAAGAAGAAGAAGAAGAAGAAGAAGAAGAAGAAGAAGAAGAAGAAGAAGAAGAAGAAAGCGAACATATATAGTGCCAAAAAAGTAGCAGGAAGAGATAATCATGGTGGAGCAAAAAAATAATCGAACAACAAAAAATGAAATGCAATAACTAAAATTGAATAATTAAAGTGACGTTCACGCGAACCTAATGAGTTCAGATGATAGTATTTCAGCCAAAGTGAAAGACTAACTCAGAAAGAATGAATAACAAAATAAAATCGAACAGAAATCCCATTATGTTTGCTCTTTCAAAGCATAAACAGAAACAGTTGTGCCTCAAGCATTGGTCATGCAAATTAGTCACCAATTAGTAAGTAGCGAAACCCACTCAATGATAAGGTTTAAGTAGATTGTCTATTTGAAGATTGGAAACAATGGGTGAAAAAAGCAGTATTGGATTACTTACGAGAACGGATGAACAAGTATTTGTTAATATCGGACTTAAAGATGACTATGTTGTAGTCAGCAGGAAAGCACATATGTCAATTTCTTGGAATAACGCTTCGTTGATTCAAGTTAAGTCCGTTTCTAAGTGCATAGAGAATGAACGGAAAGTTCTTTGTAGTTGTTGAGAGCGAAAAAATAGTTAATCTTCGCTCGTCAGCGATTTAACCAGATATGACAAATCTTCAACGAATAGAGGGTAATATTAAAGTGTCTACTTGTCTGAACGATGAAAATCGCCCCAGACAAGCCACTTGATGTAAGGATCTAAACAAATACCATTTCAAGATCAAATAATAGACCACGATAAGTGATAGACGGATAGATTCCGACCCAGAAAACAAAAATTATTCCCGCTTTGTCAGAAACATCGCTCATAGACTGTGAGGACTAAAATACAAAATAAGGGAAGCGATGACTACGAGGCGGCAAAAAGTAAAGTATTTTAATAAGTAATCGCCCTTAAAATGTCTGAAACATGGATGACAGTTACAGAGCAAGGATTATTAGGATTTAGTAATAAAGTGAATAAGATTATTGGGAAGAAAAGGGAAAGTGTCGAGATTCAAAACAGATTAAAAATATTCGGTATGGGAGTTCCGTAATTGACACAGTTGCCGGGTGTTCGTAGAATATTGTTTTCCTTACATTCCAGTTATATTCTGCAAATCTGATCTATAAGCAGACTCAGCTGTATGAATGACTAAGGGCTTCTTTATGCCAGCGTTTTCTGAAAAAAAAAATGAGAGATTCAACAAATTCCTTCTCCCACAGCTGAAACCTGTAAATGTTAAAATGCAATACTTAATATAAATGTGTATGTTAAAATAAATGCACAATAAAATACTAAATCATTTATATATTTGTTTTGAAATATATGATTGTTCATCTGAACACTGAGAGAGAGATGTGTATAAACGTGTAAACGAACGGTATAGGTGTTGTTATTATATTCATCGAAATAAATGTAAATATAAATTTATTCAATAAATAACAACAAATAATATGTAATTGATATGATGTATTCTTTCAAAAACCACATGTTAATATCACGAAGTTTCTTCAGATGTCCTGCTGGCTTGGCTGGCTGAGAGCTGGCTCAAGGAATTTCCACAAATAGTGGTGATGTAAAAGCACTTGTAATGGCAAGTCAATTAACAATAGTAAAAATACATTCTTATGAATCAGAATGGTGCAACTTTGTGTACCGGTTTGATTTTGTTGTCGGCCATCTTACAGGAGGAACCACATAATGATTACTAACATCGCTGAATGAAAATGGTACAAGGACATCGACTGGATTCGAACTTAAAACACCCAGGTCGTCAGTCCGTGTCGTTATACACTTAACAACCGTCACCTCCGGTTATTAACATACAAAGGTTGTATTCCTTTAAACGGCGATCGGTTGGAACACAAATTTGTTGAGAAGACCGGCATATTTTGATTTATTGCGATCTTTTGCTGACGCTGCTGTCAAATTCCACGCGTTCGCATATAATATAACAGCTATCCACTTATTATGCAAATGTTTAAAAATAAAATATAAAATACAATCAAATAACAAATGAATTACATTCGCCAAAAAGTATAAGCGTTTTATTGTCCACCAGACCTGATATTCAAAATCTACTTTTTTAAACTTGAATATTAAAAATATTTTAAAATTATTTTTTTGCTTTGTGCATTAGTTTTGAATTAGGATTAGAAAAGGTATTTTATTTCAGAAAAACGTCAAATTTCATTGAAGTATTTTAGACAAAATCCGTATAATGATCCATGTAAAATTAGTCAAAGAACTAATTTTCGGTTAATTTCTGAATGTGTGTTTATTAACTTTTGGTAACGGGGCGAGCAGGAGTGCACACCACTGACAGGATATGTTATTCTCCCACCTGTTCTTAATCTAACTAAAAAATTAAATATAAATTAGGCCTAACTATTAATATGGAAAAATTGGTACTTATGCAGATTCGGATCAAAGCTAAAATCTATGTTGCGTCGGTATTTTCCAGATGTTAACGTAGACGGCTGAAAAAACGAATTAAAAGTCAGTTGTCTGCGTTCAAACAATCTAATGTACAACAATCCGGATTTTTCTTTTTTACATGTTAATTCTTTTTTAAGGAAAACCATAACAGTGTTAAAACAGTGTTCAGGTTATGATAAGGATTAGGGTAGAGAAGTCTTATCCAGATTAGGACCCAAGCTAACATCGATTTAGCATCGGTTAGGATAAAGATTAGGTTTATGGCTAGCTTGGGCCCTAATCTGAATAAAGACAGATTGGGGTGATTACATGTTATTTAAGGCATGAAAAAGTTTTGTTTTGTTATTAATTTTTATACATTTCCTTTTAGTGTTTTCCCTGGCAAATTGAATCACTGCTTCAGGAGAAGTAATAACTCTTGCTATACGTAAAAATGTATTATCGCATTGATCAATTTTTATTTCAAGTTAGTCAATTTCGCGATTCAATCAATTAAAATGTTCGTCTGCTTATTTTCTCACATTCTGGTTAGATAACTGCTTCGGAATGTTCCGACCGTCAACGTAAACATCCCTAAACTACCGACGTGAAGTCGATTTCAGCTTGAGTCTTAATCTACATAAGTATCGAACTATTTATCGCAAGCAAATATTTTTTCTAAAAACATAGATCAATATGTGGCAGAAATGCTAAACCGAAAAGAAGAATGCTTGGGTCTTTGTCTTATCAACAATATCCATCACTCATATATTTTCGATATTGGTACAGTTTTCGAACCAGACAAAACTGAGTTTGTGTTCGGCATCGTACGGCCGTTTACGTAAACATCCGGAAAATGCCGAATCGCTTAGCCAATCTGAATGCTCGATAAGCAGACGGTAAATCTAGCTGTAAATTGATTAAATCTTAAAATTCCTATCAGGTAGGGGATAATCGAAGAAAAGTGATTAAAAAAAATATGAATTACCTAGCTGTTGCACAGGCGATTCAGTCTATCAAAAGAGTGATCCAATTTTATTATGAAACGAAACTGGTAGCAGAATTTTACCCTGTCAACCAATTTCTTTCCTTTTCTTCTATCCTTTCTTTTTATTTCGTCTTCTTCTTTTTCTTCTTCTTTTTCTTCTTCTTCTTCTTTTTCTTCTCCTTTTTCTTCGTCTGCGCAAACTCTAAAAGTAAATCTGGTAAAGTAGCCTGACAAAAAAACGAAATGATTTTAACTCTAACCTAACCCCAACCCTAACTCTAAACCTAAATTAACTCTAACTTTAAACTAACTCTAACCTAATCGTTTTGGGACCGTATTACAACTGTACCAGCTCCGTCCTCTATAAAATGAACAACATCTGTAAAAAAACACACAATTTCTCGAAAAAAAATTTTTAAGTTTAAACTATTTTGTCATTGTTAAAAACAGCCTCGTTTTGATTACGACGTTGGAAAAGTCGATGTTTTCTGGTTCAAAATCTGGACCAGTACCGAATCGTCTTTATATATCAGTTAATAATAATAATAATAATAATAATAATAATAATAATAATAATAATAATAATAATAATAATAATGATGATGATGATGATGATGATGATGATTATGATGATGATGATGATGATAGTAATAGTAATAGTAATAGTAATAATAATAATAATAATAATAATAATAATAATAATAATAATAATAATTAATAATAATAATAAACAACAAACCTACATAAACTACCAGTCTTAGTGAACTTGCAACAGAATAAAAATATGGAAGTAATACCACGTGAACCCGAGGGAATTGAAACTGCAAACAATCTTATAAACGATCCTCACCACAAAAGAAAAAAATGTGAAGGGTCAAGGCGAACGAGTATACCGAGAAGGGAGAGCACCATTCAGACGTCCACTGCAAGTGTACGGAGAGTGCCGGCACCTTAAAGCGGATTATTGCCATCGAAATCCCAGCGATAAATCAGTAGTAAGCGGCTGTTGCAAAGTCATTTACAATGGTCACGAAAGAGGCGGAGAGTACTAGAAATCTGGGAATACTTGTTGTCACTCAGACTTCAGGGACCACCAGCGGTTATTATCAGTGATCAGTCATTGATATTGAGATGTTTGAGAACTTCTTGTTAGTAAATAATAATAATAATAATAATAATAATAATAATAATAATAATAATAATAATAATAATAATAATGATAATAATAATATAAATAATAATAGCAACGACGACGACGACGATGATTATGACGACGACGACGATGATTATGACGACGATGATGACGACGATGATGACGACGACGACGACGACGATGATGATGATGATGATGATGATGATGATGATGATGATGATGATGATGATGATGATGATGATGATGATGACACCCCGCCTCCTGCCTCACAAAACATGTCATGAAATGTCTAGGAGGATGGAAATGACCGAGTAAGTTTATTGTTTCTGAAATTTCAGAGAATGTCAATTGTCGTTATGAGCGAAAATTCGACTGTAAACGGCTGTTTAAGTGCTGATTAAAAGATATATATATATATGAGAGAGAGAGAGAGAGGCAGACAGACAGAAAGACAGACAGAGAGGAAAAGGTAGAGACAGAAATAGAGACAGAGACAGAGAGAGAGGACAGAGAGAGGACAGAGAGAGGACAGAGAGAGAGAGAGAGAGAGTAAGAGAGAGAACAACCGAGTGAAATATAGAAATACTGGCAAATGATATAGAAAGACAGATTGATACAAATACACGTAGCTGTATTTTATTTCTTGTCCACCGGGAGGTGGAATCAACTTTTTTAATCAAATAAACTCATTCTATTGAAAGCAGAATAAGAAAAAAGTATACTTATTTTTCCCAGAATGTAAATAAAATTTCCGACACTTTGATAAAATTTGATGAAATTTGATTTCTTGTTTCTTGCTTTCAGAAAAAAGCAAATTGAATTTATTTTCTTAGAATAAAACAAAAACAAATTTAAAAGAAGTCATTTGTAAATTGCAATCTTTTAGAGCGTCAACAGAATCACAATCATAAAACACTATTTTAATATATTAATGAGTTACCAGTTACCTAGACCAAGAGCAATTCGAGGATAAGAGTCAATGAGATTATAAGTGGTATGCTAAACTATACCATGCGTGCGGTGAAAAAGGTGGGCAAACATATTTTATTTAAGATAACAGCTCGACAAGAATTTATTGACATTGGACTTGGAGGCTACGGTGTTGCAATCTGCACGGAAGCAGTACGGCGATATTGTGTTTCACAGATGAGAGATTTATTCAGTGAAACTCCGAGCAAGTTTTTGAAGTAAGCCGAATTCTTGTAGAGGGAAACCAAAGACTGGAACTCAGTCGAGCAACTACGACGAACATAGCGATTGATTAGAACAAAGATTTGAAACCCTTCGTACGTGAGGAAGGAGCAGTATTGTTCCTATTTATTTGCCTCCCCACAAGGGCAGAGTTAGACAATAGGTTGGTTTTTAATGTGAAGAAAATCCAGCTCCCGAATAAGGCACACTGGCTTTAAACATTTCAAAAAGATTCTACGCCCACGTTAAGCGGAACAAGAGACTTGTGAACCGTATAGCAACGTTGAGAACTCCAGATGGAAGAACGATTAGCGACCCTGGTAAACAGTGCGAGCTATTTGCCGACAGGTTCTCCTCAATATACCGGGTGGACAACGAGCAACAACCTCCTCCACTGCCGACTTATGATGTTCAGCCAATGCAAGCTATTGAAGTCACTCCTCAAGAAGTTTTTGTGACCCTTTCCAGCATTCAAACCAACAAAAGCCCAGGACCTGACCATATCCATCCAGCAGTCCTTCGTGTTTTGGCGCAAGTTCTGGCAACTCCACTAGCGGACCTGTTTAATCACTCACTTTCAGACGGTGTCGTACCAGAGGACTGGAGAGTGGCTACAGTATGCCCCATTTTCAAGAAAGGCGCTAAAACCGACCCTCTTAACTATCGCCCCGTGAGCCTGACTTCAATCATCTGCAAAGTTATGGAGAAAATCCTGAAAAATGCATTGATGAACCACCTTGAACGAACCAAATCTTTGACTCAGACCCAGCATGGTTTCGTCCCAATGCGATCCTGCCTCTCCAACCTCCTTCTTACGGAAGAATGGATAACCAAGATTTTGGATGATGGCGATGCTGCGGATATCCTGTTTCTGGACTTCTCCAAGGCGTTTGACTCCGTAAACCACCGCCTGCTCCTTCACAAGCTTGATCGGTACAGGATTCACCGGTCCATCATCAGCTGGATTAGGTCGTTTCTACAAGCACGAACTTTTCGAGTTTCTGTGAGTGGATGCACTTCAGCAGAAGCAAATGCTTGCAGCGGAGT
>OY744540.1:89948867-89953867 GCA_963556195.1 Sepiola atlantica
TCACCCAAAACAATGCAGGCCGCCACTGTAGACGTAAGGGGCTACTGAGAAAAAGAAATGGGGAGAAGGTTGGGGGGTCAGCCTAAGTTGGGATCTGCGCAGCGAGATGTCTGTTCACATTTGTTTTAAATGTATGCATGTCAGTACTGTCGGGGAAACAGGGGGCAGGGAAGGAGTTCCAGAGGCCAGCAGCACGAGGAAAGAAGCTATTTGGTAGAAGACTCTCCGGCATCTGGGGACCTCCACAGTGAATGAATGAGATGTCGTTGATTGTCGAGTTAGTCTAGTGAATTTACGTCGACATACATGTTTTTCGACATACATGTACAAAATCTGCGACACTTTTATTATTATTTTTCGATCTCAATTTTTACAGTTGTTTATCGATAACGTCGACATGCCAGTGTCGCGGATTATGTACATGTATGTCTAAATAATCATATATATATATATATATATATATATATAAATATATATATATATATATATATATAAATATATAGTGCGTATATATTTATTTACAAAGATTTCTGCAAATTTATTTGAAATGTCAATCTTTAAAACGACAAATATGTACTTTTTAAAACCCCGCTTTCTCTTTCCCCTAATCCCTCTCTATTTCTTTTTCGCACTTCTTAAAACCTCCCACTTAAATTCAGACCGGCATAGTATGATTTCTTCTATAAATGAAAAAATGACTTTTAATTCTTTATTTTGATTATGAGGAAGCATGTGTCCATCAAGACATGTAAGTTAACATTATTTATAAATCCATATTGATTTCCATGAAATATTTCTTTTTAGGAGACACAAACCCTTTATTTAAGTAGATTCCTAATATATATTTTTTTAACCAAGCCGGGGTGTAGAAATACCTTGCATACTACCCAGACGCGGGATTACCCATCTCGGTAAGATCAACCCATAGATCCTGTAATATCATATATCTAAGAAAAGAAGAACTCGAATGTAAACCTTGTATACCTTGTGGACGCACTTCCAATTACTGGAGACTAAAACAAAAAATATCTGGTTTGCAAACATACTATTTCTTAAAAAGTAGATAGGCTCTGTCTATAGCCCGGCCTTGCACCTCTTCTTTAGCCAGACGCTACGGTAACATAACAGGGACACTTCAAAGAAAGCCTGGACAATGCACATCGTTCAAACATATCTCTTTCTCTCCAAATGGGCAACTTGGAGACACTAACAAGTCATTTAGTTTTATATGACTAGTTTATGCCGCTCCTTTTCTGAAAGGTTGACGTACCGGTTTGACCCCTTATCTGGCTGCTTTTTCTGACTGGTAGTACAGCTGTTTTAATTTTAAGTAGCGCTTAGAGCGGCTGCTCTATCAACAGTTTTATAATATCGAAGTAACTGTAGTGTCGCGAATTGAAAGCACCCTGTACTTATTTTCAGTGGGCTTTCCCTGGATAAAAACCCGATTCATAGTCTACTCTATCTTAAATTCATATCAATGACAACGAGAAAAGACAGTTAAAAGATGACACCAGATGCTCCGCGAGTTAACAAGCAAATCGCAATCCGCCTTCACAAATATAAATGGTCGTAGAACTAACCTCGATGATGTAGAATGATTTCTCTTGGAAAACCCCTCAAATATCCTAAGCCGAACTAATCCACACATCAATTTACTCTAATTGTTTTATACATGCCAGGATACCTGACACTCTGCTGTACGGACTCTGAAAAGTACCTGCACGGGGCAGAAGTCTATATCCATAACACCCCTTGACCAGAAAACGCAGTCTAGATTCAGATGATCTGGCCTACCTGAGCTTTAGATTAGCCTTACAACAGTGTTAGTTACCTATATTTGCCTCTACAATTCTCCTTTGATACACGACTGTAACCTACTCGACTCTATCTCCAATAGTGTAGACACAGCACTTTCCTTGGATCCGAGCGCCCAAATACATGTATTTGAGAATTTTAATGTCCACCACATAAACTGGCTTGATTTCTTGAGCTACACGAACGCAGCTGGTAACGGCACGCGTTGTTTCTTTATTAACCTTAACAAGCAGTCACTTGCCCGCCTCGCATTCTAAAGCATGTAGATAAGTATCTCACTTCTCGACCAAGACTTGTGTGACTACGTCCTATAGCCCACTACATGGAGCAATATTTTTCTCTCCCAGTGCCCAAATAAAATAACAGAATGCGTCAAAACAGGCATAGTAGCACTTGTTCCCACGCCTTAATTATAGAGTAGACCACGCTCTCCCTAATAGTGCACTTCGACATGTTTAGCTTCTATTTGTCATATACAGCAAGAATTTTACTGATTCAACCACAAACACGTCAGCAACAAATAGACAACATATTATAGCATCACGAAATAATTGTAAGGATGTAATAGCTGCAGATAAAAGTAGGTATACCGGGAGGACAAGTAAACGCATTGAGTCGCAAACATTAGGAACTTTCTGAAAAATGATGATAGTGTTGTGAACTATGGGCAATTACCTTACTATCCAATTAGCTTACTATCCAACCTATGATGACCCTCGCCTGACAACGGATAAGGCTGAACAATTATTATCTTGCGTTTTGCCATGACATTCATCATGGACTTTACATACTTCTTCCTCCCTCCACAATTTCGTACTATGGACAAAAACCACGTTTGATGATAAAATCGTCAAACTTTCCTTTGCCCGGAATATCAAAGAAATATTAACACATCCAAAGTAGGTGGACCTAATTCCTGCTATACCAATAATGAATTATCTGCTTAGTTAGCCACTTGTACTCTAAAAATTCTATAACACACGCTTTGCTGAATCTTACTTCCGTACTTAAGTACGTATTGGCGTTATAAATGGTTTAAAATTCAATATATACTACCATTTGGGACCCTATGCCCCGTAGAAAAATAATACAAAGCTACTTGAATTGAAATTTCTATACGTTGAATATCTGCGATAAAAAGTAAATTCATCATTTCTTTCGTATTCAAATAGAATGTTATTTCATTTTTGGAACATCGTGTATATTCAATCTACGACAAATATGGACATCGGAAAATAAAGTAACAGCTGAACAATCGAAAAAAATACACCACAAATAACTGTTATCAAACACAAGCACATTTACTTTCTACCTAATTGCATAATTTCGATCTTCTGAAAATGTTTTAATTTGTTTTATTTCAATATACGATTCCTCGTGTGCTCGTTTATGGACTAGCAATTCAAGATGACCGCGTCTGATGTGGCTTTTAACGTCTATCTTGCATCGATAATTACCGAGAAATCGAATATTAAAATACGTTACAACGAATAAGCGTCACCAAACGCTTAAAAATTAAATTTTAACCGATATATATGTTTTTACTTACTGTAAATAATTTAAAGTTATAATTTATTTAAACTTGCAGTCTCTCAACGATTCTAACTTCACGTGGTCAGCTATACCTTTTACGATTTTTCAAAGCTCCCATACTAATTTGAGATAAACAAACCCAGTTATAAAAGGTTTCAGAATTGTAAAATGATGCAAGTCGATAGAAATGCAAATTGCGTGTGGTAAAAGTTATTTGTTGAATATTTTGTTTGTTATCGATGGTTTATCGGCTGTTTATTATACTACGGCATTGCACATCTCCAAATATGCTTAAAATTATGTTAATCTATTAACATATTCTGTAAAGCTTATGTGAATATATAAGTCTGAAAGGTGCTGTTATTTGTTTCATTTACCTACAAATATGTTAGAATATAGAAATCTTTAGTATGACCTTAAATTTTGAAACTATATCTGATTGGATAAAATGAGCATTATTTTCGGATTCAGCGCAAACTAAAACACTTAAAAAAAATATGTTTTAGATTTTTAAACGGCACAAACCACCGATCATATTCTGTCATCTTTAGTCGTATTACTGCGCTTGGGTTTATTCGGGATAAACATTTTAGTCAGTAAACCTTGAAACCCCTTCCTTTCCTGATGCTATTCTTGAAGGACTTACCTTTTGGCTAGGCTCTCTGGTGTCCGGGAGAAGGATCGCTACTGTTTGTCTGATTAATGACAAATAATAAAAGTAGCTAAGTGTCCTTGGTAGAGAGCGAGGTCATAGTGGTTTTCTGGTCGCCATTGTTTCGGGTATATAGTAAGGGAGACCAAACTCAGGGGTAGCTCCTTGAAAAGCTTCTCCATCAGCACTAGCTAAATGTCGCAGTATTCAATTTCCATGTTGTGCTTAGATGTGTGTCCATTGGCGTAGGTGATTGAGTCCGTCACTGATTATCTTGAGTCTTTACTTTAGGTTCAATTATTTTACCTCTTAATTTCTAACCGTTAGTTCAAAGTCTACTTTGTTTTTAAGTGATTATAGCTTTCTCTTCTTTATTGTGATCATGTAAGTAAATTATTGTTCATTATTTTTTAAGTTCCCTATATCAATTGGCATCATGTCTTGCAACAAAATAATGTATACGAGTAGTATCCATAAAATAGATGTAATTAAATTTGATAATCAAATCTGATATATTCCAATAAACAAGCCAACGTCAGGTAACCTTCCCCGTAATTTATTAAACACAGTAAAATCTATTTTTTATCATTGATATAGAAACCACAGAAATAAAAAAATATATGAGAACACACACACATATAATTATGGATGGCAGTGTATATGTGTACATGAGTGCATATGCGCATGTAGATTTCTGTGTCCGTTATTTACTGACCGGAAATTCGTTAGCCATCGACTTTTTATAAGATAAATCTATTAATGAGATATTTTCTACTTGGTCAAAAAAGATATATATATATATATATATATATATATATATATATATATATATATATATATATATATGTGTGTGTGTATTGATTTGGTATCTAACTCCTAATTGGATCGATGTGTTATATATATATATATATATATATATATATATATATATATATATATATATATATATATATATATAGTCAGTTATGAAAATATATTTATGGTAATAAAGCTACAC
>OY744540.1:89958867-89983867 GCA_963556195.1 Sepiola atlantica
TCCTTTTTAATCTGGACTCTTCAGCAAAGAGATATAACTATTCACTACTGGTCATGCGATTCGAAACCCTGGACTACAAGTATTTTTCAACTCAAATCCAACGTCTTTAATTGCTCGGCCAATTTTAAATAGCTGATAAACAATGATAATTTTCACACTTTTATCGGCGGCTTAACGTCAAGGCATTCTACTTCTTTTTGAGGGAAGGAATGATGCATTATAAAGCAAGTGACGTCATGCTGTGTTAATACTTCCATTACAGTGCTCGTCTTTTTCCAGGAGCGACAAATATATATATATTTATATTTATATATATATATATATATATATATATATAGTGTGTGGATTTCAATTTTGTGTAGAGAATCTGAATAACAGAGCTCAATGTAATTCAAACAGAGCAAAACAGAATTATAAAAAGAAAAACTATACACACATTAAGGTTGTACACATAATAACTTATTTCGACCCCTTTAATTAGTTTTTTTTTTTTTTGTTTTTTTTTTTGACGTGGTTGTCCATACATCTGAGGAGACCTAATTAAAGGGGTCGAAATAAGTTATTATGTGTACAACCTTAATGTGTGTATAGTTTTTCTTTTTATAATTCTCTCTCTCTATATATATATATATAAATATATATGTGTATATATACATATATATATATATATATATATATATATATATATATATATATATATATAGAGAGAGAGAGAGAGAGAGAGAGAGAGAGAGAGAGAGAGGAAGTAAGAAAAGGAGAAAGAGAGTGAGAAAGTGAGGAATGGAGTGGTTTGTCTATTTATTCATGATACTACAACCAACTAAAGGATCCACTTATCGGTTTCTGCTCCCTCGCAGAACAGTTATGATCGTTGCTTTCGTCCCAACATAAGAAAGACAACATTCTTTGTCAGTGTTTATGTTCCCTGGGGCATCAAACCGAAAGAAAGTCGTCATGATGCCTACCATATCCAAGTTAAAAATCGCGTTAGACAAACATTCATACGTTACATAGATGCAATATATTCTAACTCTCTTTTTACATGACTTGCTGCAATTTGCATTGATTTTAATATGATCCTGACAGTTCTACAAACCCAGGTTTACGTGGACCTGAGAGGATAATTCCACACTTTGTAAATCTACAAAATTTGGTCCCGGTTAACATTTCTTTTAGGATAAGAAAGATTAACGTTTTCTTGTTTGTTAAATATTGTGAAACCAAATAAAAAGATTAGTTTAATCCATGCGATTAGACTAATTGAGGCAAAAATAGGTTAATATAGAGATTAATCCGTAGCTAACGCTTCCAGGCTTTTTCATTTGTTATGGGTTTTTTTTAATAAAACGAACTCACCACGTAATTATACATTGGTAATTCGCTCTGGCTGGTGATCTGGCTTCCACCGAAAGTGGAAGTTTCTGCGGAATATATATCTATATCCCGTCAGGAAGATGACATACAGCGCTTAGTATTCCGAAATGGTCACCCATCTGGTAATAACAAGGATCAACGCCGCTTAACATTCGGTGTGTCAACGTGTTTATGCTGTATATATATATATATATATACATACATATATATATATATATATATATATATATACAATTTTTTAAAATATAAATATTTATTATTCTTACCTACATATACATGGGTTTCATGCTCACGCAAGTTTAAGTGCAATGATAATAACTGCCGGTCGAAGGATGTGAACCCAGTTGCAAAGTAACCTTTGACTCTGCAGCGTGGTGTTCAGCCCCTAGGCCAGCATCAATTAATATGGGGAAGAAGAGGATTCGATATAATGTCGAATCGGCGGACATATACACTAAGTATAGTCATATACTGCTCAACAGCAATAACTTCGCATTACGCATAGGTTGACAGCTTATAATTAAATTCTCTTAAATACCTAATATTTGTTTAATTACCTATAACAATATTTTATTATATAAATATTTATTATGTTATATATATATATATATATATATATATATATATATATATATATATATATATATATATATATTAAAAAATTAAAAAATAAAATAAAGTATTTCCAGAATGTTTTTGAAACGACCGTACGCCATACTAGACTTATATATATATATATATATATATATATATATATATATATATACAGCCCACCCTTAGATACCAGATACATTTTGACTTCGGAGCACAACATAATGCTTTAGTCTATGCATGATGCATATTCGCGTATCTCTTATTTTGATTTTAATCTTACTTAAATCTAATATAAAAAATTATCTTTCCGAGTTTCAAAGTCAGACCAAATAGCATTTAAGTTGACAAATCAAACTTCACTTCTAACTAGCGAATATTCATTTGTTATTCTTGTACAGCAACACTTTTTTACAAAATGGGTCCACCCAAGAGAACTGCTAAGGTGAAACATTTTTAAATATTCACCTAAAAATAATAATCAGCAAGGAAGATGAGTTATTTTAACTCAAGAATATAATAAGAGTAATCTACTTTAAGTAGTAAACTATGTAAAATATAAATAAATAAATAAATATAACCTAAATGACATCACTGCTCGGTAAAGATATTGTTTAATATAGATAAGATTTCTTCATATATACATGTTATGAAGATGACAATAAACATATTTATCTGGTAAATGGTTTATTTATTTCATTTCAAAATGAAATAAACCTTCTTAAAAAACGATTTGGATTTGGATTATTCGAACTACTTTTCTCATCTTCGATGTTGTTCACACATAGTTTCGGCAGATGTTACTTTCGACTTTATTCAGGGTCCTCTTGTCCAACTCGAGAATCTTTATGTCGAACTCGGGAACCTGTACTGAAATTTGAACAGAACTTTTCTTGACTCTACCGCAACGGATAAAAGTGCTTAGTATACTTATTTCAAAGTGACAGTTTTTTTAGGCTTGAAGGTTCAATCATTAGCACAGGCGATACTAAGAATACAATGAGTAATTATTTAAGACGACTATCCGGTAAAGGCCGACGGAACTAGAGCAATCTACCCCGAGGGGTGAAATAAAGGGGTCAGTTCAAATTCCGTACATATTCCAGATGTAAATATTCCTGAGTTAGAAGTAGAGGCCTGACGAAGTGTGGAAGTTAAATCGTCCGAAACTTCGTGAGAATAACATCCAAGATGTGAACAATTGTCCGAATAATCCAAATAATATAAGTCTTTTTTTTCATTTGTTTGATGGGGAAAGACCAAAATTATTCAAGAATATCCGACCTCAATAGAAAATACAATGGATTTCCTATAAGTTATGTTCTCATAGTTCTTAATTTGTTTCTAATTTGCGCTAGTGTGTCCAGACAAAATGTTATTTAAATGAAACAGTCAATTCAATGATTAATTTTTTTTTTAGGTTAAGGTACAAAATGACAATATCCGGACGCTGATCCATTGAAGTTATATATATATATATGTATATATATATATATATATATATATATATATATATATATATATATATATATATATATATTTCATTTTTTGTACATTGATGGTAATCGCTATTAATCTTTTTGAAGAGGGTGAACGTCAAATCCTAAACACAGGCAATACTAAGAATAGAATTTCGAATTACTGACGGAAAGTGCACTCTTCTCGCGTGGATCAAATAAAGTTTTCCGTACCGATACCACAGCTTGACATACAAATTTCCGAGTTCAACAACATGGGCCTGAAGAAAGTGTGAGGTTACATCAGCTGAAACGTGGTGCGAATAACATTCAAGATGAGAACAGATGTCCGAATAATCCAAATAATAAAAACTATAAACCCTCATCGCATCAATTTCGAAACAGAGAAATTTCACGTCGATAATAGAATTACAAATGAGTTGAGATTAGATAATAGAAAGGTGAAAAAAATAACAACGAAGAAAATACCGTTTTCTCTCTCTCTCTCTCTCTCTCTCTCTCTCTCTCTATATATATATATATATATGTATATATATATATATATATATATATATATATATATATATATATATATATATATATGTATATATATATATATAATATAGGAAATAATAATTGAAAATGAAAAACTTAAAAGCCGGAAATTGTGCATATATTCATCAACCCTTCGTTTTTATTTTCAGACTTTCTTCAGATGACTGATTTGGGAAAACACATAGATCTCCATATTTCAAAACACGTTGTTTGTCTATGACATTATAAGATTTTTTTTTGAACGAAACATTGTCGTATTTGCATATTTAGTATCATGTCCTTTTCTCCAAATAAGTCATCATGAGAAACGACATTGATGAATACATAACATTTTTTCGGGTTTTCCTTTTTTTACTTTTCTTGTATATATATATATATATATATATATATATATATATATATATATATATATATAGTCTAAAGAAGCTTTGAGTCATTAAAAAAAAAAAAAAAAAGAAAAAAAAAGTAAAATGCAGTGTAAATTCCCAGACAAACTAACTAAATCCAAGATATATTAACACGGGGATCATCAGCTGTTTACCATGTAACTGTTTCGGAGATTTAAAAACAGGACAGTTATAATATTCATGGCTCTCCAATTGTACTGATTATACGACCATTTCCCCAATAATCAAGTGTCGAAATAATTCAGCTTAAAATATCACTAATATATACATAAAAAATAATAATAATGATAAAATAATAATAATAATATATTACCCTTAAGACTACAGTATGATATAGTAATTTGCATATCAAATAACAATAATAAAAAAATAAAAATAATAATAATACTATCTAAACACTATATCCAAGAACCATTCTGCAATATGGTAGCTAGCAATAAAATTATATAGGAATCAAAGTTGCATTAAAAAATAAATAAAAAATAAAGCTTAAGTACCGTTGGTACCAGGGGGTAAGGTACACGATAAGTCATGAAAATGAAATGCCGCGGTGGACAAAATGCGTGAAAAAAGAGACAAACGGTAAACGGGTTAACATGCAGGAGAAAAACAAAAGCAAGACATTTACCCGGTTTCGTTCGTGTTAACGAACGTCTAACGAAACCGGTCAAATCTCTTGTTTGTTTTTTACTTCTGCATTTTAACCTGTTTTCCGTTTGTCTCTTTTTTCACACACACATATATATATATATATATATATATATATATATATAAAGAGAGAGAGAATGAGAGCGAGAGAGAGAGAGAGATAGAGAGATAGATAGAGAGAATATTATTTTTTGTAAACATTACAATTTGGGTGGAGATGCACGAAATCACTCTTTGCACATATATAAATGAAATAAACAGGATACGATTTCCCTGCAAATAAATAACGTTCAGTTACTTCAGATGTCAAGAAAAATACGTTTTGTCACTTGCGGGATTTCTAGAGCACACATGTATAATAGTTGTACAAATGTGTAGCGTAAAATGCTATACATATTGTTTATACCTGTCCTAGGTCGGGTTCTCTCTTAATATATATATATATATATATATATATATATACATATATATATATATATATATATATATATATATATATATATATATATATATATATATATATATATATATATTTATCAATATGCATTTACATTTAGTCTAAATACGACTCATCAGTGTGGCTAAATAAAGCGTTACCGTTGCTGGGTTCGAACGTCGAACTAAAGCTACTTTCATCCAACGTATTTGTCCCAAGGGGCACTGCGATTATATTACATAATGGCAAAGAATATATATTTATTTAACATTCTATACAGTTTTCCTACTTCCTGGTGAGATGAACGATCGACGCAATATTACTTTAATTCAGAATCCGTTTATATTTTCCAAGGAAGCAATTAAATATGTTATTTATTTATCCACATACATATACGTTTCATCTTAATAAGACTTATCAGCGTGTCTAGATTATGCTATATACCCAGTCGAATGGTTTGAACGCCGGAAGAAAATCACCTCTGACTTCAAACCAACGTCATTTAGGAAACATTATGAAATGGAAAGAATATATACATATTTAAGATTCTATATAGTTTACTATATAGTTTATCCTATTAAGGAGATCAAACGATGCAATATTGCTTTAACTCAAAAGGGGTCTATATTTCTTTCCAGTGTCTTTACCTGTGAAGAAAGCAATTTAATCTTTTTTATTTATGTATCACCATACAGATTCATCAGTGTGGCTATATAATGCTATACCACCGGTTGCGAGGTCGGAAAGCCCGACTAAAGTCACCACTGACTTCCATCCGAAGTCTTTGTCCCCTCGGCCTCTAAGATTCTCTTCCTAAATGTAAAAGAAAATATACTTATTTAAATTTCTATACAGTGTTCATATTTCCTGGTAAGGGGAGAGAACGACACAATATTACTTCAATCCAGAAGCTTTTCTTCTTTCTCTACAGAGTGATTTACGTTTTAAGGAAGCAATTGAATATTTTTTATATAATAAACATTATATATATGCACACACACACACACACCTACACACACACACACACACACACATATATATATATATATATATATATATATAAGTTACGTAGTTTGTTATTGTTTTTACTGGCGATACAAACAGCGTTGGGTTTAGCATGTTTTTACTGCTTCAGCTGGTCAGATTATACAGAATATTGCATTAAGTCGCCTTTAATATGACGTGTACTTATTTATATATATATATATATATATATATATATATATATATATATATATATATATATATTATTTATTAATTTTACGTAAATAAAAGTAATTATATGTAGCTTTATGTATGTAAAAATTAATTGATTAATATTTATATTTTTTGTTTCATTTTATTTCAGTCGACGTTCTCAGAAATCAAGGTGCCCCTTCCTGGAGCTTACACTTGATACCTATTATAAGATACATAGATATTCCATTAAAGTCCTCCTTTACTTGTCTAACGTTGAGTTAGTCAAGAAGTAAAGGGCATTACATTTCTTCTCCCCAATTTACTAGTTAATAATGTTATAGTATATATTTCTTGTGGTTTCTAGGTCTTACCGGATTCCAGGACAAGAATTCATCTAGTCTGGTGAAGTATCCAGGTAAGTGTTGTTACTTGAGGTAACATGACTTGGAGAAGCTAATGTCGAGGGAATCTTATTTGTTCTTCAAATACTATGTTATTTTTAATATTTGATCAAGGTTTACTTGTTGGGAAAGTATCCTCATGTTAGGTTATCCCGACAAACCCTTGTGCAGAGAGACCGAAGACATTCGGGGATGGTGTCTAGTAGATAATTGAAACTCTTGTAATTTAAAAGGCTGTCTCTTCTTATACTAACATGTTTTATTATCGCCCTGAACTTCTAACACGTCGACAAAAGTATTGCAAGCTTAGAAAGGATGCGTATGGGATTCCGCAATATTATTAAACTATAGACTCCCCGTACAGTCACTCATGAGACCAAGGTGAGCCCTATACATATACACATAGATAAGGTATATATATATATATATATATATATATATATATATATATATATATATATATAAATGATGAGAATAAAAATCATGTAGAATACAATATCTATTAAATCATCAATTGTATAAACCAAGAAAATTATTTTATTACTTATCTATATTTGCATTTTTCACTATATATATATATATATATATATATATATATATATATATATATATATATATATATATATATATATATATTTATATTTATATACATGTACGCATATATATATATATATATATATATATATATATATATATATATATATATATATATATATATATATATATATATGTGTGTGTGTGTGTGTGTGTGAGGGGGGTGTATGTTTGTGAACATATATGTATACTATATTTCTGAATTTTTAAGATGAGGATTGATAATCTGTATAATTTATGTTATTCGGAATACATTTCTCATCATGACTGTTATCATCACACCGTTTCGACCACTGTAATCTTCAGTCTTCTTCAGGTGTATCTATTCGAACTCGAGATATTTCTGTCGAACTCGAGAATCTGGACGTAATTTCGAACGGAATTCTTTATTTAATCCACGAGGGGCTAGCATGCTTTTATTCCGTCAGCCATGACTGGGAGAAGTCTTAAGTAATTCGCAGTTCTTCGTATCGCCCGCACCGAGGATTGAACTGACTAACGGAACAAGAGCATGCTACCCCCGTGGATTAAATAAAAGGCACCGTTCGAAATTCTGTCCAGATTCCCGAGTTCAACGGGAATCTTCCCGAGTTCGAATATATACACATGAGGAAGTCCGGAGGTTACAGCGGCCGAAACGTTGTGATGATGAGAAATGTAGTCCGAATAACCAAAATTATACATCTATGTATATATATATATTTCTTCTAATATAGATTTGGGGGCAGGTGGATATATGGAAGTTTTGTGTGCGTTTTTTTACATATATATTATCAAAGTTTATTGAACTGGGCAATGATCTTGATGTTGTAATATAGAGGATAATTGCGGGTCCACTTTATTTAGTTATGATTAATTGGAATTAAAATATTACTCAATAAAATTCATAATGATAGGTTAGTTTCTGAGTTTACCACGCCCCCAAAACATATGAACATATACACATATTCAGGTTTATATAGTTAGATAAGTAGATATATATATATATATATATATATATATATATATATATATAACTATTTCATATATCCACATAACATTTTATAAGGAGATATAATTTTTTTATTTATCAGTTTTCAGTATTTTCTTCAACAGTTCTCGATACGTAAGTAGAGCTAGGTAGTAAGTTATGAAAATATATTTATGGCAATTAAGCTACACAGAGGATCCCGCGTTTCATCCCCGGGGGTAATCTTCAGTGTAGCTTAATTGCCATGAATATATTTTCATAACTTACTATATGTATATATATATATATATATATATATACTTATTTAACTCTATAAACTGATGCATCTATACACCTCTCTCTCTCACTAACTATATCTATCTATCTATCTATATCTACCTATATATATATGATGTATTTTTGTGTAATTAGTTTTATTGGTGATTGCAGCGTTCGTTGTCTTTATATATATATATATATATATATATATATATATATATATAGGTAATATATTTTTTTTATTAATTTTATACGTACATAAAAGTCATCAGCATGGCTAACTTAGACAAGGATCGAACCCTCGATATTGATGTCTATAGTCCAGCGTCTAGAAATATGTACGATTTTTATTTAATGTATTTTATGTAATTATTTTTATCGGTGATTGCAGCGTTCATTGTTTTTTTGCTAACTATTATTTCGATTGTCTCACTTCCTAAGTGTTTAAGATGCAGAAAATTGCATTATTAACTTTATAGGAATTTGTTTACGTTAAAATATATATTTTTTATTAATTTTATACGTACATAAAAGTAATCCATGGACACGTGTTTCTGGCTCACGTGTCCATGGATTACTTTTATGTACGTATAAAATTAATAAAAAAATATATATATTAACGAAAAATACGTCCTCTAAGGTTAAAGGCGACTATTAATGCAATTTTCTGCATCTTAATCACTTAGGAAGTGAGACAATCGCAATAATAGTAAGCAAAAAAAAACAACGAACGCTGCAATCACCAATAAAACTAATTACACAAAAATAGATCATATATATATATATATATATATATATATATATATATATATATATATAGGTAGATATAGATAGATAGATAGATAGATAGATAGATATAGTTAGTGAAAGAGAGAGAGAGAGGTGTATAGATGCATCAGTTTATAGAGTTAAATAAGTATATATATATATATATATATATATATATATATATATATATATATATATATATTGTATAGATATATAAGTTGAGTATGGTTCCTTTTCAATATGATGCCAGCATCTGTTTTAGCCGATCCTCTTGGGGGCTTTTTGCTACTTCTGTGTTTTTTTTTCCTCGTGTTCAATTTAAATTAAAGTAAATATAGCGTATATAAACGTTCCTCACGCGTAACAGCTGTTTTTCTAATTTTCTTTAGTATTTTCCCAGTTCATCTTACTCAAATATATATAAACATATACACAGACATAACTTCATCTAGTAAGAGTTAGAGAAAGAGAGAGAGAGAGAAAAAGGGGAACTTGTATAGATATGTGAGTCCATTCTCATGCCATATAACTATGATGCCCGTATCTATTTTACTCGATCTTCTAAGGGTGTGTTTTTGCTACTTGTTCGTTCTTTTGTTTCCCATGTGCAATTTAAATTAAAGTAAATATAGCCCACATTACCTTACTCAGCAGCTGTTTTGAAAGTCATATTGATTGGTTAATTCGTTTCCGATTTTCCGCGCACAAAAATATATAAACATATACACATATTTAAGTTTATATAGTAAGGTATATATATATATATATATATATATATATATATATATATATATATATATATATATATATATATATATATTCGAAGGTTCGATCCTTCTCTAAATTAGCAATGCTGATGACGGCTGTGAACCAGAAACACGTGTCCATGGATTACTTTTATGTACGTATAAAACTAATAAAAACATATACATATATATAAATATATATATATATATTAAAGAGAGAGAGATGGATAGATAGATAGATAGATAGATAGATAGATAGATAGATAGATAGATAGATAAAGTTAGTGAAAGATAGATAGATAGAGAGAGATATAGAGAGAGAGATAGATAGATAGAGAGAGAGAGAGAGAGAGAGTTGATTATGATGCTTTCGTCGATTATACTCGATCTTCTTGGAGTTTTTTTGATACGTGTTCCTTCTTTAATTTCTCATGTGCAATTGAATTTGAAGTAAATATAACCCACATAACTTTTCTTTACTCTTAGCAGCTTTGTATCCAAATTCATAATTCGTTTCAGAGGTTATCCAACACAAACATATATGAACAAATACACATACCTAACTTTATCGAGTTCGATATATAAATTATAATAAAGCGAGAGAGAGGGGGATAGAAAAAGGGAGATAAAAATACAGAGAGAGGAAGAAAAAGAGAGAGAGGGGGAGAAAAGGGGAGAAAGAAGAAGGACAAAGAGAGAGGGAGAGAAAGAGAAAGATAGAGGAAGAGAAAGAGACGGAGACATGTATTAAGTCATTATAAGTCCTTATCACTATGATGCTCGTGCCACTCTATTCGATTAAAGTAAATATAACCCTCATTACCGCCACTTACGCTTAACAGCTGTGTTAATTAATATCCGAGTTTACACTACACAAATATCTATGAACATATAAACATTAACTTCATCGAATTAGATATATATATATATATAGAGAGAGAGAGAGAGAGAGAGAGGGGGGGGGAGAGAGAGAGACAGACAGACAGCCATACAGACAGAGAAAGCGACAGTGACAGAGAGATAGAGAGAATGAGGGGAGGAGAGAGAGACATTCCTTATCATTATAATGCCTGTGTCCATTCTACTCGACCCTCTTGAGGGATATTTCTTATTTTGCTACTTCGTTTTTTGTTTGTTTATTTCCCATGTGCAATCTGCTTTCAATGCTGCATTTCACGCTAAAAAACATTCGACGCTGGTTAGCAAACGCCTCTACTTCTGCTGCTGCTCTCACAACAACGGCTACTGCTACTTGAAATGCGAGAAACTTATCCGTTGTCAGTATCGAGAGAGAGAGAGAGAGAGAGAGAGAGAGAGAGAGAGAGAGAAAGAGAGAGAGAGGGAGGAACGATTAAGAGAAAATAGGATAAAGAAAGAGAGAGCACAGCATAAGTGAGTGTGAAAAGAGAGAGAGAGAGAGAGAGAGAGAGAGATATTCCATCGCCACTTCCTCGTCTTTCCCCTCATCTCGTGTGTGTTTTCCTCGCGCCGAGTTTTCAAGGATCGGAACCTTTTATCGATTTGGCCTTTCACGTTGGATTCACGCTACAATAGTCGAACGCTCAACAATTTCTATATAAACAACAACAAAAAATATCGTAAGTAAAAAACATACAAATGGAATGATAGAACACTACTTTTTTGTGTCGATGTATATACACATGAACGCCGCACATGGACCAGCGGTAACAGCATAGCCAAAAAGGATGTATTCTTTTTCCGGTGTGTGATGTCCACGGGTTACTAAAAAAACGTCAGAGGTTAAAGATTAATACGGTTCAAACTTAATCACTTAATCCCCTCTTTCTCTCTCGCCCCTTCTCTCTCTTCCTCTCTCTCTCTCTCTATATATATATATCATTTATTATTTCATGTATATACGTAGAATGTTATAAGGAGATATAATATATTGTGTATAGACTTTCAGTCTTTAAAAGTGCTCATATATAGCTAACTATTCCATGCGGTGATGAAACGCGGACGCCTCTGTGTAACTGAATTACTATAAATCCATTTTTTTACTTTATATATATATATATATATTTGTTTTACAAGTTCAGAGGTATTGATAAAATGAACTTAAAACCAATATTAATTTCAAAAGAGCTTAATACAAGGCAAAGCTATATAAATATACATTATATGAACATTTAAAATGGTCTACACAAATCAACTCAAATTTCGGTACTACTGTGTACCACGCCGTGACCACACTTTCAGAATGAAAACACATTCTCCAAAAAAGAATTAAAATGGCTAGACCCAGTCGAATTTTATAATCAACAGCAATCGCTATCCGACTTGCCACTTTCGTAGTTTCACAACTCATCAGGGAGGCGAGAGGTAGCGAGTGCAACAACACCGAGATTCGAAACCGGAACGCCATTCACTACTGACCGTGACCAAGTATAGTCGGATGCCTTACGAACCCGCTACTGGAAGTTGAAGAAATCATATCTTGTTTACATTAAATTATTCGTTAACTTTTACGATACTGATAGCCGAGAGGACACGATTGTTTTTACGGAAGTGCATTGTGTTACGCTATGTTGGAACCAGCATTTTCTCAACAAAAGCGCTCGACCCATAGGGAAGTGTAAAACGTTGCCAATGGGAGTATAACAATACGTCTTTTAAAAAACGAGTATTTATTGAAACGTTATTTTATAGAATGCTCAAGGATTGAAGATAAGGAATAAACTGCAGATGAAAGCAAAATCAGACGGATGCCTCGCAGGGACATGAAACCCGATTGAGATATGTGGGGTAAGTTGAAACTTTAATAATTAGATTTATTAACAAATATATATATATATATAAAAGTTAATATATCTAATTATTTTATCCCGTACCATTTTATTTCGTTTTCTATCTATCTATCTATCTATTTATCTATCTTTTTATTCATCTATCTACCTTTTTATTATTTCTCTCTTGTTACTTTATTTTATTTTATTTTATATTTTATATTTTATATTTTATATTTTATATTTTATATTAATATTTTTGTTGACATTATTATTTTTTGATTTTGATTCGTGACGGTTCAACCACGTGACTTTCCAAATTTAAATTTTCAATTTATTTTCTTTTTTCTCCATATCATTCTTTCGAAATATGATCTAAAGTTTAGATCGGATTCTAACTCTGTCTGGTGAAATCTCAGTGTATAATAGCTGTTAATCGATAACATCGACATACCAGTGTCGAAGATTTTGTACATGTCTGTGTAAATAAAAATAATCATATATATATATATATATATATATATATATATATATATATATATATATATAAAATGATTTAATGGATCAGTACATTCCAATTGTTCAAAGAATTAAAACAACAAGTCTAGTATGGCGTACGGTCGTTTCCAAAACATTCTTGAAATACTTTAATTTTTATTTCATATATATATATATATATATATATATATATATATATATATATATATATATATATATATATAGTTTTCTTTCCTAATATGAACATCTGAGTGAAAGATCAGACTTTTCCCACCTGATGAGATCTTAGTTTCTAATAATTATGGTCGATACAGTCGACACGCCAGTGTAGTGGCTTTTTGTAAATGTCTGTATAAATAATATATATATATATATATATATATATATATATATATATATATATATATATATTATTTATATATATATATACGTGTGTGTGTGTGTGTGTGTGTGTGTGTGTGTGTGTGTGTGTGAATCTATGCCAAATTATGTAAGTTGTATGTAAGTTGTAAATGTTGATGTATACAAAATTATTATGTACTACTACTTAAACATTTGACAAACTCGTTTATTTCTTATAGAGTTCGTAGAGTTCCTCAACTTTATTCAGGAAATTGAACTACAACTCGCCAAGAAGCAACAAAAAACTAAGTTCAACTTTTTTCTGTTCTTTTAACAGAAAACCATAGCGCGAACTAGACAATACTTTCGGAATCTTACACGCACACATACTGTCTCTCTCTCTCTTTCTCTACCTCTCTCTCCCTCTCTCTCTTACACACACACGTGTATATATATATATATATATATATATATATATATATATATATGTATAACTTTGTATTTATACAAATATTATTGATTACATATATGCATACATGTTTCGGTTGTACTCTTCACAGAGAGTCAACCTCTTCAGACCAAAGAAGGCAGAAACCAATACAATACGTGTACTATACATATATATATATATATATATATATATATATATATATATATATATATATATATATATATATATATATTTATATATATACTGTATGTGTATTAAAGCAGCATTCTTTCATTAAAACAACCATTGGCAAACATAACAGAATTCCGCACTCGATTATATCGTTTTTTAATTATTTTTTTTCTAATAATTCTTTTTATGTTAAAAAAAGCACTTTCTATAATTCGTCGAATCATCTTCAGGTGATAACAAATAGAAAAACAAATAATAGGAGGAAAATACGAGAATTTTAAAAGAATTCCGAGGACACCACGTGAAAGTAATTTTTTTCTTCAACTTATTGGCCATTTTTTTTGTTACCTGAAGATGATTCGACGAAGAATTAACAATGCTAATGATATATATGGAACATTAATTTTTTTTTAATTTTGACACCAAAATGCTTATTAGAAAACTTAAAAAATAAAATAGGTATAATCAATCGGTGAATTCTGTTATGTTTAACAACGTTTGCTTTAATATATATATATGTATATATATATATATATATATATATATACATATATTGGTTTTAGTTTACCCTAAACGAAGCAAGCTGCCACTGTAGACGTAAGTAGCTGCTGAGAATTAGGTAAAAGTTTTGGGAGCCATCTTATATATATATATATATATATATATATATATATATATATATATATATATATATATATATATATATATATAATTATTTATCTTCCCTGTCAATAATATTTCCATAATCATGTGTAGTGTTTGTGCTTTTCCGATTTGAAAACATCTTTCTCTCTCTCGATTTTTATTAAAAAAATTGTGTTGACTGAATGAACCGTTTTTCACATAAAAAATAATTTCTAGTCATTTTTCTGTCAACTATAATAATGAAATGTGATCCGTTGAGTAAAGCATTCAGCTCAACTTAGATTGTGTGATTCAATAGAAAGTGAATTTTGAAACCTTTAATATAAAATTTTAAAAATAAATATAACATTTTTTTTTTTCTGTTCGTTATATTTTACTCCCTCTCCCTCCTCCCTGTCACTCTATCGCTCTGTCACTCTTTCTCACAGTTTTTTGTCTCCACTCATGGGTTATATAGTTTTACTCTATTGTCTATTAAAGATCATTCCAATATTTTTCATAATAAGGTTTATTACCGTTTATTGTTAATGTAGGTGCGTGAGGGGGAGAGTTAGAGATATTCTATAAAATATGTAAAAAATGAGCGTTAAACCACATTAGAGACTGAAACTTTGTACGAGATAGATTAGAAACTGAGTAAATTCACAATGAAGGCTAATTAGAACAATTAACACTTTTTTCGAATCTCAAAACTAGTAGATAATTTAACATGTATTTTGCGACATAAAAATATATAAAAACAACGCATTAGGGTAATAAACTTATATATAAATATATATGTCTAAATATTCATATATATATATATATATATATATATATATATATATATATATATATATATATATATATATAGTCATCTTATACAGACGATTTCGCTGTATCACAGCTCTTTAGTGCGGCTAAAGAAGATCAGAACAACATGATTACCGTCGGTTTAAAATCAAAACAAAGTGGGGCTATAATTTGACTCCTTTACAACTTCTATGTATATATATATATGTGTTTATATATATATATATATATATATATATATATATATATATGTATATATATACATATATATATATATATATATATATATATATATATATAAATATATATATATATGTATACATATATATGTATATAAATATATATTTATATATATATATATATGTATATATATATGTGTATACATATATATATATATATATATATGTATATATATATATACGTGTATACATATATTTATATATATAAATATTTTTCTTGTTTCGTTTGTTAAGTGATACCAATCAGATACACTAATGATCTGTATATTTAGAAAAACCGCAATAAATCTTACTAAATTTAATTATAATTTATTAATTATATAATCTCTCTCTCTCTCTCTCTCTCTCTCTCTCTCTCTCTATATATATATATATATATATATATATATATATATATATATATGTATATATATATATATATATATATATATATATTATACATATTTAGATAGACAGATAGATAGATAGATAATCATAGTGAAGTATGTAAAAATGAAACTACTTACAACAGAAAGTGCTCAATTTGTAAAATTGCTGAGCAATATATGAACATATAAAATAACAATTATTAATATATAGTATTTACATTAAATCTTGTAACGCTACTGCGGTTGCATTCTATCGACAATATTCAGTCCGTCTCTGTTTCTATCCCCCTGTCTGTCTCTGTCTCTCTTTATACACACACATGTATATATATATATATATATATATATATATATATATATATACGCACATACATACATACATACATACATGTATAGTGTGCATGTGTTTGTTGATAATCGTTCAAAAAATCTATAAACCCCCCTATTATTGTCACGTTTTTCATTGCTATGCGTTATCCCTTTCTGTCTCGCTGTTCGCGACAGGGTGTTCCTATTTACTGGTCTAGGATTATATAATTGTGAAAATAAAAACTATACAATACATAGTTTAATCTAAATAAATTGTTTTTGACTATTAAAATAATTGCATACGCTATTTTTTTTATTATCGATTATGTGTAAATTCATGCTTTGAAACATGCCGTAAAACTTAAATCTATGACGTCATGACAAAGTTATAATTATTTTGTTAAGGGAATGTTTTAAGATATATGTATAAAGAACGTGCTAATAGCTCAATGGTAGAACGTCAGACTGATGATCTCAAGGTTTCCGTTTCTATTTATTTGTTGGGAATTCATTATTTAGTATTAATGCAATATTTTTCATTTCTAAGAAATTAATATATGCGTTTAAACAAATTCTACTTATATGATATTTAAAAAAAAACACAACTGACCTTGTGTCTGACATCTGGGAGAGAAGGTAAATAAAACAATTGAAGTAAAAACTAGCAGAATACCCGCATCAGTTTATGCATTCTGATAGGTAATATAATAATAATTCACCAACAGTTTTGCACCACTTTCATGTATCTTTACAAAAGATAAAATCAAGATCTATCTGCCACTATACATTATGTCTAGAAGCCTAATTTCAATTTTGATTCAAAATTCATTCATTTTGATATGTCGCGTGTATTTACGTTGAGGGAATACAAGTGCAGTTAATTCGTCAGATCATATTTCGTGGAAGAACTTGTCAAACAAGCACAGGGATACAACATTACGGCGATGGGACAGGGGTGGAGCTTGGTAGACAGTGCTTGATTTATTAGGTTAGAGACTTCTTTTTGTACCCTGTTCAAGATGGAGAGATTAGTGGTTGATGCACCAGCCCAAGTGTAGCCTAAATACGCTATGCAAAAGTGGATGGTGTCTTTATATAGATATAGTTTACTGGCAGGTATGAGTAGTGAACTAGCCCGGTAGAGGTATCCAATCTTCTTTGCAGTAGACTTAGCATTATCTTCTATGTATTTATTCTAATTCATATTGCTGGTGAATGTAAGACTAAATAGGTTTAACGTTGGACACTTGGAAAGGCTACTATCAACCCTTGCAATTGGTACTTTGAAAGGTTTCTTATCATTGATAAGGGAAAGGAGATTTGTAATGCCACAACCCATTTATTGCCCAATTCTATTACAGACTGGAGTTCATTTTCTAAGGAATACATCCATTGCCTTAGATATGTGTGTGTTTGATGGTATCGTTTCTAGAAAAATGTTTATAATGTGTGGCTCAAGCTTAAAGAGAAATTAAAATTCATAGAATTCTGCTTAATTGATTGATTTATAACAATGTATAAAATATTATGAAATTATTAGAATTTTCAAATGTGAAGCTGTGTCGATATAATTTCCTTAATGTAAAGTAAACTTTGGGGAACATTGATTAATTCATGATTAAAATGTTATCAAGATCGAAGTATCAAGGCTTCAATTCTCCCTTTTACCCCATTTGTTACAAACCCAATTAAACTAAATATAGCCTACATTACCCATTATAACATCTAGCAGTTTTTGTTCTAGAATTAGTAGTGATCAGTTAATTTATTCCAGACATTGTATACATATAAACATATTCACATATTTAAATTTATACATAGAGATACACAATGTTATATATCAGTTCACGTGTGATATCAGTGGAAAAACTAAAAAGTAAATAATTATTAGACAAAACTAAGCCTGGAACAACTTGCATTTAAGATACTGATTTATCGTCAGCGGTTTGGTGGCTGCTGTGAATGTATTATTGATCATGAATATGAACGCCCCTGCTTTTCAGTTTTCCAGAAAAGGCGTTTAATTCTTACTGTACATTCGTTTAGATATGATGCTTTTTTCTGTTTTTTCTTTCAATTATTAGAAAACCTTTACGTTTTTTATCGCTGATAACTGATTTAAAATAGTACTTTATGCATCAACAGAGTTGCCATTTTGTTCTTTTTTCAGTGTCTATGTTGGCTACACTCATTCAGTTTTACAGAGACACATTCTTCGTTGATGCATGTTTGTATTGAACAACCGAGAACATTCCTGTTTGTTTCTATTTTGATCATTGTTTTCAAGTTGGCGAACCATCGTCCTTATGTTCTGTTCAATTGTGAACAAGAACTCGCGAAAATTGCACACGTTTCTGACCCCATGAGTCGTCTTCAAGCACGTCAGGAGTTACACGTGTTAAAATTGGTGAATTTATTAAAAAAAGTCGATTGAAACAATTTTTTAATTTAAAAAAAAAAAAAAATTTCTGAATAGACTCACCACTTTTGATTTGTGTAACTGAAGACGACTCATGGAAGTCAACATCGTTTGCACTTTTGGCGAGTTCTTGTTCACATATGAACAGAACGTTGGTCTCCAACTTTTAAAGATGGATCAAATATTCAAAAATAACAGTAATTGTCACTGTTGTTTAATCAAACATGCATATATATATATATATATATATATATATATATATATATATATATATATATATATATATATATATGTATATGTATATATATATATATATATATATAGGACAAAAAATGTATCAAAAATTAAAAAAACAGAAAGTGTCACTGTTGTTTTAATCAAACGTGTATATATATATATATATATATATATATATATATATATATATATATATATATATATATATATATATATATATATATATGAGAAAAAGCGTTCTTGCCGAGAAAGCATTGTTTATATTGGTAATTTGAATTATTAAAAAAATTAAGCCTTAAAACAATGCCATTTAGTTTTGGTAACTTTTTTTCAATTTAATTTTTGAAGCTATACTTCTTCATCAGTATTTAAAATAAAGATTCATTAAACTACTTTTTTCATCTTTTCGTTTGAAGTAATGCATGATGAAATTGTATTATGTCAAGAGCGTAATACGCGACAGAGCCTAATGAATATAAAAAAGTATTCGTGGTTAGAAATCATTGTTTATATTTGTAATTTGAATTATTAAAAATAACGATCCGTTGGATCGCAATACAATGCAATTTAGTTTTATGAAATATTTATTTAATTTGATATTCAAAACTATACATCTTCATCAGAATTTAAATAAATATATATAAAAAGGCCTATATATATATAAATATATGAGTGTGTGTGTAATATATATATATATATATATATATATATATATATATATATATATTGTAACTCCAGTATACAGCAATAGTAAATTAGATTCCAGTAACCATGTCATTATGCATTCTTAAATATATTACACATCTGAATTGAATTCCATTCTATAAATTACTTATATATGTCTAAACTCCGAAGAGGCTTGTTTTATCAAGCGAAATATCAGTTATATAAGTCAGGAAGAAAAAAAATGTTTTAATTTATTTTTATTTTGATTTAATAAATTATCTGCATCTAACACATGGTTTTCTCAGTGAAGGCATTTTGCCTTTATCTTTATATTAAAATTCAAAGATGCTTAAGAAAATGAACTGTCCCAAATTTATATATATATATATATATATATATATATATATATATATATATATATATATATATATGACATTAAATATGTCAGACAACTTATGTATGTATATCCTTGCATGGATCCCTTCCATTAGCCGAATCAAGATCTTTGTTTCGGTGGGGATGAATCTGCTTGTGACCCGAGTACTTTAAGGGCACTCCGGGTTATTCTTCATGGAAATCAGGAAAACGCCATGGTGGTAATGTTAATGTTAATAGATAGATTTCGCGGAGATTATATTTCATTATATATTAACATTAACGTTTGTAGTTGGTATTATATGGCTCCAACAGTTCTTATTTCCTCACCCACTACTCCTGCCAAAACTTCAGAGAAGATAATAAAAATTACAAAAGGAAAAAAAAGACGCCAATAACGTTTCTTGAAACAACTACTTCTGATGACGATTCTGCAATCAAAAGCGGTAAACATGGCGAAAAAAACAAACAAACTTGGAGCCATATTATACCAACTGCTCTTAGAGACCCGAACGTTTGCTTGACGCGTCGAGAACATTACTAAGAAACTTACATAATGAGAAAATTCAGACTTGCATAAATATTGATTGCCGCATATATATATATATATATATATATATATATATATATATATATATTATTTTATAACACACACACGTATAAAACTTGAATGCTTACTAGACACTGTCCCTGAGTGTCTAGGGTCTCTCCGTACAGGAGTTTGTCAGGTAAACCTGGCATGGAGAGAATTGCCCCTACAAGTAAACCCTGACCAAATATTAAAAATAGCATTGTATTCGAAGCCAAAATAAGAACCCATTTTCATTGCTATCACAGAATAGCTTATACGAGAAACAGAGCACATTCTCAAAGTAATGTATCCTCTAGTAACAGCACTAAGCTGGATACTTTAGCAGACTAGAAGGATTCTTGTCCTGGAATCCAGTAATACTAAGTGACCACAATAAAGATATACTATGACATAGTTAACTGGTGAATTAGGGAGTGGAACATTGATGTTCTTTAACTTCTTTACTGGCTTGGCGTTTGAGAGGTAGAAGAGAACTTTAATGGAACACTCGAATATCAATGTATCTCATATGGAGACTATATGTTAGCCTATAAAATTAGCCCATTGATTTCAGATAGCTGTGAGTGAAGTAAAATGAAACAATATATATATATATATATATATATATATATATTACTTTATTGAAATGGATTTATGAAAAAATTCCTAAAGTATTCAATAAATTTTTATATGGTTACGAATTTTGACAACTAACTTTTGCTACTAACGAGACTATCCCTGAACAGACACCAATGGTCACACTTGGTAGCTTCTTTTCAAATAAAGGTATTGATTCGATCGCAATGTCTTACCATACTGGTGAGTCGTGATTTTTCTTATCCCGCCAATTAATCAAATAAAATATCGATATCCATAAAAGTTACCGAGTTTGTCACTAAGATCCCCAAGTCTAAATAGACGGTCCCCAAATTAGAACAAATGCGCGTGAAGAGGGTCGGAGATTACATCGGCCGAAACATTTTAATTATAACAACTCGAATAATGGTGATACGGAAGATCTATATAATAGAAAATTGCAATTTACAAGCCGGAAAATTAGTACCGTTCTTAGTTTTGTTATTCTAAAAATCAAACATCAATATTTAGGTCACAACAAGAGACTAGCATTTTAACTGATAGATCATCGACCGTACGTAATTGGCAAAAAACACTTCGAACACAATTTACGCTAAGCCGGTGTGAGGAGTTAATCATATATCAATGAAATCCTATTTCAGGTACTCAACTAACTACATGTACTGACACACACACACACACTATATATATATATATATATATATATATATATATACAGGAGTGTGACAATATCTTGGTTTTGGCATACACTTTTCTTTTTTTATATATACCAACTTTTTCAAGGTGAATGCTGGATCATTGTAAATATATGACAACAGCGTAAATATAAATAAACAACAATATTCTGCATTCCAAAAACAAAGATTACATTCAAATTACCAATCATTTTCGTTTAACAAAAGGATAATCGATACCGAATTCGATGGATTTTAAAAAAATTATTATTATTATTGTTTGTTGCATCGCTATGCATTTGTTTTTTATTGAGAACTTTTTTAGTTCTCTGATGTGCCCATGGTTGAAAGATACAGGATTGACATGCAAATATCGATTGTTCGTCAGTTGAAAGAAACGGACCCGTAACTGTACTCAGGCTTCTTTTTGTGAAAAATAATTGGTAAGATGAATAACATCTTTGCTTTTGCAATGTAGCAAATTCTTGTTAATATATATATATATATATATATTTAATCTTTTTAATTTTTTAAATTATAATCATTCACTCTCTGTCATACCTCTATTTATTTTACCATGCTTGTAACTAATTCTTATTTTAACCCTTTTTAAACCCCCCAGAAACCCTTACCGGTAACCACAATTTAATTCGTTTTTAGCTGCTTCACTTGTCACCTCTGAAATGTTAGAAGCTCACTCATTTGATTTCTATTTCTAGAATACAATCTAGACATTCCTATCCCGCTTCAGATTAATCCCACCCTCCAAAACATATATCGTACCGCCCGCCCACACCCTCAACCACCCTGTCACTTTAACTTCATCCCCATACCAGCCTTCCTCCTGTTCCTTTGCTTTCTTTTTTTTATTTCCTCCCAACTCTCATAGCGGCTATTTAAACAATCCCGTACCTCATAAACCCTCCCCCCTAACCCCAAATCTTTAACAATTGTGCCTTTTTGTCTCATTTGGATTTAAACCTGGAACGAGATATCATTTGCCTTATTTGGTCCTGGAAGTATATAAAAATGGCCAACTTCTCCCTTTTCAATCCCCTTTAAGTGCGTCTGGACTCACCTATATTCTGAGCACTTTCTCCACACTGCTCCCACGCAAAGAGTTTTCTTCACATTCTACAATTCATTTGACTTCTTTTCAACGGAAATTTACCACCCGGACAATCTGCATATATTTTTCACGGAATTTTTCTTTTCATTCACTGCGTTTTTTTTGGAACAAAAATTCCTTTAATAATAATTTTCATATTTTTCAAATATTTGAACTTTGGTTTTTTCGAAAGCCAACTTATCCATCTGTATTTCTCCTCTGATGATAAGATTTCGATCTTTGAAAAGCCTTGGCTTAAGGAAAGAATAATAAACACTAGTTTATTACTGAATACACCTTGCATTGAACAATTGAAATTTGAAATAGATTTGGACAATCGTCGCATATTTATCATTCTTTTTTCTTCTATCTCTATCGCTCTCTCTCTCTCTCTCTCTCTCTCTCTCTCTCTATATATATATATATATATATATATATATATATATATATAAGTACTGTGTGGTAGGGCAGGAAAAACCTAGCAGCAAGAGCTGTAATAGAGCGAAACAGTCTGGACAGGGGTAGGTGCGCGTGTCATTGTGAAACAAGGGTTGCACAGGCATCTCTCCCGAGTGGGCAACACTTGATTCCAGTGGTAAGGAGAAGTATAGGACAACTAGAAATAATACCTATATAAAATGAGAGCATATGCAGCACCACGTATTCCTAAATGGTCAGCAATTTAGTACCGACTGGACTCAAGGTCGATTACCTCCCATGTTCAAACGGTAACCGGTGTGTCGACGTTATTATGATGTTAATTGTATACAAACAAGTTAAAAGAGGGCGAAAACCTTTCGTGAGAATTCAAACCCTTCTGATGTTTGTGAAATTTTAACAATAACTGGATATCAATTAATAAATATCTTCTTAATTTAAATTAATGTTGGACTATATTAAAGGGGTTTAAATACACAATAGAAGCACGACCTCTCATTCGAAAATACAAATATTTCAGATTTACATTAGATTTTATCTATAAGCATTAGGCACTAATAAAGCAAGATTCCCTGAATTTCAATTATTAAGACACTTTAACCTACAGCCTACATTTTTTGACATCCTCTAGAATCAAAATAATGTAATGGAAGTTGATAAAAATTGGAATAAGGATTCTAAGCATGAGGTTTAGTGGCATATTATATGAATGTTAAGCTAGATAAGGGGACATAAAAGTAGTGCAAACATACTTTTTAACAACAATAGAGTTTGATAATCTTCCTCATTTAAGCATTTGTAACTATTCAACATGTCCATTGAATATTACCCGTATATTGCATGTATTTTATTTATAAAGAATTTATGCGCTAGCAAAGAGATTTATATAATTGCCAGATTTTCCATGCTGTGAAAATGATGATGAATTAGACATTTCTGAAACATATGTACACAAGAATAAATATTTTT
>OY744540.1:89986367-90026367 GCA_963556195.1 Sepiola atlantica
TTGAAGGGCTCTGCTTTACATACCCTATATCTGTGCATACCTATTTAAACTCATGAAAACGCAGTATAATATTTCGAGAAAATTGAATATTCTAACCTAAGATGGCGTCGCAATGAACATACAATTTCACTAAAATTTCTCACATATCCTACCGTTGACTTTGCTTGATTTTGTGGTTTATTCCCGGCCTCGCTCTCTACATCGATGTTTAAAGTCCCGTATGATGATCAAATATATAAAATAACAATTTGTTTAGGAGTATTTTTTATTGCGTCAAGGTTTAATTTACTGTTTTAATATAGTGAGTTATTGTTTTTCATACTTAATGCAAGATTATTTACGAAGCTGATGTTGATTCTAGAATTGTCTGTTTGGCATACGGTATTCCGCGGTAGTCATACCTATTAGTCATAACTGCAATATTTTAAGTTTTTTTTCGACACTCAAGGCAGCAAGGCCTAATGTTTGCATACGTAGCCGGAGAAGGTTTGCCCCATAAAACACAAAAAGAATCACGGTTCCACATGCACAGTAGTTAGATGGTTATCCCCATTCTATATATTGACAGTGCCGACTATGACATGGATTGTTTACCAGACATTCAGAAATAGAGTCGAAAAGAGAACGACGGATCCTGATGTTTACTGCTCTTGGATTATAACCAGAAACCTGTAACTCTGACATTAGTGTAACCCTTTACCACAGTTAGACATCTTGGATTTCAGGGGATACTCGTGCATGATTTAATGGAAAGAGACGTCGCTTGTTGGTAAAACGGTCGGGTTTCGATCTCAACTCAAAGCAGTTACTCATCAAGCAAGAGTAAAGAGCTGTGATACAGTAGGACACTTTGTAGATTACTATATATATATATATATATATATATATATATATATATATGTGGGTGTGTGTGTGTGTGTGTGTATTTAGCTGTTTAAATTCAACTTTACGTATATATATGGAACCACAACTGAGACCATGACTAAATATACAAGAGTTTAAAAGAAATTTCACATTTTAAATGTTATTAAAATTGTTTTTTTATCATATGTAACCGTTAACATATTTTTCGATCCATTAAATTTGTTTAGACTGAACCAGTGTTTGCAGACACTCAAAGTGAGAGATACAGTTCACGTGGTGAATTTTATTTATTAGTGATGAGTTTTCACTCATCAAGGCTAAAAGCAATTCAAGACTAAATGATAATTAGGTGAATAAATTTACGCTTAAGGCAAAGTACATCAATATGAGCACGCATGGTACAGCTTTGATTTTGATGTTGGCACTCTTGCAAGAAGGACCATGTGGAGGTTGCCAACATTCCTAAATAGAAAGCAATTGACTGGATTCGAACTTGAGTTGTTATCAACTTAACCACCGTCATCTCCCATTACAGAATAGTACGATATGTTTGTGAATGAATAACATTTGATTCTTTATGAGAAAGGCTTATGACAAATGTACCAACTAAAATAAAAAGACATGGAGCTGGCAAAAACATATAGGTCATTTCTTTCCTTGCATATTATCACATAATCAAATTCAAATTCAATGTCAACAAATACTTGCCATACACCGTCCTTACAATTCATCAAACTTTATTCATTCCATTGATTATTGCTAATTTCGTCACAATTGTCTTCAACATTCAGCTGGCAATCAATTGATCTTATTAACCCTTATCCTTTGGGTGTTGAGAGCTCAAGATCGAAAGAGACCCTGAACCAACATTTGAAAGCAGCGGAGGAGATGCTTATAAATGTTACAGAAGTAAAGAGCTCACGCAGAAAGGAGAGCCTGAATTTTAACAGTCCAGAGACCACACATGTTTGTGACTTTCGCGACAGAGACTGCCGCTCCTGCCTTGGTCGCTTCAGTCGCAAGCAGTTCTTCTTCAGCCGAGCAGACAGCCGGGTCAACTAGGCTATAATGCTTCACCCATGGTCGACTCTGGCCGATGGAGGTCTAGTACTACTATCGTTGGTGCCTTTTTATTTTAAAAAAGTGTTTATGACGTTACTTTTACAACCATGTTGTACAATTTAATCAAAGCTCAATCGATGAACTTTAGAGAAATCCTGTGGAAACGTGTTTAACATATGCAAAGTTATTGGAAATAAACTTAGTTTATGGAAATTCTGTTTGATATTTAGCACGCTAGAAAGAAAGGACACCTTGCTATTTTTGTTTTTTGTTTATTTTAGAAGATGCAAGTAATATTCTTAAACCATTTTTGAACCGTTATTTACAAGAGTAAGTAATGGACCACTACTGAGAACGATGCTGATTTTATAGCAATGATTCACCACTTACCGGCACCAAAGGCTAATAGATGACAAGAACTAATGAGATTGTCAGTTGGATGATGAACAATACTATGAGAGGTGGTGTTTGTACTAATCGGTGATACGTCGTTGACAACCAGTCCGACTGTGGTTTTATTGGTGTCGGACTAAAGTATTGTTCTGTTCAGTCCTAGAAGGTTCATTCTCTCAGTCTTTACTTTCTTCCTGAGAAGGGGTATTCATTTGCTAATCGTCTGAGACACTCCTACTGGGGAATGCCAAACGGGCCGCTCAGTAATTTTCTATAAGTCATCTTGTACGCTTTCTTTTCTAAAACCCCACCTGGTTTTGTGTCTAAGCTGCAGAGGAGGTAAGTAAAAAAAATATTATGAATCGAATGGAGAATATTTGATTATCTAAAAGGAGAACTTGACAAATATATGTTGACATTCGATTTGAAGACGACCATGTTTTAGCCAGTAGGGAAGAATTTGTGGCAATGTGTCATATATTCGGGAATTTATTGAAAAAAAACTCTATTCATGGAAATCCCGTTGAATTTAGGTACACAAGAGAAGAGAGGAGGTACTTTTTAGTAGTGCTAGAAAATAACTTTTGTCTGTGAATGTTTTTAAAGAGGTAACCAGATTGTTTGGTTCAGTCGACCCCATTCCAGAAATGGCGATCGAGTAGAGAAAAACTAGCAACGTCTCCTCTGTAGAAAAATGGGCTATACAAACGAGAAGCGGAGAAAAGAGATCATACCCTGGAATGTGGGGTTTAGTCAAGCCCTTTCTATCTTAACAACGACAGAGTACGATACACTCTGCCATTATTTTTTTGGGAGGTGCTCGACTGAGCTCCAATTTGTTTTTGCTCCATGTAAACAATTCATGGCAAGAATAAATTTTACCATACAGCAAACAGAATTATTTTCTTTCGTCGTTTGTGTATAAAAAATAAACAAACGGAAAGTACTTTCTTCGACACCTATCTATTTATCACAGATGTATTCGTTCATTGATTATTTCACAATTCGTAGCGCAAAATTTTTTTTTTAATTCTGAAACACGTCTTCATCTCTTCTTCAACACACGCCTAATAAAATACAAAAAAAAATGTCACATTCCATTTCGCGCCATCATTTGATGAACATTTTTAAGTTGTGACAGTCCGAACAATTCGTACACCAGTATGTGGCACCATCGAAAGGTTCCTGCATTTGATGAAGCAAAAGAAAAAAAGGAACGAACGACGACATTAAAACTGATCAATTGATTAATGTCAACCGGTTCAGCAATGGTCTTGACATTTTTTGTTTTGTTAGCGACTTGACGTTGATTGATCGACGCTTAAATCTGGTCATTTCGAATTAACACTCATCAAGCGGCAAACAACATAACGATAACACACACACACACATACATACACACACCCACATATATATATATATATATATATATATATATATATATATATAATTATTATTTGATATATCCACATAAAATGTTATAAAGAAGTATATATTATTTTTATGTATCAATTCTCAGTATTTACTTCCACAGTGGTAGAGAATGAAAATAAGATAAAGGGAGGGGAAAGTTATGTATTAATAAATAATATATATATCGTTAGTTATGAAAATATATCTATGTCAATTAAGCTATACAGAGGCTTCCGCGTTTTATTCCCGAAGGAAATCGTCAGGCTAAAATTGATTGCTCAATAGATATTGTATTTTGTACAATTTTTCTCATAAATTACTTGTTTATATATATATATAAAATACTTACATAAAAATACATTATATATATATATATACAATCATGTAATTTCGTGTTATTATATTTTACGTTATATATATATATATATATATATATATATGTAAGGCTACAAACATTTGTAAAAAGTTAATTTCAAAATTCATTTATTATTTTGTTGTTTCATAATTTTATAATTTTATATAACGCGTTTCAAGTAGTGGTTTGCTCTCATCAGATATTTAAATCCATTTGTAGAAATGTTTTTCGATTTGAAAGAGTGTTGTTTCATTTTGAAATCGAAAGATATTTCTTCAAATGGATTTACATATCTGATGAGAGCGGACCACCGCTTTAAACGCGTTATATAAAATGATAAAATGATGAGCTAACAAAACAATTAGTAAATGTTGAAAAAACACATTTACAAATGTTGGTAGGCTTACTCCTGTACATATACACTTTTTTCTCGTTGGAACTGCATTAATACTGCACTACCGTCATTTATTTCTTTCTGTCTGTCTGTCTCTCTCTCAATATATATATATATATATATATATATATATATATATATATATATATATGTATATGTATATATACATATATTTATTTAATATATGTTAATATATATATATATGTTTATATTTATGTATATGTATTTATTATACAAGTACAAAAATATACTCAAGACAAGTGAGCGACATCGAAACGTTTGTGTCGTCCTAAAGAAAATCATCAGGATAAATAATTATATATTTTAATTAATTAATTTATTTATTTATTGTGACACAGAAAACTAGAACGTATCAAACTTAATACTAATGGTTTCGAGCTGTTCTGGTTTAGGAAAACGAGACATAATGTAACGTAAATAGTCGATCATTGACTTTGTTAGTCATGTTCAAACGTAAGAGGTCGAACACGATCGTATCATATCTTATATGTACTGATCTTCTGTAACACAATTAATAAATATATGTTATGCTCTTATTTTTTAATAAGCCAGCGCTCTGTTTATTTGTTTCTACTAAATCAGCCCAAGTATTATATATATATATATATATATATATATATATATATATATTTATTTATTTATTTATATATGCAGAAATATATACATATATAATACTTGGTTTGATTTAGTAGAAACAAATACACAGAGTTCTGACTTATTATATATATATATATATATATATATATATATATATATATATATATATATATATATATATATGTGTGTGTATATATATATATATATGCATACATATATATGTGTGTGTGTGGCTATGTATGCGTCTGTAAAACATCAATATACTATAATCTTTTTCTATAAGAGTAGAAATATCAAAATATATATACATATATATATATATATATATATATATATATATATATGTGTGTGTGTGTATGTGTGTGTGTCTGTGTGCTTGACGATTTTAAGCATGTTCAAATAAAATTGCAAATAAAATGTACACACACACGTATTAAAGTTATGGACCAAGACTACAATACGGATCCCAGTTCAGTAACACAACATGCGGAACATTTTTTGGAAGTCATCGGTCTTTTCCAAAAAATGTTCCGCGTGTTTTGTTACTGAACTGGAATCCGTATTGTAGTCTTGGTCCATAACTTTAATACGTTTGTGTATACATTTTATTTGCAATTTTATTTGAACATGCTTAAAATCGTCAAGCACACACACACACACACACACACACCCACACACACATACACACCCCCCCACACACACACACACACATATATATATATATATATATATATATATATATATATATATATATATACATAAATATTTATATTGGTATCGTACATTGTCCAATATATCTAATAGATATATCTATATACAGTAATTCCCCCTTTAAGATAAATACATCTTAATTGTCGTAAATTATCAAAATCTGAGGTCGATAAGCTATAAAAGAAAAGCTTACACGCCGGCGTGTTTAACCACTCTTTGATCTCGGAAATTTTGAACACCGCTTCTTGTTCATCTTTATTGTATCTTAATTGTATCTTAATTTCAGTAATGTCTATGGTGATTTCCGTTGGCGCAATGGATTAGGTTGTAGGGTCGCGATTTCTGTTTGAATGTAAGAACTGCATTCGAACCCGTCTGGCCGCCTGAAACCACCACTTCCTACACTGATGAGGATGTAAGTCCAAAACAACACCGTCTGTAGATAAAATATACTTCAATATTTAATTAATAAATATATATTTATATCTAAGTATATATATATATATATATATATATATATATATGTGTGTGTGTGTGTGTGTGTGTGTGTGTGTGTATGTGTATGTGTGTGTGTCTAATGAACATTTGTAAAACAGAATTTTAATTTTATATATTACTTTTCATTAGTTTTGTATGTATGCAACTATTGCAGATAAATGTTACAATTAAGCGAACACAATCTTTTGCCGCATATTTTAAAAATGACTGAATAGCACTACTTCTAAAATCTCGTTCTCACTCATGATCTGGTTAGATTTAAGAGCACAAAAATGTTGTGTGACATCCGTTTACATGTGAATGTACAGCTGAATTATGGACAGTCGAAGTATTGATCTCATATTCCTTGGAAACAGTACGTACTTGTTCACATGAAGTTACATAAAAAATGCCTTTGCTTCCATATATAAAGCTGAAATAATTTCGTTTTATTGATTTAAACATGGCATTTACTTAAGAGATATTGTCAACGAATTGAGTCATTCACTATATATATATATATATATATATATATATATATATATATATATATATATATATATATATATATATATATATACATATATATATATATGTAATATTTATAAATAAATATTAAATTATATTTTATCTACAGACGACATCGTTTCTAGCGTATTGCTCTATTCGGTGTATATTATATAAATATATATAAATGAGATGTTCCAACACTTTGCTGTTGTTGAACACTATTTAATTTCTCTTAATTTCTGTGCTGTCCGAGAGGAGGAATAACGGACTACGAGTCAGTGGTGACTTTGAGACCGTGTTCGAGCCCTCTGATCGGCAAGAATTAAGATCTACACTAGAGATTACATGAACATGAAACATCGATGTCTCTAGGTAATAATAATAAATATCTAATCAAATAATAGTGTTATAGCCTCCTTATTACAAGGACTGGTGCTTCTTCGAGAATTTAATAATAAGCAGTCATTCTATGGCATAAATGCGATGGTCCAATTTTTGTTGTTGTTTTTGGACACTGTTCGACTTCTTACTGTGTGCCCTCGTTGATTTGGCGTATATAGAGTATCATTCCTTTTTATTTCTGTGCTAATTGCTCGTGGCCGAGGGGCAGAATACCGGAATATGAGACTGGTTACCTGCCTCCTGACCAACACGTATTAACATCTCCTACACTGAAGATTACATTCGCATGAAACATCGATGTCTGTGGGCAATAATAATAAATATATATTTCAAAATTGTTGTATATATATATGCAGAAATATATACATATATAAAACTTGGTTTAATTAAGTTGAAACAAATACAACGGAGTGCTGACTAATTAAATAATAAGTGCGTAACATTTATTAATTAATTGTGTTGCTGTTGATCAGTACATATCACACATGATACGATAGTCTTTGACCTGTTAAGTTTGAACATGGCTGACAAAGTCAATTATAGGCTATTTAATTATATTATGTCTCGTCTTCCTAAACCAGAACAACTCGAAACCATTAGTATTAGATTTAATATGTTCTAGTTTTCTGTGTCACAATAAATACATAAATAAATAACAATATATAATTATTTATCCTGATGATTTTTTTAAAGAAAAGCACAAACGTTTCGATGTCACTCACTTGTCTTGAGTATATTTTTATACTAGTATAATATATATATATATATATATATATATATATATATATATATATATATATATATATATATATATATATTGCGGGGGGTGTATGTGTTTTGATATTCTTATATTTCTACGCCAAACAATAACACATTTCCTCAAATGAAACAACACTATCAAATAGAAAACATTTCTTCAAATGGATTTACATATTTGATGAGAGCGGACCACCGCTTGAAACACGGTATATAAAATAATAAAATAACAAAATAATAAATAAATGTTTTACAAACGTGTGTAGCCTTACTCTTTTACATATATTCTTTTCTCTCGTGGGAACTGCACTAATACTGCACATTTTCCATATATATATATATATATATATATATATATATATATATATATATATATATACATATACATATATATCTATATATATATATATTAAAGTTGAGCACTGTTTGGAGATATTAAAAACAGACCAACTTAGCTATAAGAAAGGTTCCGATTACGTTCGTTGAGCCCTCTAGATTGTCTGCCGTTTACTGTCAGCTTTGTTTTGATTTTTTTAGGTACGAGTAAAACTATAAATCGAATGGCCTTTGGAATAGAGGATACAAGTTTGAAAGAATGATTAAAATATAAATAAAGATACAAAATATGTTAACAATAAACATTAGAGTCGTGTGAAACGGTTATCAGCACTGATGAATATGAAGACGTTACGGTGTGTAATGAGAAAGAAATAATCTGTAGGAACAAGTTGAAGAACGTGAAGCACGGGCGTTTCACATGTTATTTACGCGATGCAAATTTGAAAGTAAAACCTGTTAGAGACGGTGATGAGAAGTGACCAATATGAAGAAGTTTCCGTCTTTCACAAATGAACGAGTGTTGACGAGAAAGAAACATCTGTAAGAACAAGTTATATATATATATATATATATATATATATATATATATATATATATATATATAACTATGCGCGATCCGAACCCCGTTTCGTAAGATCACTCTAGCTGCCTGGTAAATAGCAGCCGCTTGTCGCTATTTACAGTTTAAGTTACTCTATATTTACTAACTAATTGACGATGGCCGTTTGGATAAGATCACCGACTACGAATCAGTGGCGATTTGTGTTCGGGGTTCGCGCCTACCGACCGTCGGGAATTAGTTCCTAGACTGAAGATTGCGTTAGCATGAAACATCGATGTCTCTAGGTATTTAAATAATTAACATTTATTTATTAAAATATTATTGTTTATCAGCCCCCTCCCCTTTCGAGTAGCTTTAATACGAAGCAGTACAAATAGCTATATGCGCGATCCGAACACCGTTTCGTAAGATCACTCAAGCTGCCTGGTAAATAGCAGCCGCTTGTCGCTATTTACAGTTAAAGTTACTCTATATTTACTAACTAATTGACGATGGCCGTTACGAATCAGTGGCGATTTGTGTTCGGGGCCTACCGACTGTCGAGAATTAGTTCCTAGACTGAAGATTGCGTTGAAACATCGATGTCTCTAGGTATTAATTTGTATTTATTAAAATATTATTGTTTATATATATATATATATATATATATATATATATATATATATATATATGTATGTTTATATACAAATTAATATTTATATTTATTAAAATATTATTGTTTATATATATATATATGTATGTTTATATACAGATTCATATATATATTTATATATATATATTATATATATATACACTTGTTTTTAATGAAGTAAAATAAATGATCATCAACAAAAAAAACAATTACATGAATACATTCCATATTTAGGTGATAAAAATCGTACATATTTCCAGGCAAGGCGTCATGGTCCGGAGGTTAAACTCCAGACTATCGACATTGATATCGAAGATTCGACCCTTGCCTAAGTTAGCAATGTTTAAGATAGCTGAGAGCCAGAAACACGTGTTGATGGATTATGTTGATGTACGTATAAAAGAATAATAAATATATATATATATATATATATGCATATATATACATATACATATATATATATGCATATATACACATACATATATATATATATATATATATATATATATATATATATATATATATATATATATATATACATATATATATCAATATATATATATATATATATATATATATAGTATGGCAGCAGAGTAACTAAGTAAATAATGTATCATGTAGGAATTCACGCTGAACTTTCTCTATTCTCTTGCAAAAGGCTCGAATATGAAAACTGCAGTGTCGAGCATTCATATTCACCTCGTACCTAGCATGTCATCAATATCAACAATGGACATCACGTTAACAAACACCTTTTACTATAATCAGAATCTAGGTTGGAGTAGGCTGCTTTTCCTGTTGCAAGCTTTGACAGCAGCTGAGCCCAACCTCTCTTCTATTCGCTTTTAATATTGATATCATAGACAATGGACAATGCATCATCAAGTATCATGGGACGGCAATCACAGCGGTTGCGGACATTTGATGCTAAGAGCAGAGGGTTTATTTTTTCGTTTATTCATTGGCAGTCAGATATAGCTATTCTACTAGAGTCATATATTACTACATTTATTCACAAAGACACATGCATATATATATATATATATATATATATATATATATATATATATATATATATATAGGCATGTTTGGTTTAACAGGAGTGCCAACTTCTGCTTATTCAGCTTTTGATCCGTTTTTTCTAGTCTTCGTACGACAGATTTGATGTTATAATCCAAGGAGTGTAAAAAATCTCCGTATTTTGTGCGAACGTTTTCTACCGACATCGGTCGGTGTCAGGCGATTGCAAAATGAAATAAATTGGTGAATCTATCAAGAGGGCGCTCTTTTAAATTATTTCAACAGCACTTCAATACACCTTCACCCCACCTCATAACGGGAATGGTTGATGTTTGGTTTATTAATGCGTATAAATAATGCTTCCATTATGGGGAGGCGAACACTGCAACCCGAAAACGCCAGAATGGATGTGTTATTTGTTAAAATAAACGTACGAAGATTAGAAAAAACGGATCAAAAGCTGAATAAGCAGATGTTGACACTCTTGTTTAATCAAACATGCATAAAAGAAGGAATGCTGCCCAATTATACAGATATATATATATATATATATATATATATATATATATATATATATATATACATACATATGCCCATATTTATCTCTCTATATACATGTATATATGTATATCTTCTATATATTGCCTTTCTGGTACCAAAGGTACTAAAGCTTTTTTTTTTTTTTTTTTAATGCAACCTTAATTCCTATATAATTTTATTTCTAGCTACCATATCGTAGAATGGTTCGTAGGTTTAGTGTTTAGATAGTATTTTATTATTATTATTATTAATATTATTATTAGTACTAGTATTACTATTGTTATAAAGAATTTTATTTTATATGCAAATTACCATATCACACGGTAGTCTTAAGGTTAGTATATTATTATTATTATTATTATTATTATTATTATTATTATTATTATTATTATTATTATTATTATTATTTTATTTATTTATGTATATATAAGTAACATTTTAAGCTGAATTATTTCGACACTTGATTATTGGGGAAATGGTAGTTTTATATGTACCATTGGAGAGCCATGCATATAACTGTCCTGTTTTTAAATCTCCGAAACAGTAACATGGTAAACAGCTGAAGATCCCCGTGTTAATATTAGATGCTTACGTTAAGGTCTCCTGTTTTTGTTTCACTGTTAGATACTTAATCCCCCTTTTTATTTTATTTACTTACTATTATATATTATTTATTTATGAATTTTCCAACAAATGTTAAGTCTACACTATTTTGGATTTAGTTAGTTTCTCTGGGAATTTAAACTGCATTTTATTTATTTATTTATTTTTTGTCTTTTTGGTTAAAATAACTCAAAGCTTCTTTAGACTATATATATATATATATATATATATATATATATATATATATATATATATATATATATATATATAGTCTCGTAAGTTTCTCAACCATTAAAATTATATTTAAAAAAAAAACCCAAAAAAACAATAGTCCGAAGTCTTTCAGTGGAAAATCATTCATGTAAGTCAATTTATTTTTACAGTTATTAAATTAGTTTGTTTCTAACACTATTTTAAGGGATCATCAGTTGTTTACCATGAAAAACTGTTGCGGGAATTTATATATATATGCTTGCGTATATATGAACAATGAAAGTAACATTATATAAATGTTAATATATATTTTTTTAATTTCTTATTTTTACGTATAGAAATGCTAAATATCTTTTATAAAACATAATTTTCGCTCACTTCCTTCAATCTTCTTCAGTGTAATGCTATATGTGTGTGCATCAGATAAATGAAGTAGATCCAATCATATGAAGATGTGTGTGCACGTGACAAGTGTGTACTCATCCACGTACCTCTGACCACCTACCTTCAATTTTCACACCTATGTGCGAAGAGACATAAAGTTTGACAAAGCAAAGAGAAATCATAAACAGCTTCAATGAGTTAAGTGGATAGAGAAAAATAAAATGTTGTCTTCTTCGAGGGTTGGTATGGGTGGAGGAGACAAATGAAAATTAGATTTTTAATGTTACATATTTTGAGTTAGTATTCCTTTGTTTCGGGCTCAAAGGACATAGGACGTTGTGTTTGCACAGTAATATTAAGCGTGTCAGTTAAGAACCGTTCTTACAGAAGAATACCATTTAGACATTATACGAAGGATAAAGCGAAATTAACCAGAATATAACGCAGTACAATACAATAGATGAAAACTACTATGAAAAAAAGGTAAAATATAATTTGTATTATATAGATAAAAAGTAAAAATATTAATAAGTAAACTAGTAAATAGTGTGAAAAAGATATATTATTATTTCCAGTGCGCACACACTACATCCCCTGTGGAAACATGGGTTTAGTCAGTTATCGCTCTCTCTTTCCTTCTCTCTCTCTCACTCTCTCTCTCTCTCTCTCTCTCTATATATATATATGTATATATATATATATATATGTATATATATATATATATTTATATATATATATATATATATTATTGCATGACAAGGCATGCATCCACTTTTTTTAAGGAGCTAAAAAGCTAACCGACGATAATTGTTAGATGGATAGATTTCAGACCCAAAGAACAGCAATTAAGAAATAACTATTAGTAAGAAAACTTAACCCCAAAATGAATAACAGAGTAGAACTCAATTGGCGTTTTTTTCACATTTTTCACATACGATATACAAAAAAATATACATGAGGGAACTAATTTATTCCTAATCATCGTCCAAAATTAAATTAGTATGAAAAGGAGAAAAATCAAAGGGAAAAAGTTCACTTCAAATATAGCAAATAGGTAATATAATTTGTACCATGAATGTTCGCCGAGGAAAATGCACAAAACCCGGGTTTTTTAATCAGCTAAACCTCAAATTATGAAAGCTTGTACGGAAACAAGAAAATACACGCAAACAAGTCCATCGAATGACAAATTCCGTTTTCCTTAACCTGACTTGCATTATATATATATATATATATATATATATATATATATTATATAAATACTATATGTATATATATATGTATATTATATAGATAATATATATATATATATATATATATATATATATATATATATATATATATATATAGTAAGTTATGAACATATATTAATGGCAATTAAATTACACAGAGGCTTCCGCCTTTCATCCCCGGAGGGAATCGCCAGGCTAAAAAAGCATTCTAGCATGACGATTCCCTCTGCGGATGAAACTCTGAAGCCTCTGTGTAGCTTATTTGCGATAAATATATTTTCATAACTTACTACCTAGCTCTACCGTTGAATTATATACTGAAAATTGATACGTAAATATTTATATCTCCTTATAACATTTTATGGCGATAGCTGAAATAATTTATATATATATATATCTGTAAACATCTTTAAATTTGTAAAAAACTTAAATTGTTTATTATTTTATAATTTTATAGTTTCATAATTTTAAAACGTGTTTCGTGCATTATGGCTTTTTTCAGATATTCTTCCCATTTGAAAAAAATAGGTTTATTTTAAACATTTTGGCATTTTTTCGCATGCTCGCGCGTGTGTGTGTACGTGTGTGCGCGCGTGTGTGTATGTGTTTTTATATCTTTTACTTCTCTGAGTCAAAGCTATGTGTTTTAAGCATGTGTGTTTCTGGCTTTAATCTCTACGGCCATCTTCGTGTATGGTGATTAAGTACACTTATAGTCAGTTCATTTTAGAGTTTAATCGTGGAATCTGTTGTCACAGTGTCTGCGTGTGTGTGTGCGTGTGTGTGTGTAAAGTGCATGTATATTTTGATAAGTGCATATATATATATATATATCGCAAGGAAAGATGCGGACGCACGTAAAGAATTATTCTTAAATTAATAAATCTAGAAAGGTAGAGGACAAGTTATTACACCTGGAAAAGTAAAGGACAATAAAACTTCTTAAAACTTCTTAAAACTTCTTAAAATATCTTTATGTAGAGCAATTGTTCTCTTTACTATTTTTTATCTGCAAAAGCTTTTTACCCCGTTCTCAAGTACATATCTATTTTTTCAGATTTAATTTACGATTTATAATCGTTATCACGTTTTAAAAATTATTAATGAATATTTAATCTGCTTAATAAGTGTTTGTCTTCTAAAGAGAGGCATGTTTCTTTGAAAAACATAGGTTTAAAGGACTTTTCTATCATTTATAATATTCTTTGCTGTAGTGTCTGTTTTTATTAAACTTGTAAATTATGTAACTTGGGTAAGCTTGTGGCCAGAGTGATGGTCTCGAGCCAGGACAGACCGGAGGAAATGGCCAGGACTTGCTCACGACCTATAGGAAACGACGCGACTGGTGTTGCACTAAAATGGGTGAGTCCATCTTGATAAGAAGAGCATGAGCCCGGAATATTCTGTGTTCTCATTAATCGTGTTTTAGATCCTTACTAGCAACCTCTTTGCTTGACATTTCTACACTTTTCAAACTACATGCCAAGCAAAGACGGATCGTTTTATGATGGGGACGAAGCAAGTCAAGGCCACTTCCACCGCTGAATCCTGGCTCAAAACCATCTTCTTCGTCATAAAGTTTTATTCAGCATACAGTGTCAGTCCATTGTTAGTTTCGTATTTTTAACATGAGTAAAAACAGAAGAGTTCTTCAAGGCGGAAATAATCAAAATAAGGGAAGCAAGTCTCAATTACATATATATATAAAAGGCAGTGTATATATTATGTAAATTTTAATTTACTTGAAATATTGCGAGAAATGAGCAAAACTTTTGCATTTATGTATTTACATGCAATCTCACAAAATATGGAATGTAATTTTTATTTTATTTTTTGACAGCGTGGGGGAAAAGAATAAATATTTACCAAATTCAAGTTTATAGGCGAAAGTCGTGTATTATGGTCCATTGTGTGCTCCAGTAAACGTATTTTAGAAGCCACTAATGTAGAAAAGAACAGAAAAAAGACCATTACTGGTTGCACATGTTTTTACTACTACTGCTAGAACTACTACTACTACTACTACTACTACTACTACTACTACTACTAATGCAGCATTTTTCAAAAACAGTGCACTAGTATTACTCCGTATGTTAATAAATGGATCATGTTAAAAAACAAAAACATATAAATAATAATAAATAACTAGCAGGGCTCAATTATACAGTTGTATCCGTTCAACTGTTGTATATTGCTGTCGTGCTAAAAACTATTTTTATTCTATGAACGTCCGGCGCGAACGCAGACACCACGATCTTGTTGTAACACTTTTGTTCAAACTGAAACATACTAATTTAAGTACGCTGATTATGCAGGTTTGTCTAAAACAATCCATGTAGGAGGTTTGACATATTTCCATTCTATATCATAGTACAATCTGATTTTGATTTTGATCCTAATTCGAAAGCCAAAAAAGTGTTCGAGTTTTACGTTTGACATAACAGCGTCATGAGATGAAATTATAAACAATTTTGTTTTTACTATTTCATCTTCGATGATCGGGCGATCCCATCTTTTAAAAATTCGTAATGAGTGATATGAAATTGCCTTAGAGCATCGTTATATTGATACTATCTGCAAGATCATTGTCATTGGTGTTCTTATTCTTATTCTTCTTTCGTGTGAATCAGATGATTCTGGTGTTTGCATTAGTTTTCCGGATGTTTGTCTAGTTAGAAATCTTTCTGAAAAAGACATCGGGTACTTACAAGAAGGACGACGAGAAGGTTGCCCCATCCCTAAGTGAAAGTGGTACTGTGGAACCGACTGGATTCGAACTTTGAACACCTTCAGTCCGTGTCGTTATCCACTTAACCACCGTCACCTCCCGTTATTGGGGTTGTATCATCTCTATTTAGATCCACAATGGACTCTTTTAATAAGTATATCATACGTTGAATGTAATCCCCTCATAGGCTAGTGAAGTAGAAGTCGGACTGGCGACATTCTATTGCTATTATGACACTTTATTCTTCTTTTCAACATATAGTTTTATGTTTCGGAATTTTTTAGATAGGGATTCAAAATTGATATACAACAAATACAACAGATGGCTTTGTCTTATTTATTAATCATACTCCTTCAAGAATATAACAGCTTAACCATTTATACAAAAATGTAGGATTTATTTTCGATAATTTAAATGTTTACAAAATAATAAAAAAGATGATAACTTGGCCATCTTCTATAGCTGTTGTATAACATGTCTTTCTAACATTAGTTGTACCCCTTCGGAATGGAACACGAAATTAGGATTGACTTTGTACATTTGGGACTCTGGCCTGATTTGAACATTTCAGTCAAATATTGGAAATGACTTTACCAGCAATCGATAAAAGAGATATGCCTCGAAAGTGTTCACTCTCGTCTCATGTTTTTCGAATTCAAATTGCATAGTGAAACAAGCGTTGCATCGAAACAAGCGTTGCGAGAAATGACCATGTCTGCTACAATCAATTAATATCTTGTGAGGAGATTCACTAAATGTATCATCACCAGATTTTAACACGTGTGCACTTCAACAAGTTTTCCCTAGGCGATGTCCCATTATCAAAGAAATGTAATTGCTTTTACGAGTTCATCAGACGTAGGTTAATTTGTCATATCAAGCGCTGATTTGTACTTATACCTATATTTACATTTGATACTTTAGATTGTATTTTAGCTCTCATATTCTTGCGATCGAGCCCTTTATCTATTTCTTCACCACATACCCGGACGCATTGTATATATATATATATATATATATATATATATATATATATATATATATATATATATATATATATACCCGGACGCACTATATAAAGATATATATATATATATATATATATATATATATATATATATATATATATATATATATATATATATATATATATATATGTGTGTGTGTGTGTGTGTGTGTGTGTGTGTTTGTGTGTGTGTGAGTGTGTAGCGTAGCGGTTAGTCACTTTGCCTGCTGATTACATTTCTATGTGATCGGCCGTTAGTCTTTCAAATTTCGGCAAGAATACCCTTGGAATCTATCCACACTGGTAAGTCAGATACAGCGAAGCGTATGTTAACGGATTATTATTCACACAGACACACCCACACACACACATACACACACACACACACACACACATATATATATATATATATATATATATATATATATATATATATATGTGTGTGTGTGTGTGTGTGTGTGTGTGTGATTGTGGGTAGGTGGGTGTGGGTGTATGTGTGTGTATGTGTATGTGCATGTCGCTCTCACTTGTTTTTTCTCTATCTCTCTCTTTCACTATCTCCCTATATAACGGGTAACGGGTAAAATTAATTCCCCGAACAGAATCTTTTTGAACCATCTTAGGTCTCTTTTATGAAGATTAAAATCAAGATATAATGGTACTATCACAATTTTGATCAAATCATTTGCATGGCTTTGTGTCTAGATAATGTCTAAAATGTTAAACTGAATATTTAAAGAATATTGCTTACTTGGTGTGCCATTACTAGGTATAGAATTCAATGCTAATTTGAATAAGGATTCTAGACATGAAGTTTATAATCATTATGCTTTGATATTTTTAAGGTTAAATAAGAATTGTACAAAACTGTCGTTTTTATATAATTATTTTTACCCTCCTATATGTGTAGAGAGGGATCAAGTTGGTCAGATAATGACGAGCGTGGGAGATAGACAGAGGGAGTAATTGAGAAATTATCGAGAGTACGAAAGTATATAATTCCAAGTCGCGTGACATACAAGGGTAAACATTGTCTTTAATAGAAAATATTTCAAGTTACTCCTGTTGTGTTTGTAAACCCAAGAATAAATTAAAAGCTGGTATAAAAAATCTTTGAATTAATACATTAATATCGTTGTAGTGTTGGAATTCGCTTATTTGTGTAGTTGCAAAAGTAATTAAATTCGCGTGATTCAATTGATAGGGTGCAGATTTCTTTTACTATTTTGAAAACCGCTATCTGAAATCAATCTCCAATCCTGTATACATTTTTATATATACAGAGAACCATGACATTACATAGATTTGCAGATTGCACACATAAAGTACTGGATTGCATATATATATATATATATATATATATATACATATATATATATATACTTATATAAAGTTAATTCAACAAAAGATATAAGAGGCAACTAATATCTTTTAATTAGTGAAACCTCTTGGATATGTTTCCTGAATTTGTTTTAAATTGTATGACTTGGATTGTAAAGCTTTAACAAAAGTATGTTTTGGGCTGATATATTTGATGTGTTATATACTTTTATACATTTTTGTATATATTTTTATATATTTTCAAAGTGTAATTTTTTCACCTGCAGTGATGTCACTGCGGTAATGGTCCTCTGAGGAGAAGAATTATCTTTGAAAACTCATGAGTCAAGGATTTTAAGATACTTTGCCTGAACTTTGTATTCTAATAAAATTTGATTCGCACCTTATTTTATTATTTCATTTTATAACATGCTATATATATATATATATATATATATATATATATATATATATATATATGAAATCCTGCATTTTAATTTGACGATTCCGGGGATGAAACGCGGAATAATCTGTGCAGCTAATTGCCATAAATATATATATATATATATATATATATATAGAGAGAGAGAGAAAGAGAGAGAGAGAGACTAGTGATGGGACAATTCAAATATTTACCTGATTCCGAAACAATTAATGATTCTGATAAAATTACCGATTTCGATTCCGAGTCTTTTTAAATCTCTGAATATTTAGCTATATTTATATATATGCTGATATTTTTATTTTGCGATTAACTTAAAACCCCATGTAATATGTGCATATATTTTGGCAAACGTAATAATATGCTTGGGGATAGGTGATCTATAGATTTTAGTTTTGCTAGTAGTTTAAAATCAATAAATACTTGTCCTTTTATCATAAGTGCAAGCAATGGAAAATGTAAAACAATTAAAAGAATCGTTTTTGGCATCGAAAAATAGGCACACATTTTTCCAATTCCGATACCGATTCCAATACCTCCGAAAAGTTCCAATTTTTTCCGATTCCCAATTTTGATTTCTAATAAATCGTCCCTACATAGATACATATATTTAACATCATGTAAACCATAGTTATTCAGAGGAGCATTTAAAAACACAAATGGAAATGAGAAAAATTGAGTTCTTTATTAATTTACAGGGTGGGGGTGCATTAACTTATTTTCAAGTGTTGTATTTATTAGGAGAGCCTTATATTTGTGTGTTTAAAGGTTGTTACTACAGCAGTTTAATAGCTAAGTGTTCGCTCAGCGTTAATGGAGGGAGTGTTTATGCGTATCATTGATAAACAATTCGTAAGTTGATAGGTAAATGTCGGCTTGCTATCATACTAATATGTTTGATGGTGTGGGGTCATGATGGTCCTTGTATTTTATCAATTCTGTTAATTTTTACCTTATGAAGTTCATGAGCCTATCGGAGGGTATATTTACATTTTTAGATTAAGATCCATGCAACGACACAGTCCGCGTCTTATTTACCCTATACCCCTCCCGCCAACACGCTTGTGCGAATTAACAGGAAAATGTTACCTGTAATTGTTGAACTCCATTAGTCAATTTTTTTCATGAGTCGCTGAAGATTTTAATATATCGTATGTCTATGAAATATGTTACGTATAGTTTTAAATTTGCATATATAATATATATATATATATATATATATATATATATATATATATATTTATATATATATATATATATATATATAAATTTTAAATAAACATATCTATGACATATTCATTTATATTAGTTCACAAAATGCAACACTAACAACAGTTAATTCGTACAATCGTTTCTAAAAGGAAAGTTTTTTTTATTGAGACCCAATTATATATTCATCAGAAGAGATTTAAGACTAGTAGAATTAGAGGTCGAACAAAAAAAAAACTTAAACTATATATATATATATATATATATATATATATGTGTGTGTGTGTGCGTGTGTGTACAATTTAAAAAAAGAAAAACAAAAATAGTATTTATGTATTCATCAACGTTTCGTTTTTATTTCAAGACTTCTTCAGGATTTATGGTCTTAAGAAAATAACACATAAAGTACGAAATATTTGAAACAGTTGTAGTAGCAGGAGAAGAGATTAAAAATACCGCTTATGAAAATATAAATTATGAGCTACAAATAGATGATAGCAGTGAAAGGAGTTTAGTTAATGTGGAAATTGTGGGGGAATATCGTAGCGGTCGGAGATAGATAACAATTAGGGAGGAGGAGGAGAGAGCGTGCGTAATCTAAGCCGACAAATTTCGCCCATGAAAATATTAGTTATGGGCTCAAAAAGATGGTAGCAGTGGGAGAAATTTAATGAACTGTGGAAGGTGTGGTGGGCAAAAATTGGTAGCGGTCGGATTCATTTAAACCATATCTGTTAATAGGTGTCAATTGCATAACGAATAATAATATATATTTTTACTTTTATATTATACTTATGCGTAATATAGAAATAAAGAGACCTATTATTTTGCTATCAAATTTATATATATATGTTTACGGTGTGTCCATATACACCATGTAAATTAGATGGACAACGAGATTGCTTCCTTCTCTAAATGCTGGGAGATCTGTCAAAATGATTGGATAATGCTTGAATTAGTATAAAATGATTGAGAAGGCGAGAAATACCTATATAGATTAGTAAGAGTTTGGTGATTTGTTCGGTTAATTACAAATTAGGGCTAATTATGAGAATTAAAGTGGAATTTCCGTATTTGTTGGGATTAGGAACCCAGCTAAAGTCGACTTGGAAAATGCTGAAACGCTTATCCAATCAAAATGCGTCCCCGTATTTCATTTGGTTATGACTTGTGAGAAATTAGACGGATCCTAAGAGGGGAGTACATGTACCACCTCGCGATGGCGTCTACATTTTCAAAACAACGGATTGATCCATTCAATTCGAGCAAGTGCATCTTTCAGGCAAAAATGAAGAACTGCGAATAAAATCTTGTCAAATGAAATGTAAGAGTTGCAAAAAGCTAAGATTACAATTATTTACGTCCATGTCATGTTAGACGAGAACAATAACTCACAGCTTACACAACACACGCCATGCCCATTTTCGTTACTTTACAGACACAGTTTGTATTTACTTTACTCACAGTATGTCATAAATTATGTATAAACTTAATTGTGCTTCTTTGTATAGAAGATAATGTGTTGTAAAACTTAGTATGAGGCGATTATGGTAGAAAAATTGAATGGATAATGTAACAACAGGATAATTCGGAGAATTTTCGAAAATAAAAAAGTGAAATTCCAAACACGCCAACAATCTATAAAATAATATATTTTTACTGATCCAATATAGTTTTATATTAACAACTTCAGATTAGGCTATTTTTCATCGGAAATTACATGAAATCAATTGAACGAAAAGTAGAGATGTACGCGGACTGACATAACCATAAATGGATAGAGACAGTCATGCATTACTATATTTCTATTTATACAAAGCCTGGTGGTTGTATATGTTTACATATTTATACATATACCATCCACTCTTAAACTAATTTACTGATCATTATGATTTGTTTTTAATACGATAGCTAGACATAAGGGTGGGTGTGTGTGCTATATTTAGGGTAATTTTGTTTTAAGAAAAAAAGGGAAATAGGAAGTAGAAGTCGTTCGTCATAAACTCAAATAATTATTGTGAAATTTTAACAATAAGTATTAGACATCAATTAATAAATTATCTTTAAATGCATTTTAAAGTTTTTCAGAGGACATAAATAAGCACAATTTTCGATTTAAAAATAAAATATTTCAGGTTTACATTACATTTAAACCACATTTATTATGCACCAATTAAACAAGATTTCCTGAATTTTCATTTTTTTTAAGACCTTAAAATTGAGAAATTTTCTAGTGTCTAAATTATGTAATGGATTTTGATCAACATTGGAATAACGATCTTAGACATTAAGTTTACTAGCATAATATATTAATCTTAGAATTCATTAAAGTGGTGAAAATGTGTTCGGTTGCTGGAATTAATTTTACCCGTCCTGAGACGGGTATTTTTCTAATTATGTAATAGAATGTATTATTTCCTAAATTCATAACATGAGAATGCCCAAGATCGGTGAAAGATCACATGTAAATATAGTTAGAAATGTTTGTTTATTAGTTTAAAAATACTTTTCCTATATTTGTGTTATGTGGTTGTTGAATGTTAGGTTAAAATAGAATTACATCTAATGTCTCGAAATCTTTTTGATGCAGATTGAACATTAAACGTTCAGCCTTCAGAAAACAGCAGCTTAGAACTGATTATCACTTAGTACTTATATCAGTTACGTCATAGGGCTTGCTAATTACTTGAGATGACTACCCGGTCATGGCTGTAGGAACGTGAGCAAGTGACGCCCGTGGCTTAAATAAAGTGTTCCATTCGATACTCTGTACAGATTACCGTGTTCGACAAGATGCACATAAAGAAGGTTAGATGTTACATAGACCGAAACGCTGTGAGAACAACGTTCAATATGAGAACAGTAGTCCAAATAATCTAAACCATACGATACGTGTGTTTTATATAAATATTTCCGTGAAATAACTGTTCTTTAATGCTGTATTGTGATGCATTGTAGCTTTTGTAAATAATAATGTAATTTAATAAGTAATCAGATAATCGATGACATTTTGAGAGGTGTCATTCGACGACTTGCACTTGCAATACATCGGGATGTAAAATCGTACGAGAGGGTAAAATGTTCACATCAGCATCTAGCGAGATAAAACGCCAGAGCAAGGCTCATTTTGAAGCAACAATCTTATATGAAAACATTCAGGAAAGCTAAGTGTAATATGAGTCACCCCGACTTGCATAACGTTTGTGGTGTTGGTCGTGTGCCGTAGGTAAATCTATGTGGAAAATAAGTACGAGTTAAAACACAGACACTGAGGGACGTAACCATTTGAGACTCTGAGGCTGATATAACTTAGTTAAGTAATGCACTCACAGTGTTAGTTATGTATAATAAATTATATTTAAGATAAGAGTGGCTTTGTCATTTATGTGTACAAAAGTTTATTTAGCTCGCTTGCTCAGAGCCTGTCGGACACTGCATAAAGTAATGGCTCATCCTCAGATTGAGAAAATGCTTCGACGTACAAAAGCAAAGAGGAATTGACGCACGGCCACTTACCCGGGTCACCGATAACTACACCGATACTAAGGTTTTGTGGTTCTTAGGCACAACGTGGGTGCAGAACAATTGACAATTAGTCGGAATGCATGTGATCTTCCTGATATCGGATATCATTTAGTACCGCGTCATACACAATACAATAGAGTGACTCTACGTGCCATGATAGGTTCACAAATCTTCGTGATGAATTTTGTAATTGTCCTCATTATAGTGTATGTGTGGCTTAGGTAAGTGTTTATTATATTAAGCTTTCTGAGCGGTTATGTTCATATAAATTACACCAATTAAACACATTTCTATTTTTGCTATCTTTATATAGTTCTCCTTCGTTGAAATGTCTCATTATAATTAACACACCGGCTTTGTATAGATCTATGTTATCCTTATATAGAGTTCTCCTAGTGGTGTTAATAGATGTATTTTGAAAAACTCGCATGTTCTGCTCCGACGTATCTTCCAGTTATGACATCACATTGAATTTTCTGTGTCTACAAAAAAGTGCATCTATGCTACTAAATACTTAACATGTCGACTTGTAAACCAAGGGGACAAAAACTAGATATCGTTATATCTAAATGTAAACAGAAAAGAAATTTAGGTAAAATAATTATGAGAGAAATGAATAACAAATAAATAAAACAAATAACGATTAGTTAATAAAATCAATTAAAATGAGTAAAAAAATAATGCATAAATTAAGTGCACACACATAAAACACTACCTTGCTGCACTTGTACAATGTAAATATCTTCAACAAACCTGACAAGCAGCCAAATTACACACCTTAACTGCAGAGGTTTTTATATGCCTGGAGGTTTTTACTCTAATACTTTCTTTCCTTGAACCGATTGTCTTTGAAATTATCTTCTTGCTTTCCATTTACTTGACTGTAGTAACGTGCAGACATTCAAATCTATTGTGAACAAGCATCTCGCTTCACAACTATCCACTTATTATCTCCCTATGAATCTGTTCCTTAATTAACAGAAGCCCCTAACGTCTCAGTTGCAGTGTGCTTTCTTTGAGGTAAATTGTCGTAAAGTAAATAAAATAATAAATTCATACAAATATTCAAAAATATCAATACCTTCTTTGAAAGGCTTAAAACACTATTGGCGTTGAGACATAAATGTGCGATACTTTTTATAAGGCGGTACATATTATTGTGTTTGGAAAGAAATAGTTAGCTGCTTCAAATAATATTTTAAGTTATAAAGTTGTTAATGTTTAAAAGAATCAGAAAGTGACCTTTGGGTTTACTTTCGGCGGCCTCGTAACTCCCTTATTTTGTCCCTTAGTCCTCACATTCAATGGACGATGTTTCTGACAAAAGGGGAAGAATTACTGTTTTCTGGGTTGGAATCTATCACTCTGACACGTATAGTTTGCTAGTTTTAGCCTTTGAAGTAGTATTTTTCAGCTCCTCACATCAAGTGGCTTCATGCCTTGTCTGAAGCGATTTCTATGAAAAGAATCCAGAGTACTAAGTATTGTCATATTGCTTTAATTATGTCGTCATGATATTGTCTTGCCATAGTCCACTTGAGTTGCATTGAGATTTGGACATGTCTGCTCCTGCTTATGTATATAAAGAATCCTCACGTATTCTATGCGTATTGTAACGTTGAAACAATAGACAGTGCATTTTCAAATGTCAGTTCGTTTTGAAATGGTAGACTTTACGTCGAAAACAAAGTTACCGGGAAGCGTTGCAAGTTACTCCAGTGCAAGTATTGTGCTAGTGGTACGTTTATGAAATCAATTGAACACAATAGAGTCATGGCAGTCAACACACTTATTTTTCCAGAATCAAATGGGGTGATTTGAAACTAATATTCTGGGTAGGTGATCTTGTCTCTCCTGGTCGACTTCATCTGTTCTACCTCTTGATTACTTCTTTAGTTCTATTCATATACAATTAGGTATATTTATACGTTTATATATTTTTTATTATCTTAAACTAATTATCTCTGGAACACAACTGCTAGATATGATTTCGTAATTTGGGCTAAATATATACCTTAATTTAGTTTTATTCAAAGGGATTAAAAAGGGCGGAAGCCTTCGTGAAAACTAGGATATGTTTGCTTTTTGTGAAATTTTAATTTTAGATATTGATTAATAAATATTACCACAATTTCAGGTTCTTTTGAGTATGTTAAAGATATTTTAAGGCATAATATGGGTAAGATCGATTCGAAAATATTGCAATGAAGTTGACACAATTCCCTGATTTTTTTTAGAACAATTGAGTTAAAACGTCCATTTAATGGAATAGATAACGAACACATAGAGATATTTATAAAAATGCACTTGAGAGAAGTGATACATAGATGGGTCAGTTTGGAAGTCAATTTCTTAAAGCCGTCCAACGCAGACCAGCATGTGAAATAGACGTTAAACCGATTATGATGATGATGATGATGATGATGATGATGATGATGATGATGATGATGATGATGATGATGATGATGATGATGATGATGACGATGATGATGACGATGACGATGACGATGATGATGATGATGATGATGAGCATGATGATGATGATCATGATGATGATCATGATCATGATGATCATGATGATGATGATTCATCGGCGAGGGTTGTATAACTTACTATTTAATTTCCAATATAAGTCTTTTTCGTGCTTTTATTTTTTGTACTACCATAACACTACTATCGCCAGTTGAAAAAAGATGACGTAAAGAAGAAAAACTTCAACGTTGACTTCGCTTCGTTAACTTTTCTTCCTTGGATTATTGGGTGGGTGGTCCCATAACACAAAGAAATGACTCCTGATTATAAAAAAAAAATGTTAAAATCATCAAATATTGTATCGGTTATAAGCGTCGTTAACTTAATGAAATAAAAAAGAAAGAAACAGAAAAAGCCAAAATCTAACGTTCGGTAGAGAAAGCAGAAAGAAAAAAAAGCAGAAAGAAAAAAAGCAGAAAGAAAAATAGCAGAAAAGACGGCTGCTTTTGGAAATATATTTGCGTGTTCACTTCGTGTAGCAGACTATTGTGTGACGAGAAAAATATATTTATATACAAATAAATGCACATAGTCGTTTATTATATAGGGTATGCTTCTTAACAATTTTTAATAAAATAACTCAAAATGCAAACCATAGAGAGACCCACATTTCTATTTCAAACTGGACATATAAAGCCCACAAAGAGTAGTTAAAATTCTGGATTATTTATAAATGTAATTAGGACTTAAATAAGGAGATCACAAAACAAATTTTGGACACATATATATATATATATTGTGTTCTTAATAATTAACTCGTTAACGTTATCTACAAATATTAATTGTCTTTCACTGGATAATATTTTAAGCGGCATATATCGCTTTTTTTTCAAAATAAGTTTTATTTTTTGTAATCCTATACCTGAGGAAAATGCAGTACGAATTAACTCAATAGTTTCTCTCTCTCTCTCTCTCTCTCTCTCTATATATATATATATATATATATATATATATATATATATATATATATCAGTGCTCAACGTTTAATTCCTTAAAGGAGCTTCATAATAAAATTCTTAATTATATATATATATATATATATATATATATATATATATATATATATATATATATATAGGCGATATTAAAAAAATAGATATAAAAAAGATATAAAGTTATTCCGATTAAGTTTGTTTAACCATCTACTTTGTCTGGTGTTTACGGGCACTGTATTTTGCATTATTATTGCTTAATTTCTCTTTTACCACGTGATAATTCTCTGTCCTTGATGATAGAGAGAACACGTTCGGAGTCGATATTCACTGTGAACCAGGTTCGAGTTGTAGGAAATTATCACCTCCCTAAACTAATGAAAGCATAAGCTCGAAACAATGTCGTATGTAAGTCAAATATAATGAAATATTTATTTTCGAATATATATATATATATATATATATATATATATATATATATATATTGATTAGTGTTATGTACGTATAAAATTAATTAAAAAATATATATGCACAAAAAATACGCCCTATAAAGTTAAGCGCGACTGAAAATTCATTCTTCCGCATTACTCTTTATCATTCAGGAAGTGAAATACAAATAAAACAGATCTGACGTATGAAAAAACAATTACATAAATACATAATATACAAATATTTAGGTGATAAAAATCGTACATATTTCTGGGCAAGGTGTAAGCTTATATTCGATGTTGTCAGAAGAAGCCTGACTTGGAATATAGTCGCAGCTGAAACGTGCATGCACATATGTAGCCCAAACTGTTTTCATGAAGAAAAATGTATACTAAAATACAACTCTAGTTGTCATTGAGTACTGTCTTATAAATTCCGTAGCTTCATTGGATTAAAATGTATGAACCAACAACTACACATACTCTCTCTCTCTCTCTCTCTCTCTCCCCCCCTCTCTCTCTCTCTCTCTATATATATATATATATATATATATATTATGACACTATATGTATTAGCGTATACTATTAGTATCATTTAATTAGTACTGTCTTCAAACAGACTCAGTTCGATGATTGACAACGAGTAACAACAGAGCTTATATAAATAAGTCAGGTACATTTTATATTTCAATAACCATGGTTTTTATTTTTATTTTTTCACATTTTCCAAAAAATAACATTTCTGTGAGATGTATAGTTACGACTCGATTCTATTGAGGTGGACCAACAAAAATCAAAATATCAGCTCTGCACAACCCCAAGATCATCAGAAAAAATCAACTTACATGAGTTCTCAAATTGAAAAGTCTTTAAAAAAACAGTGGGTCATTGATTGACGGAAGGCTGTGAGTAAAAATGAATTCAAATGTTATTTATAGACGTTTTACTTTTGAAAGTTAATCTTACATTTTCGCATTGTGGTTCGTTGATGGGTGAGGTTTACAGCATGTCAACACTAGTGTGTCCATGTTCTGTATTTAAATAGTTTGTAGAGGATTTCTTATATTAGCGTATATTTAGTAAACAATTGTCTTTAAACAATAATGTATATTTAACCCTGAATTTGGGTTTTATAAGTACTACCAGCCTGAATCAGAATGGACCTAGAATTGTTTGTAATTTAAAAGATGAATCCACCCTCTCTTAAAAGCTCTCTAATTAGGCCCTCATCACTCGATGCAGTGTCTATTACTCAATCTAATTACAAAGAAAACCCTAAAATTAATTTTATCTTAAGCAATTACTAGCAGGAAGACCCGACGTTGTTCGGGATTTAATGAGGATCACTACTCTGTACTTTTTCATTATGCTCATAACACTTTTTTACTGCCTCTTTCTCTCGTTTCTCTATCTTAATATGCTTGTAAAAGTGTCTGAATTAGAATCTTATACATATGGTTCAAATTTGATTAAAATCGGATATAGGTATTTTAAGTTTTAAGAGGAGTATGTCCCCATCGCTTACTAAAAGGTATAGGTATGTAGTATTTTGCACATAGAAAGTAACGAAGAGATTTGGGGCCACTTCCATAGTATTTCCCATCAGATCACACACATATGATTTAAATTTCATAAAAATAAAATATATTTGACGTTATAAGAGGGTATGCCATCATAGTCCTCTTAGGGATGCATTTAGAGATTCTGGATCACTTCCATTGTGTTCCTTGATAAATTGTAAATGTAAATACACTTTTAGATTGTGTGTGCATTCTCTAACGTTTCTTTCATTAGGGAACATTACACACACATATACACACATACATTGCGTTTCAAATATATAGATTTACTTTTAACATTACTAAAACTTTTTCGTGTGAATATTTTTTGTGGATAAAAATTGGCGTCGCCTGATTAGAGTCATGTTTTTTTCAACCTGCACTAAACATTATTACGAAAATACATTTTTATACTGTTGAAAATATTTTTATCGATTTCATTAAAAAAAATGCTGAAAAAACTGAAGATCCTTAAGTAAACTTTTCCAATTTGATGATAGATTTTCAAATTCGAAAATATACGATGCATCGAATCGAAATATCTCTATTTTAAGAAAACGAAATCGATTAAATTTGTATTTATGTGTTTTCAATGATTTTCTATGTTTACGTTTTTCATTTCAGTTTTCCGTGCGTATTTTTTGTCTGAATGATCCACTAATTTTCTCGTCTTGAAGAAAAGGAAATTAAGGAAACTCACCGTTTGTTTGGCGCGTGATTAACGTTTCGTAATGAGTGTTTTTTTTTGTTTTGTTTATCTATTTTATTTTGTTTGCTTTGAAAATAGATTCGTTATTTCATTCACGACTGCCAGAATAATTTTATGTCTCAACTCATATTATTGAATTATCTCAGCATTTTTTGTTACCATTTTTATTATCTTTCCTTCTCACAAACCCAATGGCGCTAATACATGTTATATAATGATGCCATGCGTCAAAGGAAATTGAATAATACTTGTCTATGAAAAAAAATACTAGCAGAGATACCCCGTGTTGCTCAGAATTAAATGAGGAACACTATGTCCTTTCTCACTGAGCTAAAAAAAGTATATAATTTTCTTTACTTTTTACTGCCTCATGTTTCGACCCCGTTTATATAATTATTCCATGTGTAATTAGGGTTAGGCTTGGATTTAATGGGGTTAGGGTTATGATTATGGTTAAGGTTAGGCTTAGATTTAATAGGTAAGTCACGTATTGGAATTTAAACAACTCGGTAGATCACATTTTGGACTAGAAATAATTCGGTGGATCACATATCAGAAGAGCACCTATGTATTTTCTCACCCCCTCTCACGCTGTTTATTCAAATACTCTTTAATATTACTTAATGTCTCTGAGAGAAATATATATTTAAATAAGAAAATGGACAACATATTTGAGGCACGCATGAGAATGTATTTAAGTAAATATTTTGAAAATAAGCCATCGTGCAATTTAAATGAAAAATTAATTTATTTAATTTTGTTGTTGCAAGCTTTCGTTGTAGAACAACTTTGTCAGACGAGACTGTCTTATAGTTTTTTTCTTCTTTTATTCTTCCTCATTTTGATGGTATTAACCCCGAGGAGTCGAATCACGATGTGAGCAGAAAGAGACGTCAAGTTCTAAAAGACGTTAGGATAAGTGTAGTCTTGTCGATGTTATGCGCAGATTGGCGCTTTTTAAGTAAGGAAATTGACAACATCATGAGAATGTATTTAAGTGAAATATTTTGAAAATCAACAATCGTGCAATTTAAATGAAAAATTCATTCATTTATTTTTTTTGCAAGCTTTCGTTACTGAGTTAATCAATGTTTTTTTTCTTGCGGCTATCCCCCTATATACGTTAGTATCACAAAATGCATGTTAAAATATGGCTAATATGTGTTTAGTTTTACTTGAAAGTAATTCGGTTTTTATTTTCCCAATTAGCTGTAATTCACAATAAAATGAATAGTCACCATATATACAGAAATAGTCGGTGAAAATCATATCAATGGTTGCTTAAAAGGAACACGAATAACACTTGTATATAAAATAACTAGCAGGAACACCCGACGTTTTCCGGGATTAGTTTAGGAAAACTATGTCCCTTTTCATTATGCCTAAAACATCATATCACTTTCTTTAGAGTGCACTGCCTCCTGCATCGTTCCATAATATAGACGGAACAAATTAAAATGTTTGCAAACTCTTAGACTTAGTGTATTATACATATAGTTTAAATTTAATAAAAATTGAATATACGTACATTAGTTTTAAAAGAAAGTGGTTCTGCCCCATATATGCCTAAGGGGAGCGTAAAAATTCGGCACTCAGAGATGCACGTAGAGATTCCGGACCACTTACATTGTCTTCCCCATCCCCGGATAATTTTAAACATATGATTTTAATTTCATCAGAACAGGATATATGTTAAGTTTTAAGAGATGTTCAGCAATTATAAGACACTTAGAGATCTGGGGCGACTTCCGTTGTCCCGCTTAGCAACATTTGCAGATGTTATTTAAATTTCATCAGAACAGGATATATTTTAAGTGTTAAGGTGGTGTTGCTCTCATAGAGCCCCTAAAAGGTGGACTTACAGATTCGGGGCCACTCTCATTGTGTTTCCAGAAAATTTTACATGTGAATACACTTTTTGTTTTTATGTAGATTCTCTTTTTCTTTCTATTGGGAGCACACACAGATACATTGACATTTATATAGAGAAAGATAAATGGATGGATAGATACTAGTATATCAGTATTGCTAGAGTTGAGTTGTTTTAGTGAAGAAAAATCAGAGAAGTTCGGGGTGCGCGAACAGGAATTGACAAGAAACCTTATTTGCACGTCTTTGAAGCATGTGATGAACCTAGTTTCATAATTCTTACGTGGTTATTGCATTACTGTTGTACTCTGCAAGATCTTCCAAGCTAAACGAGTTGGGAAGTAAAGAACAAACACACGAGTGTTGAATCGTATAATCTTTCTTTCTACATTCGCAGACAGTTAAGTCGGTTTTATAGCCTCATCTAGCCGTAGCAACTTTTGATCGCCCCACTCCCGTTTTCCGGCATTTTAGGGGTTTCTACATGCCCCAAGGTGCTTCTGAGCCAAGAGTAAAAGTCTGAGACGGGAGATTCCTATGTTAATATAAAGGGGCTCATTCTCTAGCTCTCTGGTCAACAGCTGTATTCTCATCTCTTCCTGAGTTGTTGTTAAGTGATCGGCATGGATGAGGAGGCTTCTCCTTAACTTCAGTCGTTAGGCCATTGGTGCCCGTCCATGAAAAACACGGCGTTCATCACTGGTAGCCTTTATGATCTCTACTCGGCTAGCAAATTTCCGTCTCATATCTGCAGGGATATATACAAGATCGCTTTTTCTATCTAGACTGTCACTTGTGAAAATAAATATTAAACAAACATCCTATTATCAAGGCTAACATAACTAAAGGATAGTGATTAATGCGATAGGGAGATTTTCGATTAAATAATGACGAATATTATGAGATGATTGAAAAAAATAATTAGAAATGAATAATATCTTGTAAAAAGTTTTTATTGACATAACATTTGAGGATGACAATATTCTAGCCTTTACGAAAATAATCTTGTAACAACGTAGTCGACTGATGGACACTCTGTTCCTGGCAGAAAATACATTTTTACTCTATAGTGGTTTAAGACAAGTCATTTCTGGTGCTCAAGAAAGGAACTCTGTCAATAATATTTTGAACAGCCAAACATAACGTGTGCGCAATTAATGTCGCCAGTTGTACTGTAACTTTCTGTAACTACGACAACCTCAATTTATATTGATTATTTAGCAAACGGCTGTATTAGCGTCCGTTTTATGCAGGTTTCATCTTTGTTGTTGTAGACACTGGACGTATATTGTGCACGTGTTATCCACGTTTCGCTGTAGCCAGCGGATGTTATTCTTCCGCCCATACATGTGGTATCTTTGTTTTTCTGCTTCCACTTCTGTGTAATATCATGTTTATTTTACACTGAGTGCAAGGTCATTTAGCCGAGTGATATTACACATACACCAACAGCAAAACAAACAGAAACGGTATATAAGTATATTCTTTAATTTATCCTTACATTTATTTTCAGAAGTCAGTCGATCTGTCACCATCAAGTTATTTTTTTAATAAATTTCAAAAATAGCATTTTATGAAGAAGTGTATGTCGAATAATGCAATAGTTCTCGATATATGTTTGTAATAGGTGATTTACTCAAGATGTTTAATTTTTTAAAAATGTGATTTACGTTGATCTTCCAAGCTTAAGTTTTAAATATGATTTATTTAGTGTGGCAAGCTTAAGTTTAAAGTAAATCGGTCAAATAAACAAAATTTAAAAAATTGTTCATTGAGATGCAGTTACTTTAGGAATTTTCAAAACGCAAATTATTGTTAGGATTTTTCTGATGTCAGTCAATGGACAATAGATAAAGTATGTATTAGAGTTTGTGTAAATAAATAAATATTCAAAATAGACCGAATAATTTATTAACATTTACTGAATGTGAATCATGTACTGAGTTACAAACAGAGGGAGGAAACGTTGAATGTTTATGTACGTAAATCGAGCGTAGGATAAAAAGAACCAGGACAGACAGAGCGAGAGAAAATAACAGACGAACGAATTTACACTCAACTAGGCGCACAATCAAACAGTCGTAAATCCATCGTAAATATATACGCAGGGATCCTTTTGCAGTATATCGACTCAAGCGTTGATCTACTGACAACATAACCTTGTTCTGTGTTTCTGATTAAGTAATTAAACAAAATAACACCTTTTTACAACCAGAACAAATGTTTCACTTTTTGGAACAACATTAATAGCAACAACGGATTTACAAGCTACAAATAGTTTCTTGGATTTTAAAACCCTTAGACAATAGGCAACTGCATTGGACAGGATTGAGATTCCTTTGAAAGGGAATCCATTTATTTTGTTGTTTGAAATCGGAATAAAATTTGGTGTTAGCAGTCCCGTTATTTTCAAGACACGAATCGCATGTGATATACAGATTTGTATATTCGTTTTTGTCGACCGTTATTACCAACAAGGTCAGTCATCTTCAATGATGGACACATATATTAGTGAACGTCTCTTTTGAGCTTCACTTTAACAGGAAATAATTGCTTTCGCTTGAATTTCTTTATTTATTGCAATAGACACGCTCTTCGTTCCCAAGTGTCCCTCTTTGACGTTTAGGTCAGCGAAGATCTATTTCTCCAGACATATAAACTCCACTACCATTAAAGGCAATAATCACAGAATTTCCGAGATGTACTTGACTTGAAAACAATACAAGGTGTGTCTGAAAAGTAACACAACGTAGTGTGTTAATGGGAAGAAAATCCAGCTCTCCCAAAAGGGCACTTTGGATTGGAACAAGAATGTTCCGCAGTTTAGAAATATTTTTTGTCACTGATGAACGATAGAAAAATGAAGTGTTGTATCGGAACAGATACCTCATTTTGTTCCATTTTGGCCAAGTCTAACGGGTTTCGTGTCAGAAATAATTACTTTCAAGTGCAGTCATTTTAATGAAAATGGTCATCATACTCATCCAGCCTCTATTGTTGCAGGGGTCAAATGTTTTGTATGTTACGATCAAATAAGATATATGTTTTTATCAATGCCAATGAACAAATCATAACTACAATTACATAAAACTACGTGTCTTCAAAACTCAACCACAGCAGTCCTCCCAGACTGGGGACACTTCATTCAAGATTGTCTCCAGTTGTATCATAGTATTGATTTACTCCTCTCTAGGGGTTAGGCACAAGGCCAGTTTTTATCCTACTCCCACAAGTAAGATGTGACCCAAGGTCGGTCGGGAAAGTTGGGTTTGAAAAGCCAGCACCGAGAGGTGAGCACTCTGGCCATTTAAAAATTGCCTGAGCAGCCCCGTCGGCATTCCCCGGAAGGGGCGTCTCAGACAGTAAGCAATAAACTTACTCCTCCCCAAAGAGGGGAGGCAAAGATTGGGATGGTGGACCTCCTAGAACTGCACAGGACAGACCCATTGACCGGCGTAAGTCAATCCCCGAAGGACAAAACAATACTAGTATGGGGTGCAGTATCCATCGGAACAGATACTACACTTTGATCTTAGCCAAAAGGCCAAGTTACCTCTCCATAGGGGTTTTCTCATTGCCCTGAAATCAAATTTGACAGTACAAAAAACACTAGATTTCAGATTTGGAAAAAAATATTAGGCTGTGGACGTTACCTTCTCTCCTAGCCGTAGGCGTTTCGAATGTCTGGGACTTTATTTCCTCGTTTATAATCGATTCTTAAGTCATTTATAATCACGTCTCGTCGTTCCAACAAAGATTCCTCCTTCGCGCCTATACTATCTCGTATAACTTCATTTACGTTGGTTCGTATTCTCACAGCACGTATGCTTCCAAAGCCAGCCACATGACCCTCGTCTGATTCTATTTCCTGTTTACGTGCTAACCCTTCAACTGCAAATTAAAATCATCTGATAAATACTAGCATAGTACCATTACTATTTAACACTATACACATTTGGGAAAGAATTTTCATCCGATCACTTACACGCTTAAACAGCGATATCCTTCATTATACCCTTGAGTGCGGTGTGAGATAGAGGTGCGCACTTCAACATACGTGAGTTCTTTATTACAAAAAAAATTAAATGAAAAACATACTCGGAACCTTCGCTACATCTCACCTCGACTTCCTGTTCATGGCGTCACTTCCTTGACCACGTACGCTAACCTTAATTTCCAGTAAAAATGTGCATCGACTAACACACATTACGGACAATATAAGTACACTGATACCGTTACATGTGCGAAAAATGATCATAAATGGGTTGACAGACAAACGGAAATGTTTAAAGTATTGCAATTAATAAAAGGAACGAATTTTTTCCTTACTACTCTTCACGTATCATAACTGCGTATACTGTTTATTATATAATCAAATACCACGCATGGGTGTCTTTTAATTTAAGAAAAAGTTAATAACATTATTAATGAATCATGTGCTGTCAAACTTAAACACTCATGAATAAAAAAGAATAACATTATTAAACACGTAAATATCTACTGTATTGTGGATAAATGCTACCTACTAAAACTTTTGAATATTTTAGATTAAAAGGGGAATTGAATATTTTACATGTAAAAGGAAATAACTTTTGTTCCATAAAGTAATCTCCCTTGCTAAAAACATTTGGAAGCATTGGCTATATGCTCCTCTATTTGAATAAACAACAAAACAGGAAGATTAAGATAGGGACGCATACTCAGATCGGCTTAGAGAACATCCTCATTAGTATAGTAATTTTTCCGGTTGTGAATTGTAAAAATTCTGAAATAAATCATTAAAATTGTTGGTCTCCATAGAATCGTTTCCACTCATTTTATTTCTTCATATTTCTGTCTTACCACTCACAAACAACTTCACAAACAACTTCACAAAACCTACCATTCCTTTTTATAAGTAAATTGTTATCTCGTTTTCATTACGAACAATACTAATGTTTCGAGAGAGACAGAGAGAGAGAGAGTTGGCTGATGCTTACGTTCGCTTGCATCAACTAACTTAACACAGAAAACAATATCTAGTTATACATATCTGAATTGTATCAAAATCGAAAACGTGTATTTGTATATTAGAGAATAGTAGGCCTTCCCAGCGTTATCCGAGGAGGCAGGCATCGATAACAAATTAGACAAGTTTATAATGTGTTTGTAAAATATATTATTCGAAATGACTCTCGACATCTCCGGCTACGTCGCCCTTCTCTCTCTTTCTCTTTCTTCCTCTACCACCCCTCTGATTTCCTCTCTCTGTCTCTCTCTGTCCTCTCTCTCTCTCTCTCTCTCTCTCTCTCTCTCTCTCTCTCTCTCTCTCTGGCAACTAGTTCAATATAATAGAAAGAAAAAACAATGAAAGCAAATAAGAAAGAATAAACAAAAACGGACTGACAGTTTGACCAAATTTCAGTATTTGTTTTCAAACAACTACCAGTAAGAATAGTTTTATCTTACCCTAATTTGGTACATATTTCGAACGGAAAATCGTATTAATCAGAATGTGATGACATTTTACTGGCGTGATTATTTTGTTTTGCATTGATTACAAAAGCTCTGTCTAGAATCCTGGAACTTAATAAAGGTTGTCAATATCAACAGTAAAAGTTGTTCTGTGAAACCTAAAGCATTCGAACTTGGCACACCTAGATTGGGTGTCCACGTCGGAATCCACGTCACGATGGTCGACTCTATGGTCCTTGTTGCCCATTAAGAATTAATATTGCAGTCTCCATTTACCGTAACCAGATCGGGGTGATAATGAATCCGATGATGTACGGTGGGTATGTGTAGTTTTTTTTACTTTAAGCCGTGGGACACACGGACAGAATTCTAATTTTACTTTATATTATAGATTACTTTTATATACTATAAGGGGTTTCATATATTTGTCTTTATTCGATTTTTTACTTTCGTCATGCATTCGTGGCGGAAATTATAAATATTTAACAGGTTGTCGTGCCGAAACGATTAGAATCCGTGTCCGTCTCGATTAGCAGAAACGAAATGGAAACGAATCTCACTTCATATGCAGAAAATGAATTCATTTTTATGGGTTTATTAAATGGGAAATGAATGTGCTGGTAAATTGAAAGAAAAAGATAAAGAAATGGAAATTGTGAGACATGTGCGCTCAATCACGTGGAAATCATGTTGGAAAATAAAGTCTTCTTTCGTTTCTTTTATTTATTTTTATCAGCAATTATTTTCTTTCTGTTTCTTTTTCTTTTCTGAATCTTTTGGTTTTATTTCCGGTTAAAGTTGGAGTAAGTCTCTCTCTCTCTATCTCTCTCAAGTTATCTCTCTCTGTCTCTGTCTCTGTCTGTCTCTCACTCTCTCCTTCTCTCTCTCTCTCTCTCTCTCTCTATATATATATATATATATATATATATATATATATATATATACAGTAATGAATGGAGATAATATTGCAATGTAATGGAAAATGAAAAGAGGAAAACCAAAAATAGCATTTATGTATTCATCAGCGTTTCGTCTTTATTTCAATATGTCCTCGGGTTGATTAATTTGAAGACATAACACACAAGTATAAATATTTGAAATGGTTTGGTCTCACAAAGGACCACACTTTTTTAAATATTTGTACTTGTGTGTTATGTCTCCGAATCAATAATCCCGAGAAAGTCTTGAAATAAAGACGAAACGTTGATGAATACATACGTATTATTGGGTTTCCTTTTTTACTTTATATATATATATATATATATAATATATATGTATTTATGTATATATATATATATAAATATATAACTATTTCATGTATCTACATAAACTTTTATAAGGCGATATAACTTTTTATATATCAGTTTTCAGTATTTACTTAAACAGTGCTCGCTACGTAAGTAGAGCTAGGTAGTAAGCTATGAAAATATATTTATGGCAATTAAGCTACACAGAGGCTCCCGCCTTTCATCCCCGGATGGAATCTTTAGGCTAAAATGCCATGGAGACTGTAATATCCATTCTTTATGGGCAGCAAGGACCATATAGGTGGCCGTCGTAACGTGGATTTCATTCAAAATACGTAAAGTCCACCATAAAACTTTGTACATTTTAGAACATTCCCATGCATTATCCTCATATGACTGAATGATAAGAACCTATTTGCTACCCTGAGCAGAGTTCTCCCTTCATACATGCAGTCTTGGGAAATTATAAGGTGTCAGAGAAAAAAATCTACTTTCCCAAATTTAAACCTACCAGCGACCATGCGCGATTTAAGTTCAATTTAAAAGAGACATTTGCACCGTTAGTCCACATAACACCGGACGTCACTCTTAGAACAACAGGAAGGAGTATACAAAAAAAAGGTTACTATCTTTTACGTGTCTAAAGCTCTGTCGAGGCTTGTTATATCAAGCGAAATATTAGATTAAAAAGTCAAGATGAAAAAAAAAATGTGTTTATTTTTTATTTTGATTTTAATCAAAAAATATCTGCATCTAACACATGGTTTTTATGAAGACATTTTGCCTCTTTTCATGTTTATATATATATATAAACATGAAAAGAGGCAAAATGCCTTCATAAAAACCATGTGTTAGATTCAGATATATATATTCGTGTGGTTCCTCTATCATGCTTGTATGTCGCTTTAATGTGTTACTTCCTTTTGACTAATCCCCCCTCTTACCTCCCCTCGCTCTCTCCTATTCTGTTTCCTCTCATATTGTCCATGCTTTCTGTAAGTGTATGAATTTAGAAGAAAAAAAGATTTCTAAATATCTTCAGCTTTCTAAAGCTTGGAATGATAACGCGGATAGAAATGTTGCTGAGAAAAAGGTTGGCATTGTCGTCAAAATCGAATAAAACTATTCGCACTAATGGAATTACACGAGAAGTTAAGAAACCGGTGAACGTATCTTTGGCTTCACGCGGAGAAACCTAATCAAAGCTGTCACATGATAAATCTTTCTTCTATGTGGAACATACTGAAGCCGGGGGAGTGATAGATTGATGTAGCGCGAAAGAGATGAGAGAGAAAATAGACTGATTCAAGCCGGGTAAAAGAGATAGATAGGCAGGGAGGAAAAGAGATGAGAGTGAAAAAGATATATTGAAGCCGAGATGAGAGAGATAGATAGACTAGAAGCGACAGCAATGAAATAATTATAGAGCGAGTGAATTTAGTGAGAAGATGATAGAGAGTTCAGGAAATGAGAGGATATAAATGAGAGAGTGAGAAGGAGATAGAGATAACAGCACACTAGGCGCATGCGTAAACGGAAGTGACGTATGAGGAGTGGAATA
>OY744540.1:90031367-90101367 GCA_963556195.1 Sepiola atlantica
CCATCTTTCCAGAAACAAATAATTACGATCAAATTTGCGGTTTTTATTCCCCCGCCTTTTTTAATTCATAGATATTTATGAATTTTTCATATATTGGATTTTCAATTTATTTTTACAAATTTCAAGAGGGAATACTTCATGTATGTTAAACGCAACAGTTATTTCCTTGGTTATGTTTCTTCCCGTGGGAAATAATCGGGTAGCTTAATTGCAATTAGCTTAAAGATTTACTTCGCGAATAAAACACATGTTTCTGCTTAGCTTATTTGCCATATTTTCTTACCGTGTATATATATATTTATATATATATATATATATATATATATATATATATATATATATATATATATATATATATATATATATAGTAAGTTATGAAAATATATTTATGGCAATTAAGCTACACATATAGGGAATCATTTTAGCCTGAGGATTCCCCCTGGGGATGAAACGCGGGAGCCTCTGTGTAGCTTAATTGCCATAAATAACCTAGCTCTACTTACGTATCGAGCACTGTTGAAGTAAATACTGAAAATTGATACATACAAAAATATATCTCCTTATAAAATGTTCATGTGAATACATGAAATAGTAACATGTATATACATATATATATGTCTGTATATTTCTATTTCCTCCTTTGTAAATGTGTATGTGGGTAAATTGATAATTTCGGGTTTTAAATTGTCTAATCTTGGAGTGTTGTCCGGGGAGGGGTTTCTAAAAAATGAGGATGAGTGTTGTTTGTTTCGTTGATTTGAGGAGTTGTTGAAGAGTGATTGCTTTCTATATATTGTGTGTGTTTTAGAGGATTGTGTTGTTTTCTGGCAAAATTGGTGTCGTGCGTGTTGTTATAATTGACGTTGTGTGTGTTGTTATACGGGTTTATTTTGGTATATTTGAATGTGTTATTATTGTGAGTTAGTTGTTTCGGGTTGGGGTATCTTGGTAGAGGTTCTTGATGGTGGACGTAGTTGTGGGGTCTGTATTGTTGTGTAAGTTTATGTCTGTAGGAATTGTTATATGGTTGTTTTGTTTGATGATGTGGGTAGTGTTTGGAGTATTTCGATTGTATCCATTGGTGTGTTGGGTGGTTGTAGGGTCTGTTTTGTTGTGTGTGGTAGGGTCGGAGGTTGTTGTATGAAGGTTTCATCTGTTGGTGTGGTGGGTGTGGGTAATTGTTGTAAGGTTTACTTGGGTGATTTTGGTAGGGGTGGTTGAGTAAGGGTATTTTGTGGTGGTTTGTTTGTGTGGTGTAAACAAAAGGAGGAAATAGAAATACTAAAATTAGGCCTCAAATTCTGCCCAACTCCCAAAAGTAATATCACGGAACTGAGGAAGAACCTTAAAGAATTTGAACGCAAGTTTAGACTAATAGAAACACTAAACAATAAAGAAAACAAAACAGATCAGTCATTAGTGAGAAACAAATCAACATATTTCCCTAACAAACACAACAATACGAAAGAACTAAACACCTACTTTGAAAACCTATGGAACATCAACCCTCAGAGTAAAACTAAACCTACTAGTACCCTACCATCTAAACAAAACCAATCACTAGATAACACCATAAATAATAATAACATAATTATAAAAGAAGCTGACAACGGCAGTGCGGTAGTCATCATGGACAAACATTACTATAAATCGAAAATTACAGACGTACTAGAAAACAATGATTACTACAAATCAATTAGCACCAAAATTGATAACAACACCATTTCAAAAATCACAAAACTTTACACAACATACAATAATATACTAACAAAAAAAGAAAAAGATTTCCTAACAAACTTCATGATTAAAACAAACAACTTCTACGGACTACCTAAGATACATAAATCAACACACAGGCATCAGAATATATTAGTGTCCCGAGTCCTAGTGACCTTACATTTAGACCCATAGTAGCAGGACCATCATGCCCAACAAGCACACTGAGTAACTTAATTGACATATTACTACAACCATTCACCGATAAAGTCAAGAGCTACATAAGAGACGACATACACTTCCTAAGCTCCTTACCACAAATAGTAAATCCCGGGACTAAATTAGTTACATTTGACGTCAGCAGCTTATATAGCAACATTCCCTATGACTTAGGTAAACACGCAATATCACACTGGATGGACAAACACCCACAAATACTACACCACAGATTCACCAAACAATTCATCCTCGACAGCATAGACATTATTCTCAACAACTCCTTTGGGTTTAATAACAAAAACTACATCCAGATTCTAGGTACAGCAATGGGAACCAAAATGACACCAACATATGCCACCCTAACACTGGCCTACCTAGAGAAGATCTTATATGAAAAGATAGAAGAAATATATGGACAGAATATTCAAACTCTCTTCATAAAATCTTGGAAAAGATACCTGGATGATTGTTTTATCCTCTGGGAACCCACATGGGGGGACATCAATAAATTACACAGCATACTACAGAACCTACACCCCAAGATTAAATTCACCATTGAACACAGTCAAACAGAACTACCCTTCTTAGATGTATTGATTAAAATTAAAAACACTCACATAATCACAGACATCTACCACAAACCCACAGATACCCAACAATATCTCCATTTTAGAAGCCATCACCCCAAAAGCTGCCTAAAATCTATACCCTACTCCCTAGCACGCAGGATCTGTACTATAGTCAGTGACAAAGACCTCCGGATTGTCCGACTGGAGGAACTACGGAAAACTTTAAAAAGAAGAGGATACCCGCTACAAATAATACATAAAGGTATAGAACTAGCAGAAAACATTCCATTAGAACAATTACGAATCCCCAAAAAACAAAACAAAGAACAAATATTAGCATACATCTCTACACACAACAAAAACAATCCAGAATTATTCACAGAAATAACAAGGAACCTAACCCTACTCAACCATAACAACAAACTAAACGACATATTAAAAACAACGAAAATAATAAAAAGCAAACGCCAACCGAAAAACCTCAAACAAATTTTAACCTCATCTAAACTCAACCAACACACAATACAAGGGGTCACAAAATGCAACAAGGAAAGATGTGGGGTATGTGACATAATAATGGAGGGGAACTCATACACATTTAAAAACCCAACACAAACATTCACAATAAAAAAAGACCTTAACTGCACTCATGTGCTAGAATGTACAACATGTAATGAGGCTTATATAGGTGCGACGAAAACATTTAATAATAGAGTATCTTTACATAAAAGCTACATTAAAATCAAAGAAAACCGTAAATTATTCGTGTCCCAACATGTACACTCATGCAGCGGAGGAAAATTCAAAATAATGCCAATTTTCCAAAGCCAAGACTACACTTACTTACTAACACAAGTAAAAAACTTCATACTTAAATTTTATCCAACATTAAACAGATCATAACTCTAACAACACACACTTTGATCACACTTTATCCACCTCTAGTTAAGTACAAACATAAATAACTATTTATAGTTATCTATAGACTGGAAAATTCTTATTCAAGGAAGATAATCTTAGTACATAACTTCTTATTGCGCACTTCTACACAGCTATTAGTCAAATAGCAACTTGTGTTAAATGAATCATTTACAATAGACATTAAATTTGCACATTAAATATCGGGCTATGAAATCGTCCAAACCAAGTTCAAATCTATTTGGACCGTTTGCATTAACTTATCTTTTGCAAATATGTGTGTATATGTGTGTACGTATGTGTGTGTATATATATATATATGTATATATATATATATATATATATATATATATATATATATATATATATATATATATATATATGTGTGTGTATGTATGTATGTGTATATAATTCAACCTTTATCCCCCTCTCTGTCACTATAACCACACGCCTGTGTGTGTGCGCGCATGGGTGTGTGTGTGCGTATTTATGTGTATGTGTGTATGTGTCGCTCACCTATTCACAAGACTCAAGATTAGACCACACGCATACGGACGTACACACACACGCAGACACGACTTCGTTCTTGGAGACGACAAAAAGCAATAAAAAGTATTAAATTTCAAAAGAAATCCGGCGCACCCTAGGAGGCTGGGATGACCGATGGGTCATGGATGGGTAACACGCACTTGACCACAAGAAGCAGAAAAAATGGCAAATAAAAAATAAAAAATAAAAAATAAAAGATACCCACACACCCGCAAACCCACGCATGCGCAAAAACAATAACAAATTCCTCAAATGAAACAACATTTACTCAAATCGAAAGACATTTCTTCAAATGGATTTTCATATCTGATGAAAGCGGACCACCGCTTGAAACGCGTTATATAAAATTATAAAATGGTAAAACAACAAAATAATAAATAAATGTTGAAAAAAACATTCTACAAATGTTGGTAGCCTTACTCCTTTACATATATATATATATATATATATATATATATATATATATATATATATATATATATATATATATATACCAATTTAGCTGTCCATCACTTGCTGCGAGTAAATTAAATCTCAATGTCCATATGAAACTGTCAGTTGCCGAAGTGTGCTACATTTGTTTACACAATAATTACATCCACGCTGATGGCAGGTGACTATTTCACTTGTCGCAGTGCTCAACTCAAAAATGGGATACACACTTGTACATCCGTGGGGCCGTACTATTCTCCCTCTAATTATGCGTATTTTCGATTCTGTAAACGCTCAAACTATTTGTATTAATAACAACATTCATCTGAAGACGCGTCTATTCGATTTGCATGTTAAGCGATAATAGTACTATTTCAATCTGAAACGTGGCAGACCGAGAAACTGATAGACGAAGCTTCTACAAAGATGCGAGGACGAGTCTATGAACTCCTGTTTTGAATGCACTAACTTGTATCTATCGGCTTTTATGCAAGAGTTTACGTACATCCATACATTAACACAGAAGCAAAAATACCGTCATGGATATATATATATGTATACATATATACATATATATGTATATATACATATATATATATATATATATATGTGTGTGTGTGTGTGTGTGTGTGTGTGTGTGTGTGTGGTCGTGTGTATGTGTGTGTGATATGGTAATCAAACTTCCGTCGCAATTTGGCGGCTAGTGTTGCGTGAATGGCTCTATTAGAACTTCCGTTTGGCAATATTGCAATTCTTTTGATCACTGAAAGCCATTAATTTACTCTAACAAGACGAACACTCCATACATCAATGGACACGTGGTTCCAGTCCTGTTCTGTTCGGACTAAACACATTTCATACACATATTCACGCAGAGATACACACAGGCATATTCACGCACACACACACACATACACCCCACACACACACACACACCCACACACACACATATATATATATATATATATATTTATATATATATATATATATATATATATATATATATATATATATATATTACACGGGTTGAACTCGATTTGTTTGATCTTCCGACAATCAGGCGTATGCATTTTGAGTAACATATGAAATTAAAACAATGACTATAAAACTGGATTATAAATACATTACATATGTATAATGGACCGGGGGATGGGGATCATCGTGAATTTAATTGGCTTTTCGAACGCCTTTTCAGCGCCATTGTTCGAAGGAACGCCTTGATCATGCTGTCTGTGTAGCTAGCCAAAACAACACCCGGTGAAACTTCCTTATGTTTAGAATATAACCGGTTTAAGTCTGATGGTTGAAAATATTTGCATAAATTTTAAATTCAAATCTATATGAAATTATGTATTTGTTATGGTGATCGATCCTATTTCCTCACTACATTGACCCTTTGCGACACTATGATTAGTGGTAACTGTGATAACAAAGTCGCTATGGAACATGAAAATGCAGTCTCTGGCAATGCATTACTTCTTCCCTTTCTGTAAAGATATATCCTCGTTAACTACCTCCTTGTTTTCTTATTTATTTTCGGTTCTTTAAAGGCACAACAGCATTCATTGACATAATTTTATTATTTGGATGTAATGTTTCAAAAGTTGTTAAAATGTATTTTAAACGAAGTCCAAGTTTGTGTGTCTCTTTCTATGTCTCCCTTTCTCTCTCCAAGCAAGCAGAAACTAACTTTATACATTGCCTTTAACCTGCCCACCCAGATACTTTTCAATCCTTTAGTCATTAGAAATTGTCTATGCTTTATTAGCGTCTGAATCTCGACCTTCAAACTTAGGTATCTGATCGAATCTCCATAAACACACCGTAGCTTCGGTAGTGGCAAAGGACTAACTTAACTTGTACAACGATACATTTTAAAAGATTAATAAAAGATAGTGGGGTGGAAACATTTCTACCAACAAGAGCAGTAAGGTGCCTCCTTCCCTCAGCTAGCTTGTGGGAGACCCTTGGGCACGGGCGAGTACACACTTAGCCCCCCGATCAGGGTGCGTGAAGTCAGTGCAGTCAGTTGATGGATAGAGGGTTGTGCAGCCTAATGGATTTTTAGAAACTGGTCAACCCTTCGTGTTGTGTTAGGTAGACGACACTGATGTTTGTACATTGGCTAAGACTTCCTTCACTCTAAGAGCACTGCCCACTATAGGTAACCTCTTTGCAAAGAACATCATAGTGAAACAAAATATCCAAATCAATGGAGATCATCGATGTCTGCAAACAGATCTGATACCTGAAGAAGAAGAGACTAGTTAGCTGCGCTGGTTAAATACGTATTATGCTGTGATGACGAGAGAACTGAAGATGTTATGATAGGTAGCGGACGTAATAAACCTGACCCATAATCAAGCCGTAGCGTTGAATTCGATTGATCTTATGCCCGCCTTAAAAGGGTCTATCTTTGCTTGTCGTGTTGTTTTAACATTAAGTCAAAATGTCGAACATGAATTTTAAATGAAGATACATATTATTAATCCTCATTTCAAAAACAAAAATAAAAAAATGTAATACCAAAATCAGTACGAACCTGAATTAAATACAGAAATGAACATTACTCAACGCTGTTTGCGTTACATAAGTACATCACAGATTTTGACATTTTAAGGACGATGGTACACCCGATAAAAGAGATAAAAACATTATTCTACTATTCACCAGTAACAGCCATTGTGTAAATACACCTGAAAAAGGTCAGAGGTTATATCGGCCAAATCGTTGTGAGAACACCAAAAATGAGAGCAATAGTCCGAACAATGAAATTAATATATATTATCAATCCTTATCTTAAAAAAAAAAATTCAAAGCATTAACTAAGTTATGAAGATGTAAATAAATGCGGTTTACATGGTATATGCACCATTAAATAATGTTCTCATAACAAAATTGTCCCAATTCCGAGACCCCTTTGTTGGGAGATGTATACTCACCACATTAAGAGTCGACATTGAATTGAACTCTCTCCCCGTGGGGAGATATGTAAAAAGGGATTAGTTACACAAAAACGCTCTGAGAATCCAGTCTTACCTACTATTTTAATCCATAGATAGGGGTAGAGTATACGGATCATAGTTTTTCGAATGATATTAATGAAAGGAATAAATTAATCCCAACAGAACACAAATCCGTCGTCTAACCAGTCTCACACGCTATTCACATATAGGAAAACATTATAGTTGTATTTTTATAAGATTTGAAAGCACACAACTAGTGGAATGCAGTGGTTGATTGTCGTTACTATCGCCTGTTGTCTCATTAAATATTTACTGTGACTGATTCAGACCGATGAAATTGATTGGGTTCCCAATTTCCCTTGTGGCAGAATAACAAACCGCTGAAACAAAATCGGACGATTGGATGAAGAATACTTGAGGAAGGACAACAAACTTTTTATCATATAAAATTATGTTACCTGGATTTTTAAAGTTTAGCCTAAATAGCATGTAACCTGACAACTCAAACTGTTATAGTGACTAGCCAATTTAAATTTGTTATTGTTTTACCATGTCAATAGTTATAGAATAACGTACCTCTTCTCCACGTTATTTAAAGAAAGAAAAAATAACTTTATCCACTCTATTAATGTGGTAATATATGGAAATTCTTAAATGATCACCTTCAAAGAAAACTTAACTAATAGGAATAACTCTTAATAAAATAATAAAAGTTATAAATCTAAGCCATTAACGTATGTTACCTGCTTTTAACCATAGACATATTTATAACACATATTTTGAAGATAATTAATTCAAGCCAACAGCGGGAGTTCCATTGTTTGTTTCTCTGGCTAGATTTAGAGAATAACTATTCGAAAAGTTTGACCAGAAAAAAAGCTAACTTCAATGCATATCTAAAACAAAGTTTTCTTTCGTCCAGTCATTAAGCCTTATCTGCCCTTTAACATGGTGTCACATAAACAACACACACATTTGTGAATAATTGATGTTCGTAATTCGAAATAGCTTCTATTAATATGTATTATTTCAATTGTTGTGTGTTGTTCTATGTTGTGGGCCTGTAAAAGGTCCGGAAGGAAACAATTCGGAGTTTAAAAATACAAGTGTATTGAAAAAAGTATAACACAACAGAGAACAAGAGTAGTTGTACGTCTGTCTTGACTGTCAGAATAGACTTGTGTTGTTTCAGGTATTTACTTCCTTCCCACCGAAGGAAAATGTCGAACAGGGTCAGAATGGTGGGGAGAGTCGAGCCAGTTGCCTTAAAGAAGGAGCACTCTGGCCTCCGAAAAATTGCCGACGCAGCCCCGTTGGCATTCCCCGGTCGGGGCGCCTCAGACAGTACGCGAGAAGCTTATTGGACTGCATACAGTCGATTGAGAAGTTGTTAATTATTTTTCATTATGCGAATTACACGGATTGAAAAATCCGTACTTCGCTTGCTAGACAGAATCACATATCGAGTTCATATATATAGTCTGTTTGCAAGAAATCCGAAATAAATGTATATATATATATATATATATATATATATATATATATATATATATATATATATATATATATATATATATATATATATATATATATATATATTAATCTAGGTAAATTAAACATTCACACAATAAAAATCTATAGAATTTCAACCGGGCTCGTAAAATAGTGCTTAATAGTAAATAGAGCTATTTATATAATTATTTTTATTCATACAAATATCAAAAACAAAGCCGCTTATCTGGTATGTCGATGTTAACAGTCAATAGTTATTAGAAACTCATCAACCACTCAGATATTCATATTGAGAAAAAAACTGTTATAGGGTAATATGAACATCTGAGTAAAAGATCAAACTATTTTTTCTGCCTGATAGGATGTTAGATTCTAATAAGTTATGATCGATAACATCGACATGCCAGTGTAGCGGCTGTTTCTATATGTCTGTATAAATAAAAAATATTATATAATACATATACATATATATGTATAAATATAAATAAATACTCTCTTTTGCTCTCTTATATATATATATATATATATATATACTGTCATTAATACATATAAATACATATTATTTATCGTTTATCTTATTGTTTATATATTAAACAAGTTTAAATATATTACTGGAATGAACGTAAAACAAACATTTTTTTTTTAAATTGATCAATATAATGTAGGGATATATACATTATATAAACATTTAAAATGGACTACATAAATGTAATTACGTTTTTTTTTAGTGTTCAATGTTGTATTAGCTGTTATGCCGTTTTATCTTTGTAAACCTAGGTTTACATACATATTTGTGCTATTGTTTGCATTCTTTCTTTTACCGAATTCTGTGTGGGTCTGTTATTCCTTTTTTGAATGTCTGTCTACTTATACGATCATTTAACATGATTGAGTTGATTGTTAATTGTTTGTTTAATTTTTTTTAAACAATAAAAACAAGAAAGTTAATTATATGGTGAAGTGTTGGTAGATATCAATCTATTGGTTTTTAGTTAGTGTAGTTAATATATATTAAATACATCATTAGATTAGCTCCTAGTTTAGAGCAAACAATACATATGATGTAATTAAGACTTTAATTAAATTGACTATATTTTAGTTATAATAGACACAAGTAAAGAATATTTTCATTATTGTAATTTTAATATTATAATATCTTATCTTGTAAGTGTGTGCTAGAGTGTATATATGTGAATTTATCGTTATACACATATACAAATACAAATACAAATATGTGTACGGATGTTAAATTGTTATTTTATAACTTATATGTGTCTGCATTGAATTTGAGGATATCAGGTGACATGTGTACGTATTTGCATTTTCGAAAGAGTTTGATGCAAAAGTTTAGTGTGTATGTATATGGCATGGCATGGCGTTAATGTCATGGTGTGTATGCAAGAATTTGAATAGGGACATATAATTGTGCTTGTATGTGTGTGTTTTAGAATGTGTATATATTGTTGTATATGTGTAGCGTGTATCTGTGTGTTAGCTCTGTGCCTGTGTGTGTATGTATCTGCATACACTGAAAATAGTTATATTATTTTAATGTGTAATATCTTAGAAAAGTAAAAGAAGAGAGGAATTTAATTTGCAAGTAAAATGTTGAGAAGATAGTGAAATGTGTTGACACCCGATCCCCTCTTACTTTGATGAATTTAATCTGAGTGTCGTTATCTGGATTAAGGCTGCCACTTATTGTAAAATTTGAGTATCTGAAATCTTTAACTTTTTGCTCGTCTCGATAAAATGATTTCCATTACTAACTTTGGCGCCGATAGGATACAATGAGTACTGATACGTAATTGCCTTCATGTATGCAAAACTGTTTTTATAATGCATCTCTCTCTCTCTCTCTCTCTCTATATATATATATATATATATATATATATATATATATATATATCAACGACACGCGTTAAGGTGTTGATCAATTGTTGATCACTTGTTCATTCGAAACTGACGATACCATGTTGTTCAAAACTTCAACAGTACGATATATAAATACATTTCTCTCTCTCCCCCTCTCTCTCTCTCTCTATATATATATATATATATATCATATTTATTTTGAAAAAAACATGACAATGTGTAGTGTTAAAATAAATAAAATTTATTTTAATCTGAGCTTTCGAAAAATACAATTCTCCTTGTCAAAGTAGTGTTTTTCTTTTTGTTTTTTTTTCTTCATCGTCCGATGGTAATGGACTTTTGGGTCAGAAAATCACGTTATGTCTGCAAGCGAGGTTACGCCAATTTGAATTATAAAGGGCATTTAGACATATTTTCTTAAACCATTGTTTCGTAATAGTATAATATTTTTTTTTGAAAAAACCATAACAATGTGTAGTGTTAAAATAAATAAAATTTATTTTAATCTGAGCTTTCGAGAAATATAATTCCCATTGTAAAAGTAGTGTCTTTTTCTTCACATTGTTATGGTTTTATTCAAATAAAAAATAATACTATTATGAAACAATGGTTTAAAAATATGTCTAAATACCCTTTCTAATATATATATATATATATATATATATATATATATATATATATATATATATATATATATATATATATAGATAGATAGATAGATAGATAGATAGATAGATAACGCATCTCCATGTCACACTCCATGTCTTAATGTTGGTTTTGTATTTTTGTTCTTCTATTTTTATTTAAATAAAGACGAGTTTTCGCCTCTTCTTTCTTCAATAATCTTTAAAATGAAATAAATGATTTAATCGACTTGTTCATCCGACATTATCAAATGAATAAACCGATAAAGAAACGAAAATCGATGAGAATTCATTTGAAAAACTTTCAAATTTCGATTCTCATTACGAAATACATACAACTTAATTTCAAATTGTTTATTCTGTCGGCGATTGTTTTTGTGATTTATCGATAACTTCTACATTTCAATTCGTATTTCGTTTAACTTTATTTGAAAGCAGATATTAATATTGTATTTTTTAAATTTGTTTCTTCGGGTGTTAATATTGTATTTTTTGTATTTCTCCACATAAAACATTGTGTTTTACCAAACATTTTTGAAAACAAATATATCATTTTCTTTCTTTGGTTTTCACTCTTTTGTACTTGTAAAACGGAGGTTCCCAATTGAGGTTCACATCGAACAATCGAATGTCCACACGCAACCACCGATGTCCGCATGGAACCATCGAGGTCCATAGAATCTTTACAAGGCCCACGAGAAGGTCTACATAGAAATGGATTTAATATAAATTATACTTATCAAAATCATATTATAAATCTATATAATAATACGATAAAGCAATTTAATGATCGTACGTACGTTATCACTCCCCACCATCTTTTTTTTAAGATAGGATAGTTTGATCAGCGAAAATGCAATGTAAAATAGTAATTTAAATTTTTTATCTGATGTCAATTATGTGTCAAACATAAAACTCGAACTAAAATACACTTTATAGCCCAAAGAGAGTAGAATAATATCGCGGGGTCTGTGTTTGCGCCGGACGTCCATTGAATGGATATGTCACACATTCCTACACGGGTTTTGGATATAAATTCTTAAAGCTACATATATCCTGGAAAACATTTACTAGAGTACATAAATAAGAATGTTCCAGTGTTAACAGAAATGGTAAAATAGTATCGTGGGGTAAGCATACACGCCGGACTGTTGCACTTTCGACTTCGGGGCGTGTGTAAAACCTTTATACACCCGTATCGTTGTCGAACCCAGGTGTGAGATCGTCTATGAACACAACACTTCTGATAGGCCAATGTTTAGTTTTTTAATGAAGTTATTTTTTATAAAACAGAGAACAACAGACACAGAGACAGGTAATTTTCCTAAGCGCGAGATAGAGAGGGAGATAGAGAGAAAGATAGACGGATAGATTCAGTGTGCGCTTGGACCTCATTCAGTGGACAGCAGCCAAACGCGCACGTCCTCCCTCCTTTAAATCTTGGCAGCTAAGAAAGAAAAAAGCTGCGCCTGGAAATAGCATTGTTTCGTTACTTCTGCTTTGAGTACGCTTTGACCTTCAACCTTTTTTCAATTGAACACGACACTAATTATGTCCAAAGAATGCAAGGCAGCGATATACAATAGTTGAATAATACAACAGTTTCCGCTAATATATAATACTAGTATTATAGTATATAATATAGATGAAGGTTTTTTTTATTTTTAGTTAGTATACATTTTAGAGCCAGGCTACAAGATCATGGCCATTGGGGCAATTATTCCTCGCTATTTCTGAGCTCGTGCCAATAATTCCTCGTTATTTCTCAGCTCGTGGCAATTATTCCTCGCTATTTCTGAGCTCGTGGCAATTATTCTTCGCTATGTCTGAGCTCATGGCAATTATTCCTCGCTATTTCTGAGCTCATGGCAATTATTCCTCGCTATTTCTGAGCTCATGGAAATTATTTCTCGCTATTTCTGAGCTCATGGCAATTATTCCTAGCTATTTCTGAGCTCATGGAAATTATTCCTCGCTATTTCTGAGCTCATGGCAATTATTCCTCGCTATTTCTGAGCTCGTGACAATTATTCCTCGCTATTTCTGAGCTCATGTAGGCAAATATATTTTTCTGTTTTGGTGATATGTGTGTCTTTTATAACATTTGAATCCGCTATAAATGTATTTTTATTTTCATGAACACATTGGGCACATCGTAATAAGCAGTTATTAGTAAGATTTTGACTTTTAAAAGCATACTATAGTTAGAGATCTTCTTCTTAGAACTTGATTAGAAAGGACCCATTGTTCATTATGTTTATGTTTCCTTTAATCTGATCTCATCACAATAAAATGTGTTATCGTTTTTCAGTTTCTGTTGTGTCTCGCATCCTCCGGCTTCCTCATTCGTTTACACCTTACTCCAGCCGATCTACTCTCTTTTTTCACCCAAAATGTGAAAAATCCAATAAAAACAAACGTCATAATTTGCATCATTTTGTTTATTCGGATAACTATCACATTCTCAACGATCGTTATCAAATCTTCACAATACTGTCTCGCCGTCCACATGACAAACTTAACCCTTATTCTCGAGTTGCCTTTGATAAGCGGTAAAATATATGAAATATATATGAAAGTGTTTAGTATGAAGTATTATACGTAAACGGAACGGAGTCTTTATGAACGAAGAATATAATAACGATTAACATCTATTATTCTTTGTTATTTGTAAAGATTTATATAATGTTCTTAAAGGTTCACTGTGTAAATTCTAACTTATCAATATGTATATATTCTGAAGGTAGAAAGATATGCTGCTGACGTAGTTTATTATGGGTGTGTGTCGAACCATTTTAATTAGGTCATATAAGTTCGAGATGATGATGGTTTATTGTTTACTTATATTCACCCCAAGCAAGGCATATTATCACTAATATGTTAGAAGTTACTGTGATTTAGGGGTCAGTTTTATAAAGCATCCTAAGTGGGGAGTTGTGCAGCGAGATGTTTCTTCACATAACATTTAAATGGCTGTATGCTGGTATAGCCGAAGAAACAGGGAGCAAGGAGAAAATTCCAAAGGAAAGTAGTCCAAGGAAAGAAACTAATAGAATAGAAAAATTACCGGCATCTGGGGATTTTTCTATAGAAAGCTGTGGGTTTTGCTGCTTGCCGGGTTGGTCGGGATTATTTATTTGAGGGTTCAGCAAGTTCATCGGAACACATTCCATTAAGTACTTGTAAAACAAGCACAGAAATGCGATATTGCGGCAATGGGACAGAGACTGGAGCTTGGTAGATAGTGTGGGACCTATTAGATTAGACGGTTTTTGCGTTGACCCTGTCAACGAATGAGATAGACTAGTGGTTGCTGCACGAACCCAGATGTGCAAACAATACGCCCATGCATTGGCGAATAGATGCTTTGGGGAGATAAAATATACTGACAGGTGTGAGAAGATTATCTCACATCGTGCCTCTCTGGTTGTTTGCATGCAACTTCATCGAACCGAACCTTTTGTTAACGATGTAATATCTAGAGGCACGTTGACTTTATTTAATAATCGTGCCGGAAGCGTTTTAATTTCTCAATGAACAGTGGACTACTTTTTAATAGTGAATTTGTAATGTAACATGTTTTGTCGGACGTAGTTGTAGACAATGGTTTGATATACTTCGTATTTGCGCGAACATTGTTTTAAGTACGGAAAATGCGCAGGAAAGGTAAGAAAGGCAAACACACGGACATAGTCAAGAGAAAAAATAGAAGAAAATGACAGCAGCGTCCTGAGATGCAAAAACTCAATTTGTTTGCGTATCATATCACATGTGACTTGTTCATCCGGACGCAGTTGTAGACCATTGTGTTAATGTAGCTCCTGATTCCATTTAATTAAAGCGGCTTGACATACCAGTAATCTATTTTAAACGAATATTATTATAGTTTTTAATTGTAAATTGATCATGTGACCATTTTTCGCCGTGGTTACAGACAAATAGTGTATGCAATTCGACTTGTAACATTTACGCTTGTATTGTTTTAGGGTGAGACAATTTAATGAAGGTAGAATAAAGAAAATAAATGAAAATACTGTATAAATGAACGAGCAGTGAGGGAAAAGCCAGTGGCTTATCTTACCAATAATGTATTTGTTTATAAATACTAGATATTGTTTTTATTGTTAATGAGTCGTATGACCTGTTTTCTCGTGCGTAGTTGAAGACAATGTTTTAGAAAATTCGCCTTTTAACTTTTATACAATCATAGTTACAATAAAAGGAATGAAAGAAAGATAAAAAATAAAAGGGTGGATTGAAGAAAAACGAAAAGAGAGGAAAAGGCAGTTGCCTATCATACTCGTAATCTTTTTGGTAATGGAAACTAGATTAGTTTTAAATTATTAATTATTCATATGACCGAGGTTTTCTTCGGACGTGGTTATAGGCAATACTTTCAATGCAATTCGTACTTTTTATGCAAGCATTTTTAGGAATATAAAAATGAATAAAAGGAAGTAACATGAAACCGTAAACAGAAACTAAAAAAGGAAAGGCAGAGGCTTATCATACCAGTAATCTATTAATTTTAATCGTGAATTGGTCATGTTACATGTTTATTTTGACGTTGCTCTAGACAATGGTTGTTTGGAACTTATATTTTCACCTTGTTGCAAGCATAGCTTTGATAAGGACAACAGTGAATGATAGAAAGGAAATAAATAAACGAAAAACAGTAGAGACAAACGACAAAGAACAGAAATGCAGTGGCTTAACATGCCAGTAATCTATTTTATTTTCCCCTTGCGAGTAATAGTACACGTATAGCATTTCTGACGAGGAATGTGAAAAACAAATATAAAAAGAAAAACATTTAATTGTTTTTCTTTTACCTCATTTTCGTTTATGTTGCCTTTTATAATTGTATTTTTCCCAGGCGATTTTCCTCGGAAAAACTATCTCAAATAATGCGGTTATTTGAGTTGCTTTTTTTTGTTACGTTTCCTTTCCCTATCCCTCGCCCAAATTTCTCTATGATCAATGCTGGTCGTCACACATTCCATTAATGATTCACGACTTGTGAATATCTTTTTCTTAAATAATTAATTCCAATGATTATTAAATAAAACTTGTTTACAAAAAGCGCGATAGCAATTCTAAGTTTGCTTCACTGCTCGGGTTTCTAAATCAGTTATTTTCTTTCGCTTCTGGAGATGTGAAAAATAAATTAAAATATGAAATATATAACAATTTTGTTCAGTGCGTAGGTTTATGGTCATCCATTTTGTACTGACTAGAAATAGAAACCATAGGAACTAAAACTACCAGTGTTTATACGTAAAGAAACACCAACAATTCTATGGTCACCTATTTAGTACTGGCTAGGCTCAACCAAAAATACACAAAACCCAATGCCTTTCAGTGTTTTGAAAGTCTTTCCAGGTTGCAGACCCAATCGTTTCTTCCGAGTCTATTCTCTAAAGGCATCTGTCTTTTCAAGTTGTCAGCAGTCTATCGAAGCTGTCAGCAGACTTTGAAACCTATCGGAAGCCTTTCGGAGCTACGAGCAGTCTTTCCGAGGTGTCAGCAGTCTTTCCAAGCCGTCAGCAGTCTTTCCAAGCTGTCAGCAGACTTTCCAAGCTATCAGAACCTTTCGGGGCTACCAGCAATCTTTCCAAGCTGTCAGCAGTTTTACCCAGTCGTCGGAGCCCATCGTTCTCTGGTGAGGTACGCATAATTTATGCTAAGTGGTAAAGATGTTCAATGTTGATCTTGCTTTATTAACAAACTATTCTACCTCGTTCAATTTCAAGTTTCCCAGTTCAATGTGAACATTAGGTATAGCTAGCTTTGTTAAAACTTTTATTGGTACAAAGGGAGGGCAGTCTATTAGGTTGTGGACTGCACCACTGTTGTTTGCTTCCTGTGCATTATCAACGTCTGTCTGCTGATCTCTTGCTCTGCGGTATGCAACACTCTTCATTTTGCATACCTTTCCTTGATGGATTCCAAGGCTTGTCAGTATTTTGAAAGTCTTAACGGGTAACACACCAGGCATTTACTTTCAATTGGAAAACTTCAAATTGAAAGAGGTCGAACCGTTTTTTGGAAAACCAAGATAAAAATCAAAACTTTTAATTACATCAGTATGAACACCTCACAAAAATTTACCTGGGGTTCCGCCAATGGTCTTTGTTGTGATGAGAGAAGCCGAAACGACAGCCAACAAGGGACATCACTCGATGATACACACTTTCATATCCAAACACGGAAAGCTGTTGGCAGCGAGCAATGTATTTGTTTATTTTTCTCGGCTACAGAGCAACCCGATTTCATAGCTATTAATGTCAGTCTTTCCCATTTATTTATTTTTCACTTTGAAACGGGAAACTCTCGACTATGCACAATGCACTGCATCGGAACGGTGATACTCTCCGACTCTATGTAAAAAGAAAGAAATAATGGAGGAGGACTAGTAACTTAAGCAGATTACAGAGACAATGCGATAAAGAACTAGAATTTACATAACACAAAATGTAGCAACGTTAGTAACCATTGCCAAAATTCCCACCAGAATGACCAATATGAAGAGCAACGAAACGAGTAAGTAGGGACACATGTTACTTAGACTGTAGGGAACATCACGTGTTTGTAATAGTGACCGATCACTGGTAATAATTTGTAAGCCCAATAGTAAATGATAATAAAACTAACCCCTTTTAATAAGTGACCAACAATCAATAACCAAGAAAACAACCTAACTTAATAATAAGTATCAACTCTTTTGGATAAAGGTACTGAACAGCCATTGTATCTGAAGTGAATGGTCTAATGTTTCTTAGACTTACTGTAAGACATGTATGGCTTGAATAGGGGGAAGGAGGTTATTCTCAGGAAATGGTGCAAATATTTTCAGCAGTCCTATCTACAAAATCTCGTATAATTCTTGAAGAAGAAACTTAATGAATGTATAAAAGTAGAACTAATAGTAGGACACATATAGACACTAATTCTTAGAATAATTAAACATGGGGGTAACAGTGATGTCGATAATTATCAGAGCTGTAGGAATAGTACTAACAGACTAGGTGGTATCACAATGAACGCAATTTATCAACACATTTCGATGATTTCAACACGTAGGAAATATTTGGTTCAATAGGTTCGATTTGCATCATTTTGGCAAGCTAGGGTATTTCATGAAAAATAAGGGCTGACATGAAGTATTTTCCGGCTCCGTAATAGAGAGTATCCTATTCCGGGTATCATCACCTCCTTCGGGAAAAGGGGAATTATTGCCGGTCGTTTGAAATTGCCGATAGTTTTGTTCTCGGATATGTTTGTACCCTTCCAAAGTGCATTTTCTAGAGCACTGGTTTCCACCCTACGTTAAGCTGACTTCATATTTAACCTTGTTACAAGTCGGAAGCATGTGACATATTTATTTGTAAACACAATTCGGTCCGCGCTATTAAACTGGTGTCTATTTACTGCAAATTAAATGCTTGCTTTGGGTACAGATCGCACCTTCGCCTCCTTAATCGGAAATGGTTACTGCGTTAAAATTTAGCGTATGCTTCACCATAATGGCAGTAAGAACTGGGAAATTTGAGAATGGTCGATAATATTCAAACAATTCCACTGTGATTTCATACTGAGAAGAGTCCTGTTGGATTGAATATACTTGTTACCACTAAAATCTCTCTAGAAGAAAGTAGTGGTTGTGTAAACGCCCTGGAATACAGCTATTATCGCGTTACCGATTCACATAAGATCAGTTAAATTTAGCGACGTTTAGCCTGGCCAATACAAAATGGGTGATCATTTCGGAAAAGCTGTATGTAAAAGAAATCTCTTCAAATTAAAATTAAGTCTCATTTCACTTATTTTGTCCTTTACTCCTCACATTCAATCAGCGATATTTCTGACAAAATGGGAAGAATTGCTGTTTCCTGGATCGGAATCTATTTATATATCACTTATCGTTGGCTATCTTTTTTTTACCTTGAAGTAATATTTAGTGGGGCTCCTTACATTAAGTGACTTCATGCCTTGTCTGGAGCGATTTCTATGAAAAAAATAAAATTAATCTACGAATGAATCATATACAAAAACATGTACAAGTTTGGCATAAAATGACAACGATGGTTGATATGCCGTAAATTCAAGAACAACAACAACAAACGGCCTGAACATAAAACAAAATAAAATACAACGTTAGCAGTGAATATTTTTCTTTTGCGTTTTTTCTCTAATTATCAAGCTAAAAATAATTGGAAAAATCATCCATTGGTAATCGATATGCTAACGATCGAATAATTAACATATAAAATCGATGATATTGATCAATGATAGATAATAATAAATAATTGATGACTAATTAAATAATGATCTCAATTACATTTACTAATGGGCCAAGTAAATTACCTGTAATGAGAACGATGGTCTCTTCAATTCCTTATATGTTCTTGTTGGTTACTGTGTATAGGTGCATACGAGTAGCAGTGATCTAGTATAGCAAGACTCCTGTTAGAAGAAACAATACAACTATTAGTAACGCCATTGTTTCATAATCGACCCTTCTTTGTGAATTATAAAATAAAATTACAGATTTTTTAGTTAGCTTAAAGCTTAATTTAACTACCCTTATTTAGGAAAAAAAGTAACATTAGGTGATTACTTAGTCAAGGGTATTTTAATGTATCGAAAATTACATTAGTTTCTTAATGGAGTGTTATGATGAATTTACAAGGTTATTACTATATTTATCCAATGTGAACCAACTAACTTGATGACTGTTTTTATGTATATAGGGCAATTTTTAATTTTGTTTATTAAAGCTCTACTTGATATTGAGCACTCTTGAAAAAATATTGGGTTAAAGTGCATATTATCAATATATTTAAAATTAATTCAACCAATAAATAGGTAAAATAAACAAATGAATATATATATATAAATATATATATATATATAGATTTAGATTTTTCACTTATAAAATAGATCATTCAGTGAAGACCGGGGTTGTTCCAATAAAAAACAAGCTCGATGATACTCGATTACAGAGTACAGAGCATTTATATGTGATTTTATGAAGGCTTACCAAAGCATTACTTTCAGGACACCAATGATCACCATTAAAGATATTTTTTCTTACAAATACTATTTATTCAAATTAAATGTTTTTTCCTACACGTGTTTCACTACCAAGCAGTTACTTGCTTGGCAGATCATCAGGGAAATTAAATGTCTGGAATACTGGTTTCAACTGCCGACAATACACAATGTGGCGTTGCAATAGTTGAGGTCACTTAAGAAGAGAAGAGGAAAAAAATAAAAATAAAAGTCAAAGTTAAAAAGCAAGGAAGAACAACGATAAATAAAGAAAGTCCTAGAAAAGTCATAGAAAAGTAGCTCGTGCATTATTTCTTCCACCAAGCCAACAAGCAAATAATCGGTCCCAAATACATTCAATAAAACCACAAAACCGGAACAATGTGCGATAATACACTTTCACGTCGGCCGGCACAATGATGAATAACCGCCCCCCCCCAAAAAAAAAAGAATTAAATCATTCAAGGTACCGCTCACAAGTTACCATTCCAATCCAATGATAGTATGGGAATTCTAAATCCAACTTCTCACAAAGAAAAGTCAACACAAATGTTCGTCCAAGTTCAAAGAGTCTTATTTCAATGGTTGATTTATTACCCTTCGAAACAAACACACGACGAGTTGAATGTCAATCCCGCAGAAAACTCCCTTACATTAAGAAAAAATGTTAATTAGTAGATAGAAACTATTTATTCAAAATACTGTTTCTAAAAATATTTATTATTAAACCTATTCCTTATAGAAATTAATTATCTAGTGTCTCCGACGTCATTTTACATTTTGGGAAAATATCCTTCATTTAATTAACTGCCGAATTATTATCGTTTTGTTGTTTAACGAAGCGAAAAAAACCCATCCCGCAGAATTTGTTTTTAAAAGATTATTCATATATCAAAAATAAAATGTTATTACAAAAAAGCCTTCTACAAAAATCTAGTTATTATTTTAAATCATTTAAAATATTTCCTTAACGGCTGTGTCTGTTTGCAACTCTCTGTGGAGAATATTATTCTATATTCCATAAATAAATGTTACTATGGAATATCGTTATCAGAAATCTATTTTCTATTTTGAAAAAAACTTTTTTTAATGGACCGGTTTATTTTTTTGTCAACTTTACGGGAAAATATCACTCTAACTCGTTAAATGACAGGAGACTTTATTATTACTAATTTAAAATCCCGTACAAAATACTTTTTATAAAAATCCAATTGTTTCTATTTTTAGAAATTAAGTCCGTGTCGGCATGCATGTTTTTTAAATTATTTTTTCCTTAATTATTTTTCCCCATTCCTGCCACCCAATTGTTTTATTTATTTTAATCTAATTAAAAACTAATTTAATTTAACTTAATTTAATTAAATAGCATCCAGGTTGCTATTTCTTATTTTTCACTTAAAATGACTTGAAATTCCCAATGCATTTCGTATAATATATCTATTTCTGAGAATAAATTGTGATTTATCATTTATTATTCCACTATCTTTTTATATGTAACAAAATTTCCCCCCTCTATTCCGCTGAATAAGTATTTACTATAGTTGACTATCACTGGGCCTCATTCCGATAGAATATTCCTACCTTATCACCCCCAACCTAAGTCCCGAGCCTCCGCTAATAATTGAATCAAGACATATCTTAGCATAAGTACGTGTTACTAATTCTCATCCTCCATATTATACACTAATTATTGCCCCAGATTGCCTCAGGAAGTGTCCATCCTGCCTATCTCTGCTGTAAGTTTATACTTCCCCCAATTCGCCTCCTATCCAGGTTTTAGGCTTGATAACAGGTAACGGTTTCTATGCAGACAACATTGTAGTATTTCCTGCCTAGCGTTCAGTAAATTATCTCTAGATGTCATGATGTGGTACGACTCCAATGCACATAGGTTGCATCTCTTCTTTTTGTTCGGTTTATATTTGTTAGCCCTCCCTAAAATTGACCATTTCAGTTCGAAAGGGTCTTGCCTAGCAATGAGGTTTCTCACAAAACAGCCAACAGAAGTGTTAGGCCTATCTATGTCTTCCCTTTGGCCTCCCCTGAAGGAACTCATGTGGTTTCTGAATCTATCTTTGAACTCACCCCCGGTTGAACCGATATACGATTTCCTACTACTCTCTGTTATCACATCGCATTTGTAGACAATGCTTGAAACTCTACAGTTCTCTCCCAGGATTTTAAATTAGTAATAATAAAGTCTCCTGTCATTTAACGAGTTAGAGTGATATTTTCCCGTAAAGTTGACAAAAAAATAAACCGGTCCATTAAAAAAAGTTTTTTTCAAAATAGAAAATAGATTTCTGATAACGATATTCCGTAGTAACATTTATTTATGGAATATAGAATAATATTCTCCACAGAGAGTTGCAAACAGACACAGCCGTTAAGGAAATATTTTAAATGATTTAAAATAATAACTAGATTTTTGTAGAAGGCTTTTTTGTAATAACATTTTATTTTTGATATATGAATAATCTTTTAAAAACAAATTCTGCGGGATGGGCTTTTTTCGCTTCGTTAAACAACAAAACGATAATAATTCGGCAGTTAATTAAATGAAGGATATTTTCCCAAAATGTAAAATGACGTCGGAGACACTAGATAATTAATTTCTATAAGGAATAGGTTTAATAATAAATATTTTTAGAAACAGTATTTTGAATAAATAGTTTCTATCTACTAATTAACATTTTTTCTTAATGTAAGGGAGTTTTCTGCGGGATTGACATTCAACTCGTCGTGTGTTTGTTTCGAAGGGTAATAAATCAACCATTGAAATAAGACTCTTTGAACTTGGACGAACATTTGTGTTGACTTTTCTTTGTGAGAAGTTGGATTTAGAATTCCCATGCTATCATTGGATTGGAATGGTAACTTGTGAGCGGTACCTTGAATGATTTAATTCTTTTGTTTTTTTTTGGGGGGGGGGCGGTTATTCATCATTGTGCCGGCCGACGTGAAAGTGTATTATCGCACATTGTTCCGGTTTTGTGGTTTTATTGAATGTATTTGGGACCGATTATTTGCTTGTTGGCTTGGTGGAAGAAATAATGCACGAGCTACTTATCTAAGACTTTTCTAGGACTTTCTTTATTTATCGTTGTTCTTCCTTGCTTTTTAACTTTGACTTTTATTTTTATTTTTTTCCTCTTCTCTTCTTAAGTGACCTCAACTATTGCAACGCCACATTGTGTATTGTCGGCAGTTGAAACCAGTATTCCAGACATTTAATTTCCCTGATGATCTGCCAAGCAAGTAACTGCTTGGTAGTGAAACACGTGTAGGAAAAAACATTTAATTTGAATAAATAGTATTTGTAAGAAAAATATCTTTAATGGTGATCATTGGTGTCCTGAAAGTAATGCTTTGGTAAGTTTTCATAAAATCATATATATATATATATATATATATATATATATATATATATATATATATATATATATATATACATACATTAATTGTCACTCCAAAATCTAGGCTGGACATTGTAGTGGATATTTACACAGCCGCTATACATGTTTCTTCAGTAGTCGAACACCCTTAACGACAGCGGTTTTAATAGGATTAATCTCTCTGATTTATTGGCTTCTTTATAGTGGCCATGTGGACTAAATCGTCAGAATTTGAGTTTGAAACGTGACTCGTGTTCCGAGATTTGAGTCTTGCGGCTAGTATAAATAATCATCTCTAAACTGACGATATCCGAAAAGATTAAACGTATACATATGTAGATAAAAATTATTTAATTATTTATCGCCCCCAAATTTAAGCTGGGCATTGTAGTGAGTAGTATTAACACAGTCGTCATCGTAGCTCTAATGCATGTTCCTTCAGCAGTTGAACACTCTTGACGACAGCTGCATTTAATAGGTTTAATCTCTTCGCCGATTTATCGGGTTGTTTATAGTGACCGTGTACGCTAAACTGTCGGAATTTGAGTTTGAAACATGACTGGTGTTCCGAGGTTCGAGTCCTTCGACCAGTATGAATACTCATCTCTACACTGACGATTCCTGAAAGGATGAAACGCATACGTATGTAGATAAAAACAAATATTTATAATTATTTGTCGCCCCCAAATTACAACTTGGCACTGTGGTGAGTAGCCACTATCATAGCTGTAATGTGTGTCCCTTCAGCAGTCGAACACTCTTGACGACCATCATAGAAAAAACAGGATATATAACTATATAGGTATAACTATATATGTATAGCTATATGTATAACTATATATGTGTAACCATATATGTATAACTATAATATATAAATGTATATGTTGGCTGTCTAAGTGTTAACGAAATGGACTCTCAAGAAATGTTTTTTTCAGAAATAAATAAAGACTTTGGAGTCTCACTTTCTATTAGTAATTTATACATGCTAGGAGTTATAAAAAATAGCATTTATTCAGCTTTTATTCTGAAAATCTGACTATTATTAACTATATATATATATATATATATATATATATATATATATATATATATATATAACAGAGAGAGAGAGAGACCAGCAAAGAATTACTTGCGAACCGATTAAGCCCCGATATCGATCTCAACTTGGCAGAGCTTTACAAAAAAGTCGTAAGTTTATTGTTCCCAATGCACATATCAGATTTACTTGGATAGAGATTGCAATACTCTGCACAATAGCAAACGTTTTAATCTTAGTTTTATTGTTGGGTTCAGTTGGGGAAAATTTAACTAATGTTGCCATATGCACGACATGACAGTTGCATAGCATCACACCAAGTTTTGGTCAATATGCAATTTGATATGCTTCCAACTACTACTACTACTACTATTACTACTGCTACTACTACTAAATCTTGATAGCCATTACTTGGACAGAACAAAAATTCCTCTTGCATGTTAAAAGTGTTACGAAACCATGCCACTTTCTTTACAAAATACGGAAGCACAAATGTGCAATAATCTAGATATGAAAAAGAATCGGTTTCTGAATATTAATTAATGTGTGTTTAGTATTAAAGATGCTTATACAGTTTGAGATCCATGGGCGTTTCGATTATTTCTGGAATAGATTTTAGAAAAATGTTGATTCACTTGAATAATTTTAGTCTGTAATAATTTATATCCCGTTTTGTTGGCTTCGTGTACGAGACTCCATCGTCTGATTTGGTGAACGTAAAGTAAATAAAAATATGTTTTTTTTCAGTTCCTGGGCAGAGTAGACCTAATCTTCGGCCATTTTTTTTTTTCGGAAGCTACATTTTTAAGTACACACCGCCCAAAAATAATAGAATTTTAGTTGTCAATTTTTCGAACATTTGTTTGAATAATAATAAAAAGATTGTGTTTTCTTTTTCTACTACATCCGTAATAAACCAAGTAAGTATTTAACTCGGAAAAAAATTGCTCGATGAGCAATATTTTATGTATATTAGGGTTTTTAAATTTCCAAAGGTAAGAGGTCTGTTTTACTATAAGATGAGTTTTTTTCCCCAAAATACAAAATAAAATATAAAGCTACAAGGAATTATCTTGCAATGTTATTAATTTAAACACAGTACCACGGGGCTGCTTCCAGGCTGACTATTACATTCCCGTGTTTAAGTCCAATGTAAACAAATTCTTGTTGAGCCGTCCTCTTAAATAAGGAATTTCCCTACAAGTAACAACCATCGTAACAAACCCTCCCGGTTTCTTACTTTCCACCTGTCCGACCAAACAACCCTTATTGTCAAGTAGTCGTTGAGCCTATAAAAAACGTGATTCATTTATAAATCAACATCTACTCGGTGCTTTAAAAATATTGCCAACATCGATAAGTGGTGAGGGGTCATAAAAAATTTAACACCACTCAAATCTGTTACCTCCAAAATATCGAGTAAACACATTTTCAAAAGAAAGATTATTTAAAGCTTCTAATACAGAAAATTCCATCGAAATACGATAATTAGGCTATTTTTGCTGAATTTTTTACCCAAAATTGCATTTTATACCATTAGAGCAGATGTTCGTTTTTTTTTGTTCATTCTGACCTGGGCCGGTAGCAACAGTCAAAGAGAGTATCATTAATAGTTTTAATATAATCTATCGTTTAAAGACTTTTTTTCGAAAGATACGCCTACAAGGGAAATTCATATGAGGCAAAATGTAAAGCTAAAACCAGGAATTTATATTTGAGGAACATGAAGCTTTGCTCTCTTCCCTTCCCTGTAATCCGTTTCACATAGAAGAGATGCTGTTAGCACCTCCCTACTGTATCGTTATAATCAGGGTAACTCCTCGACTTAGCTAAAATCCCTCGTCTCATTTGTAAAACAGTCACTGTAATAACCCGCCTGGATATAAGAACATCAGATAACTTTCCTTCCTTTCTCTCTCTCTCTCTCTCTCTCTCTCTCTCTTTATCGTGCGCTCTATCTATCTATCGTGCGCTCTCTCTATACATATATATACCAAACACGAAGCGTAACTTCCATGAACAAAGTTTCTATTTTAGAACCTCTTATCCGTGGAACAAAATCCACGAAGCTACTTCCCAGCCGACTACGACATGATCGTCTTCAAGTCTAATGTAAACAAATACTTGTTGAGGCGTCTTCTTGAATAATCAAATCCTCTTAAGAAATCTTGTGCCTATTCCACAAATTATGCCCCCCCCCCCCTGCCCTGATCGTATTTTTTTCTGCTGATAATAACTGTCTGGACCTGTGTAAATGACACTGTATTTCAAATTATTTGAAAATAGTGCATTAAAAGGTGTCTTTTTGGTTGCATCAAACTAAAAATTAACATAGCTGCGATTTTCAAAATTTACTGTAATTTCCTAACTGAATATTAACATTAATCTCTCTCCCATAAAATAAGTTGGAACTTAGCTTTATTTTTTTATTTTTTATTTTATTTTATAATATAACTATCAAGCAAATAATAATTAATTAATAAGATGTCCTGTTTCGAAACCAACATGCAAGTATCAGAAAGTTTCATCAGATGTCCTGCTGACTCAAGTCGTTTACACGAATAGTTAGCTTTCGGTGGTTGTCAGTGTTTTGAATCATTAACAGACCAAGGCTGTTTAAAAACTGTGTGCGGCAGGGCCTATCGTTCCACTTGTCTCAGCGGCGATCGTTTGAAACACAAATCTGTCGAGAAGCTCGGCATACCTGAATAAGAAAATATGAACATTTGTTTAAACAATTTACCAAAATGTTGATGAGATGATGTAGTATGTTCTAAAAATCTCAACGAAGGGGAATATTTGATTTATTTGCTCTTCAATTGTTAATAATATGAGCTTTTGTTTTACAGTCCACACTCCTTCCACTCTTCCACAACTTCTAACTTCTCTTTATCTTACCAGCTATCCTCCAGCTCCTACTGTTCCCAATCAGAAGACTATTGAAATCATGAAGACACTTATAGTTTCTTAGACTTCACTGTAAACAACCGAACGTTATCAGATATACATTATTGGTAAACGGCTGCTGCAAGTACTCAACTTGCATTACAATGGTGTTGGGAAAATTGCTTGTTTCGTCTTTTTTATATCATGTCCACTATTCTGAATACAAATCAAAGTGTGACTCAAAAAAATAAAGAATGAACAAAACAGCGTATTGAAAAAGAAAAAGAAGCAGAAGAAGAACAAGAATTTAAAGAGAAGAAGGACAAAAAGAAGTAGAAGAAAAATCAGAAGAAGGAAAGGGAGAAGATTTAAAGATGAAGAAGATTTTAAGAACAAAAAAAGGAACAAGAATTTAAAAAGAAAAAGAAGAAAAAGAATCAGAAGAGAAAGAAAAATAAGAAAAATAAGACAAAAAATCAGAAGTACAAGTAAAAAGAAGAAAAAGAAACGAAAGAAGAAGAAAAAAAGAAAAGAAGAAAGAGCAAGAAATATGAAAAAATAAGAAGGGAAAAAGAGAAGGAGAAAAAGAAGATCAAGATATAAAGCAGAAAAAGAAAATTTAAAAGAAAGAACATTCAACGAAAAAGAAAAAAAAATCTAATAATTGCCTCATGCATGTCACATTATTTTATGGATTTTTTTCAGTAGTATACATTATACATACATTTCTTCATTTTTTTATTTAGACTTAAGCTTTCATATTCTTCATGTTTAAACGTCTAATTTAATGTTTTCCTTCTTATTTTCAGGTTTATGAAATTCAAGAAAAATTCCGACATGTTGATAAGTATTCATTAACGAAGTACTTAACCGAAAACGGACGGCGTGTCAAGTTTGACTAAGCAAAATGTTTTCAACACTCAGCCCGAGTCACTTGCCAGCTGGGGTGAACCACAAGATCGGTGCCTTCCAGGACATATCAGGAGTATTGAGTATCTTTGTCGAGGTGGCCATGATTGTATTTAACGCATTCCCATTAGTCGTCATTCTGAAATGGCGACCCCCTGAAAAACGTCTCGTCATGGACGAGTTGATCGTGGCCCTGAGCATTACGGATATTCTGTCGGTAGTGATCCCAACGCCCGTCGGATTATTCTCCTATTTTAGCGACTCCTGGTACGGAGGAAAACCAGCCTGCGAATTCTACCAAGTGACGACCATCTGGTTGCAACTTGTCGGCATGTTTATCATCACAAGTCTGTGCATTGACCGGCTCCGGGCACTGAGCGCCAATCTGGTGGCATTTCCCGCGCCGGCGACAGTTGCAAAACGGTATCGCGTTCGGTTGGGGATATTTGGAATCTACGTCATTTCCTTTGCTGTGTCGTCACTTCCGCTTATGGAACTTGCCCCGTCGGCCATGCAGAGTCACGGACAAATATGTAAAGCTTGGATTTCGACGCCATCAACCGGTCGACAGGAGTCTGTGTTCTACGTTGTTTTTCTAGTGGTTGGTTACGGTAATTTTGTGATAGCCAGTGTCGTCTCAAGCCGGATTTTATGCATCTTATGGTCCGACACTAGCAACAAGGCAATACAAAACCCGGATCAAACAAATAACGATACACTCCGTAAAGCACAACTTCACACCGAGAGAGCCGCTCTTCTTGCTTTATCATGGATGATCATTGTCATTTTAGTCTTATTTTATCTGACTTGGTTTCCCGCCTTGGTAAGTATTATCCACAATTACAAGTTGTACCTTCATAATGTACCACGTGTACCTATCCAGCGTTTCCCACCCGTATTTTTACTTTAAGGTCGGTTGCTCTGTTTTTTTAATAATTTAAACACATTTTCTTATTTTAAAATTATCATTTTATTATTAAAGTATAAAACGAACGAAACACTTATAAAACTTTTTATCACTGAATTTTTTAGATGAGGATTGATAATTTGTATAATTTGGATTATTCAGACTACTGTTTTTATATTGGGTGTTATAATCACAACATTTCGACCGCTGCAACCTCCGGCCTTTTTCAGGTGTATCTTTTCGAACTTTAGAATATTTTTGCCGAACTCGGGAATCTGGACAGACTTTCGAACGGAACCCTTTATTTAATCCACGGGGGTAGCATGCACTCGTTCCGTAAGCCATGACTGAGAGAAGTCTTCAGAAAGTCGCAATTCTTCGTATCGCCCTCACAGAGAATTGCACTTTCAACCTTCCCATGACTATTCCTTAGAACTGAATTTTACTTGGTACTATATCAAATTCGTCACGGGTTGTTTGCGGACCTTGAAAGCTAGGGGTGACAGCGGCTGGATCGTTGTGATGATAGCATCAGTAGTCCGAATAATCGAAATTATACAACCTTTTTGTCATTTAGATAATCATGTTTTCATCTCAAAGGTCAGCAATGTAAACCATTTAACAAAAAAGAAAAAATATGTAAAGCTAAAAGATTGAAACCGGTCCCTTTCTATCGTGGTCTGACGTGCTACCAACTGAGATATGTTACTGTTTCAAGTTCAAAGAGAAACACATCGTAGTTATTAATAAGTCTTTATATATATATATATATATATATATATATATATATATATACATATATATATATATATATATATATACATATATATATATATATATATATATATATATACATATATACATATATACATATATACATATATATATATATATATATATATATGAGATATTTTACTGTTTAAAGTGCAAAGAAAAATGAAACGTAGTTATAAATAAGTATTGTATGTATATATATATATATATATATATATAAATATATATAAATATGAGACTTACATTTAACTGATTTGAGTTTCTCTTTGCACTTTAAACTGTAAAATACCTCAGTGATTAAAATATACGTTACATATTTCAGAGGCGTACCGCGGTTTCATCAAAAGGCGTACCGTTGTACGCTTCTGAAATATGTAACGTATAGTTTATGAAATAATACATTGTATTTAACTTTCACTTTTTTGCCATCGAGCACTTCATTTATTTATTTTCAACATAACCGGACGCAAGGGGTTCGAATCGTGTGACCGGTAGTGAATAGTCATACTTCTATGCTGATGAGTCTCGATTGAAAAGAGACGAAACGTATACGTCCATAGATAAATAAACATATTTATATTTGAAGTGCTCGTAAAAAAGTAGAGCACTGTAAATGGTAGTACTAACACACTTGCTTCATATGCATCATTTCTTCCCTTATAGGAGTTGAATGTCTGTATGTCTCGCCGCTTTAAATGTGTTAAAATTATCATTGTTTATAAGCTATTCAGAATTGGCCGATCGGTTAACGACGTTGGATTTGATTTGAAAATACTTGTAATCCAGGGTTTCGAATCGTGTGGCCGGTAGTGAATAGTCATACTTCTATGCTTATGAGTCTCGATTGAAAAGAGACGAAACGTATACGTCCATAGATAAATAAACAATAACAAATATTTATATATATGTATATATGTATAGTTATACATATATATAGTTATATATATATCATATTTGTATTAATAATGTAAATGATGTGTGCTATTTTAGTTTGTTTGATAAGGTTGAATTGAGAAATAGTTGCAAAGGAGTGGCGGTACCCAAAGAGGCACAACAAACAAATAAGAAACGAAATTCTTTGCAAGAATTGATGAGAAGCCAAAATCGCAGAACATCACAAACGAAACTGTTTTTATTCCCGCCGGTACACGAATTCTGTGAAAGGTTTGTTGCATTCGATTCATGCTGATAGACTTTTGGTAAAGAGCCAAATTTGTCAGCTTAAACGGAAGGAAGCAACGCCGACGCCGGTAACAATCATTTTGTCAGACTTTCAACATGATTTGCCTTCATGGAAAATAGAGTTCTTAAGTAGGAATCGCAGAAAATGTCGGAATATTCCGAAAAAATATGTGTAGAAAGATTTTGGCGAATTCTTCAAAATTGAAAATAATGTCTGCTTTTATATTCATGGCCTTTTATACTTTTAGAGGTTAATCCCAACTTCACATTATTGCTACAAATAAATAGAGTGTAGTTTTTATTTGATGTTTTATATTTGTGTCAGAGTCCCGTGACTTAAATTAGTCTGGTTGTCTCCAATGTATCGTCTGACAGTCTTCGCCTCGTCAACTCTCCGGCGCCTCCGAACGTTGACGACGCGATATCACGAAAACGAACCCGTTCTTTCTAAGAGTACCAATATTGATATACAGACCAAAGTCTCTTAAATATTGTATCTGATAGCTTCCAACAATGCTGATATAATGGTTGGATGGTTCTACCACACCGGAAAGTATATGAATGCCGATGCCATTCTCTACCTATATAAAAGTCAGATACGTCCAAAGACATAATTATGATGCTACATCTGGGGAAATTCTGCATTGTTCACCGTTTACTGCCTTGACAAAGTACAACATCTACTTCAAAATCTAGTGGGGTTAAACTCATCTTTTCTCTAAAATAACTTTCTTACAGAAGAGACATTGCTAGTCCCTCTCTGCTCTATTGTTATTTCTATGAAAGGTGCTTGATTGAGCTCCAACTTTAGGTTTATTCTTGTAACATATTCACTGCAAGACCCTGTCTTATAAACACAATAAAAAGTAGTACTTTTCTCCATCCATGCGCCTAGCTTCAGTCAGTATTGCTATGTACAAAGCGTCTTTTCAATTGTTTGCGCCTTGGGGAAGGCATACCGTGCGACTGCTTCCCTGCTAGTTACAATTTCGTCGTCTTTAAATACTCGTCATAAACTGACCCATAAATAATGAAATGCAGGTCATACAATTGATCAATGTTGATACTCCCATAGTATTCCTCATCCTTCGGCTGGCAATCATTTCCGTCTCATTAATACCCATCCTCGAGTTTCTATTGGCCTTGATATGTAATCACGCAATGTGAAAAATACCCATTTTATTTTTTTATTATTACATTTAAATGCATATACATATAGAGTAACTCTAAAACAATCAACACCCGTAGTTTAATTAATAAAATCCACATTTATGCAATCCAACCATATGTGGAACAAATAAATTTCATGTTTGTCTTGTCTACCAAGTTTTAATCGTGACTGGACAACAGTCTTTGTCTTATCGTACACGCATGGCACATTTAGGCTCAACTTCAAGTAAGCTATATTAGTCAATTTCACATATATGAATACATAATAGGAATATGAGGAGTTCGAAGTGCTAAGCAGTTTCTTCATGAGCGATACTATATATATATATATATATATATATATATATATATAGAGAGAGAGAGAGAGAGAGATAGATAGATAGATAGATAGATAGATAGATAGATAGATAGATAGATAGATAGATAGATAGATAGATAGTGTGTTAGAGTGAAATTAATTCCAGAAGAAAATCCAAGTATGAGAGCTTAAACAGAGCAAGTATAAAATAAAGTAAAGTAACACGGAATCACATAATCACCGGTGCAATAATTATTATTCGTAATTATCGAACCGGTCATTATGTGATTCCTTGTTACTTTACTTTATTATATATATATATATATATATATATATATATATATATATATATATATATATATATATATATAAGATTATGACATTAAGAATATTTTGAAGTAAAACTCAATTTAATATTACGTAGTAATAGGGAAAAAGAGGTTTAAATACTTTTTTGTCTTGAGCGATACAAAAGACAACGTGGCGGCATCCTGTAAGACTCCATTTCCTGAAAATCATGCTTCTTAGAGCATATTTTTATACATAAAAAACCGTTTTGTTTATCAGATTACAAACATAGTACTAAATAGTTCTTCTTTCAATATCATTTTAAAAAGCATCATGAAGCTATTTTTATCGCCTATACACAAGTTTTCATCGCGTTATGTTTACCCATTCGAACCCATCATTAATCCAACACAATTTCTCAACTACGACCTACACAATCGTCTCCATTTAAAAGAGCATGTCTATGTAAAATCACGTACAAAATAATAACAGATACTCAAACTACAACATAGTTTAATCACAATTCTTAATTTTCCTTTCAAAAAGAAAAGGCATATATCTAGAAATATTTTTCATTTAAAAGATGTAAAAGAAACAGTTTTCAAAAACCAAATTTACATCTATATATAATTGCGAATTTCACGCATTGTGACAGCCTCTGAGAAAAAATATTCGTCTTTTTTTTGTAAGGGGTCACCACTTATCAAGGCCCCAAAATCACTCAATGGTTAGGCTTTAATTTGTGTCAGGTAGACTGAGAAAACACTGTGAGGATTTACAATGATGGTGGTGATTGGGCGAGTATGGAAATATTCAAGATGACAGCTCAACAAGAATTTGTTTTATATTAGATTTGAAAAGGGCAATGTTATAGTCAGCTAAAATACAGCCCCGCAGTTTTAGGAAATAAACTTTGCTCATAGAAGTTTAGTTTAGTTTTAGGTAGAGGGAGAGAAGATAAAACTATTTACAGTAGTTGTAGATATAGAGGAGTTTTTGTTGGGAATGTTTTACAGGGTGAACATAGATTTAAGCTCAGTCTAGCACCTGTCATGAGAGAAACGATAGAGTAGAGAAAGACTAACAACAGGTGTGGCAGAAGTGCTCTATATTAGGATGTATTTGGCTCTTTTGTTGAACAAATATCTTGTAAAGATGCATTGATCTGGTGGATATAATTATTTAAAATTTATTAGTAATTTTATCTCTTTGCTGACAAATCTTACTTCTAAAATGAGGATTTGATTGTTCTGTTAAGAAGAGAGGAAGCCAGCGTCGAAATAATAATAATAAATTCGCTGATAAGATTCAATATTTTCCTCAAATCCCGACTTCCTTTTAGACTTAATTCACTTCGAGTTTTGTTCTTGATTTTGGTTTTGACCTAATCCGTTGCTTCCGAAATTCGTTCTGTAGAAGATAAGATCCGAAATTTGCCTCCTGGTTTATCTCGTACAATTCTCAAAGAACGCTATGCACTTTGTTTACACGGAACGAATCTCATACATGATAAGAAAGAACGATACACGTCATACAGTCTGAGATTTTCTATTTTAGTAAATCGATTTCATCGAACGGACACCGAACCTTTGCCTTTTCAGACTACGTAAGAAACATAGTACTTTATAGTAGAACTTAGTTTGTATTTTATTATTTGTATTATTCGAACTAATATTCAAAAATATTTTTATGGCCGATGTAACCCGCGACCTTCCTCGGATGCAGTTTTGAAACATTGAAATATTTGTCGAACTGGATCTTTATAAAATGCACGGGGTAGATTGTTCTCATTTTATCAGCCATGACCAGATGAAAGTGTTAAATAATGTTTATATTTATTTTTAGTTTCTATCTTCTGTAGTGAAGATTGAACCTCGAAAAATGTCACTTAGAACTATAGCAGTTGCGCCCAGGGTCCATGTGACAAAGATTCCCGAGTTCGAGAAGATTTGCCTGGAGATGCATTACATGTATTGAAAATAACAACCGAGATGAGAATAGTAGTCTGAATGAAACAAATACTACAAATAATCAACGCTCATCTCTAAATAACCAAAAAAATAATAGTTTTATTCCGTTAGAGTTTTTTAATTAAATTTCAATCAAAAATACATCAATATTAAGCAGTAGTGGAATTATTTACCCTGTTCGGCAAAAGGTAATTAATCAAAAAGTTCTTAAACTAAAATCAATTAATTTAAAACGTTTCAAAAAAATTTGTTTTTCATTTTATCTAAAATTTAATGTTTATATATTGATATCATTAAATGCGAAAGTATTTGTCTCATGTTTACAAGAGAAATGTTCATTATTAAATTTTATTTACAAGTAGGAAACTTTACAAACTGGCAAAGCAAGCAAGCGAGTAATATATATATATATATATATATATATATATATATATATATATATATATATATATATAATGGGACTCGGCCCTAAACCTAAATTTTGCTAATCTAAATGTATCTTCATTAAAAAAAGCAGATAATTCTCGCCTCATTTCTGTAATTATCTTTCTCCAATTTTAGTATTTCGAATGAATTGTTCTATTTGTGACCGCTTACTCAATAGACAAACATATGCCCAATCACACACGTGCAGATACTCGCACATGCATAGGAAAACTGCGTCGATCTGTCTAGTGCCTCCGGTTGGGTAAAGTGTTTATTTCCCTCAAAGGTACCAATTCATTTCCTTAGAATAGTTTCCGGTTTCAATGAAGCTAATTTACTATGGAACATTAATGGCACCATGCGAAAATCTATCGACAAGAATGTCATAAGAAAAAAATAAAAAGTGGTAATTTTGGTTATTGATTTGTTTTCTCAATCCTAATTCAAGATTATATGTTTGTTGCGAGGAACAATTTTTATTGTGATGGGCAGGGGGTTCTAATAAATGACGTAAAAGCTTAGTTCCAGGCGAGGCGACTAATCCACATATAAATAAAAGACAGACTCCGGATGAGTTTTATTTACTTTCTCTGTATTACAATATATCAACGCCCCCCCAGACACACACATACACACACACGCGCTAACACACATGCACACACACATATACGGACGGTTATTTATCGAAAATCATTGGATGAATAACAACCTCGTGGCAACACGACACGTCTGCTCTTGTAGAAATCTCACCTGATAAAATAGTGAGAGAGGTTTCACCGAAAGTCATGTGATCCCCTCAACTTCTGTCGGAGGTGACCTGCGACCGTTAATACCCTTTAGAGAAAGTTTTCGGAAAGACCCAGGGAAAAACAACGAAAATGTCCGAAACTTACAATTTCCACTAATAACATAAAACAAATCAACTTATAAGGTTCCTTGTCAAATATCTCAGTAAGTTATTAAATAAATACCACAACATGATACATATGATCCTAACCTAAACGATTTTCTTCGTTTGTTAGTGGGAAGAAACGTTTCCTAAATATATCTTGTTAGACACTGTTTGAATAAAACTTGTTTTACGTGTAGACGAGACCTTTGTCGTTCCAACCGAAACTGTGTAATCTTTTCCTTTGTTTCAAACACGACCAGTAGAATAGATACAGGTGCAGCAACCTTAATAAAAATGTCGATCCCACATATTCACCCCAACACTACAGATATTATTCTCACAAGATGTCAAACTTCTACGCATTCGGATATAAGACTGAATTCTCACTGCATCAGTCTAACATTGGGAAGCAGTTGGAGTTGTGGGATGGGAAAGAGGCGAACATTTGCCTGTGAGTTGTTGAGGCAGTCTAGTGTTGTGCCTGGAGCAAATTCCTTTTCATCAATAGATGAGACACTATCGGTTCTACTTTTTTATAACGCCTTCCCAATTGGTGTATGCATCCTTTATACACTGTACCACCGCTCGCACCGTCTCTGTTAACGCAGATTGCTTTTCGTTTGTTTATACGACTCACGCCAACACTTACTGTATAGTGTTATTAAACAAGATTTATTTTAAATGGCACAAAACGGTAAACAGGTATACTTCGTATGTGTGTGTATGTATGAGAAAGCGAGGAGAGAGAGAGAGGGAGAGAGAGAGAGGAAGGGAGAGACGGATAGCTCTCTGTCTTTATCAGACGCCCGACACCTACTGTTTCACCACAACCTTCGTGGGTAGAGCAACACGACACGTTTGCTCTTGTAGAAATCTCACCTAATAAAAGAGTGAGAGAGGTTTCACCGGAAGTCGTGTGATCCCCTCAACTTCCGCCGGAGGTGACCTGCGACCTTTAAAACCCTTCCACTGAGAACACGGATCTTATTATTAACAATTTTATTTAGTTTCAGAATGAAACTGTGAATAATAGTAACTATCGAGTAACTCCAGACCTTCTTAAAAGACCCAAATAAAAATAATGGACTTAACTATCTGAGTATAGTTGTCATATCTCGGGAGACCCTTCCACAATACACTTTCCTTCCTGTACAGACTACAAAATCTTCTCCGAAATCTCTTTTCTACAATCCCTTTAACACACGGTGGATATGTTGATAGCTTTCTTCTACTTTATCGTTATTTTCATGGCAGGGGCTCGACGGATCTACAATCTCTAGTTATTCCCTGTGAAAAAATCGTAGCAAAACTCGTCTATCTACAACTGCACTAAATAATTCTCTTTCTTCCTCTGTATATCTAAAGCTAAACGGAGCTTAAATGAACAAAGTGTCACTCCATCACAGGGTTACTTCCCAGCTGACTACAACATGGTCGTTTTCAAGTCCACTTAGGTAATCAGTTTCACTCATCGTTTCCAATCTTATCGGAGTTCGTTTATCGCAAACTAACAATCGTATTACGTGTTATATTCGAGTGAATGTTTGGCCTTGGTAAGCGGTGACCCTTCCAACATCACAATGGTATGATATATTGTAACAAAGAATAGAAGATATCTGACGCTATAGGGGAATTGGTATTTTTGTTCAAATCCAGAGAGACACACATGGATAAATTTTAAAGCGCCTGATAAATATAGCAAAGTATTTAACAAAAATACAATTAGACTGTACTTATCTACAATACCTAACTTTAAACAGGTTATTATAAGATCTAATAACATTAAAATTAATAAAGCACCTAAATAAATAGTATAACCTCTTTTAGCACTACATGTAATTGCTTTGTTAGAAATAATTGTCTGTTAGAAAATAACTGCATACGGCTTTATGTTGTATATATATATATATATATATATATATATATATAATAAACATGACTCGTGTTCCGGATTATCAATCCTCATCAAAAAATTCCGAAGAATAAATAATATTTCAATAAAGATTATATATAAAAGAGGTTTAAATAAAAGTTTTTTTCAATATTTATTTATTATTTAGTGATTTTATAATTTTATAATTTTATATAACGCGTTTCAAGCGGTGGTTCGTTCTCATCAGATATGTAAATTCAAATGGATATAGATATCTGATGAGAGCGGACCACCGCTTCAAACGCGTTATATAAAATGATAAAATAACAAGATAATAAATAAATGTTGAAAATTTTTTTACAAATGTTGGTAGCCTTACTTCTTTATATATATATATATATATATATATATATATATATATATATATATATATATATATGTGTATCAGGTTGTATATGAAAAGAAATCAAATAGAGTGCTCGATCATATAAGAGAGCTAATATAATGTATTTAGATACTGTATATTAGCAATGTATCGCGGTTTTATCCAAAAGGGCAGAGTTAGACATCTTCAGTAAATTTCTGTGCCCAGTGGAATCATCGGCAAGCTGAAACGATTGTAGTCACGGCCCGATAGGGAATGGCGTCAACAGTCAGCTTCATATTCCAATAACCATGTTTATATTTTATTATTTTTATTTTTATTTTTTCACATATACAAAAAACATGACATTTCTGGTCCGTTTCATTTGTCTTGTGCCAAATAACATTTTACGTGTATATATATATATATATATATATATATATATATATATATATATATATATATATAATATTTTATTGACCCGGATCTAAATTAACACGCTTTTGCTTTTTCGACCAAGCTTGTAAGAAAAAAGATGTTCTGTTAAACCGCCAACGCGTACTCCCTGTTTTCTTTTGTTGTTTTCGCAGTTGATTTGCGCGGTAATTGGCGCGTATTCGTCAATTTTAATTAACTTAATTAAATCCACGCTTTCTTATCAAGTCGGCTTCGATCGCATTCTGTGCGAATGACACAACTAATGAGACGGGCAAGATTTTTAAAATTCAACTTTCGACCAAGAAATCATCGTTAAATTTTTTGTGTGACTTTAAGTGTTTTTCGATCGAAGATAATTGTAAAAAATGAGACCAGCCAAACTTGAAGTAGGAAAAAAACATGACTTTATCAGAAGATAAAAAGGGATGGTCGTTTGGGATGAAGCTATGCTTGTAAAAAAATATATATGTATTTGTTAAGGCTGAAAAAATGAAGAGAATAGAATGGTGAAAGAGGACAAGTATATGTGTATTTATTAAGACTAGATATAATGTAGAGTGTTGAAATAGAAGTATATGGGTATTTATTACGACAGAAAGCCATGCAGAATAGAGGAGTGGTGAAAGATAATAAATATATGGGTATTAATTAAGTTTCGAACAAACACAGGCAACTGAAATGGTAAAAGAAGAGAAGTATACTGGTATTCATTAAGGCTGGAAGCAATGCAGAAATAAGGAATGTTAAAAGAGAAGATATATACGGGTATTTATTAAAGCTGAAAGCAATGAAGAAAACCGGAATGATTAAAAGGGAAATAGGATATGGGTATTTATTAAAGCTGAAAGCAATGCAGAAACCCGGAATAGTTAAATCAAAGAGATGTATGGGTATTTATTAAAGCTGGAAGCAACACAGAAAACCGGAATGGTTAAAGCGAAGAAGTATATGGATATTTATTAACGCTGGAAGCAATCCAGAAAACCTATTGCTCATTGACACAAACTATTAACTACTTCAATCTTACTGAACTCACAGTCTTCGGTACATTTCCCCTACATGATAAATCTCTCTACGGGCATAATTAAACCTAATAATTACCATCTGCCATACCCACTAATATTTAACATATTGGTTGGTAATCTTTTTATTCATTGCAATTCTTTTCACAATTCCATTAAATTATCTATTCAAAGCAAAACTTTAATAATAACTTTTGATTGTGATCGAAATGTAAATAAATATGTTTTGTCTTAAGTGTGTTATAAGCATCGTGTCATCAACACTTGCAATTTATAAAATATATATTTGCTCTCTCTATCTTGGCTGATGGGTTTGTTGGTCCGAATTTATTTCTGAAATGTTGAGCTGCAGTAAAAAGTCAACATACATTCTTTTATTACAGAAATAAAGGAAAGTAATTCGAAAAAAGTCAATATCTTTAAACGTTAGTTTTATTGTGTCGCACGCCGATATCCAGTTACCTCCTTCATTTGTATTGGCTTAATTTTTTCCCCATATTTCAACACGTCTTGTTGTATTTACTGCCAAAGTTATACATTTTTTATTTGTTATTTTTGTTGTTAGTAACCCTTTTGTATCAATTACTGGATCTCGCTAAAATATCACACATCGATGGAATCAGTATGAAAATTCATACTCAATTCAATATTATTTGGTACAAATAAAAATCGTTCTACATCTGACGCGTTTTGGATTATCTGCACAACTGTTCTCATTCTGAGTGTTATCCTCAGCACGTTTCGGCTGATGTAACCTCCGTTCTGGTGTATCTTGTCGAACTCGGGTATCTTAGTGTCGAACTCACGAATTTGCACGAATTTCGAGCAGAACCCTTTATTTAATCCACGGGAGTAGTATGCCTTCGTTCAGTCAGCGATGATCGGGGTGAAGTGTTCGGTAAAGGTCGGAGATTATATCGGCCGAAATGTATTGAGAATAAAACTCAAGATAAGAACAATAGTCTAAAAAATCTAAATTATACAAATTATCAATCCTTATCTTAAAATATTAAGAAACATAATTCACCTGATATTCAACCGTTAATGTCAAACAACTTTTGGTGTATTGCCGTTCAATGATATCAGCCAAATGTTCGCATCTACGTTGAAAATACATCTACATATGACTGATTTGGGCTGTAAGTGCCTTTTTCAGTTCAGGCATCGTCTAGGGGTTGTTTTGATAGACATTATATTTGAGATAATCCTGCAGATAAAGGTCTAGAGGATTTAACGTTCGGTAAGTGTGAAGCTTATTCTGGATTACACTTAGTACTGATGGAATGATCACCAAAGTGTACTAGCATATCATTGAATGGCAATAAAACAAGAAATGTCAGACTTAGCTGACTAAAACTTAATGCACAGGTCAAGCATAGACTGAACATCAGTTGTACCAAATATTGTTTGATTTCAGAAATGCTTTTGAATTTTATTAATGATCCCATGTATATCATTTTTGAGGATCATCATATAATATCGAATTGGGTCGTTAAAGTAGAAATTCTTTATTAATTGACGGCGTTAATTTATTTAAGAACTAGAAGGAATATTCGACGTTGCTCGAGATTGTAGGAGAGTCACTAATACGTACTTTTTAAAAAACTTAGCTTTTATTGTTGATAGTGGATTCAACAATGTCTAATGGATAGCCATTGTTACAGGGGGTCTTGGCAATACATTTGATTTTATCACCCAGTTTGGTCTGAGAATAAATCATTAAGGTTCAATGAGTAATTATACTTTTGTTTTGTGGGACAAAATGAGCCCCAACGTGTGTAGAGACCAGTGAATGTGTGTTTCCGGTATACAGTAGTTAAAAAAAACCGGAGGAAGCTTTACTAACTAATACACCCAGAAATATGTATATATATATATGATAGACTCTCCCGTCGATTTTTCGACATATGAGTGCCCCGCCAGGGGCTGCCCGCGCGTGAATTTGTAATCTCAAGGGTTGCGCAATCCCAACAACCGCTCTGCTGAGTCAGCACTGCTTGATTCCAATGGCAAGTAGTAATACAAGACGACTGTAAACAATGCCGAGATAAGCAGAGAGCACATACAGTACCTGGTCATTCTAAATGGTAACCCATTTAGTACTGGCCAGGCTCGACGCCGCTTAACTTCGGTGATCTAACGGAGCCGGTGTGTCAACGTGATTGTGCCGTATAGATATATATATATATATATATGTGTGTGTGTGTGTGTGTGTATATATATATATATATATGTATATATATGTATATGTATATGTATATGTATATATATATATATGTATATATATATGTATATATATATATGTATATATATATATATGTATATATATATATATGTATATATATGTATATATATGTATATATATATATGTATATATATGTATATATATGTATATATGTGTATATATATGTATATATATATATGTATATATATATATATGTATATATATATATGTATATATATATATATGTATATATATATATATATGTATATATATATATGTATATATATATATATGTATATATATGTATATATATACAGGGTGTTTCAAAAGTCTTGGGAACATTACAAATGCGTTATACAACGTTATGTTCCCAAGACTTTTGAAACACCCTGTATATATGTATATATATGTATATGTATATATATATAATGTGTGTGTCTATGGATACAACAGTTTTATGTCATACCTAAAATATAAAGCCACCTGGATCGCTAAAAGTAAACACCGCTCAAATTTAACAGTCATTGTCATCATAAAAAGCTGATTTTTCTCTGTTCAAAACTATGACAAATATTTTCTGTGTCTAACATAATTGCTAGCTCATGCGGATCTTTTCAAACAAAAGTTCGCTTATTCTAAAGCTTTAAATATTTAAAATTAATTCCAGTTTAACTAGTTTTGTGAGACCTGAACACGATTTGTTTATTCAATGTAGCATTTCAACAAGACGAAGTCGTTTTCGATTTAAAAGATTAGCTGGAATGTATTCTCCCATTCCAAAAGACACGTTTTTCTAATATTAAAATGCAGCCGGCAAAACAAGATATCCACCATTAATTAAAAACAACTTCCTTAAATTAAATAGTACTTATTTGTGAAGAGATGGGAAAATAATTATTTTTAAATTAAAATCTTATATATAAATTTAGTCTGCTAGATTTTCGGAGTTTGTCATCGATAGGGTTATTCATACGAAATTGATACTTATAAATTGTATTCGCTCAAAATATCTGCAGTTTTGACAACTCTATTTAAAAATGATTTCAATCTATTGTACGTACTTCTACATCTTAACGGATCACTATTTTGTTTAGGAAAAGACAGTATAACTTTTGACCAGTGCCAGGTCGGCGATAATTAAATCGCTTTCAAAAGGGTTAAAATAATTATTTAATTAATAATTTTACTTACATTCTAACAATTTACTTACAGTCTAACAATTAGTATATTATAAAAAGTTACATGGTTATAGACTCTGGAAAATCTAACGTTAATGCCTAAACAGCAGAACATTCGAAGAAGATAATTCCTGATATTTACACTTTTCGGTGCAATTCTATTGAATATTTTAAAAGCGTCATATTTGTTGCATCTTTGTTTGGAAGTATCTCTCCGAATTTATATATTTATCTAGACAAATATTCCGTGTGTGCAACGTGTTTTCCGTTAAATTTAAAGTAATAGCGTTTCCATGTCAAACTTTTTAAAAATGTGTATAATTCATTATATACACGGCGGCTGGACACCCCATCTAGTCGCCATTAATTTACACGGATAGACTAAGCTTCTTCACAATGGGGGATTTATTAGCTTCATTTCAGAGTGACAAATATAGTTATAAAAACATCAGAGAGATAGCGCGAGAGGTTGATCCATTAAGATGTTGGTCACTGTATTTAAGAGAGAGAGAGAGAGAGAGAGAGAGAGAGGGGGGGTAAATAGAGAGAAGGATGGATAGAAAGACGGATTGGGTCGCCATTCTATTCTAGCTTACATTATTGACTTGTTCCACACTCATTGAGTTTTGAGGGGGGCGAGCAGACCTTTCCTGACAGTTTTCCTCGGAGGTCTGTTATAAATAACTATTTTTTTGAAGTGACATGATATTTTTAATTTTCGCGTACCTACTGGCGTCACCGTTTGGAAGCCTGAACAGTAAATCATTCCAAGCTCTATCGTCACTCCTTCTATCCAAATGGAGGGTTTTCATTATGTAACACAATGGTATTTGCCGAACAAGATGAGTTCGAAATCAAAACGATATTGAAGTGGTGAATCCTTACGCTATCAGTGGAAATGCTACTACAACAACTACTACTACTACTACTACTACTACTACTACTACTAATAATAATAATAATAATAATACTAATAATAATGATAACAATAGTAATAATAATTAAATCACTGAACCTCAACTCCTTAAAGAAAAAAACGTGCTGACGTCAGTCTCTGCCAGCATCACACAATGGTTGGAAAAAGTAATGGAGGGTGAAACGACATAGAAGGAAGAGCATCAGCCGGACCTCAACTGGAAAGGTGCGGGGAATACTGGATTATTGAAGAAGCTTATTGTCACTCTCCAACCAGATAAAACCCCAACATCAGTTGCTGATGAGAAACGAATAGTAAACGGCTGTTCCGATAACGTAAAATGATTTGAAACGGTTATTGAAATAATTAGAAGTGCTGAAAATCTCGGGGAAACCTACTGTCACTCAGACGCTAGAGAATACCGCGTGTTATTGTCAGTGGACACTCACTGATAATGACTTCTAAACACTACTAATTAATACTATTACTACTCGTAATAATAATAATAATACTAATAATAATACTAATAATAATAGTAATAATCATAATAATCATAATAAAAATAATAATAATAATAATAATAATAATAATAATAATAATAATAATAATAATAATAATACTAATAATAGTAATAGTAATAATAATAATAATAATAATAATAATAAAAATAATAATAATAATAATAATAATAATAATAATAATAATAATAATAATAATAATAATAATAATAATAATATGAAGAATTTAAATATTAAGAATAATAACAATGTGAAATAGGCTCCAGCGATTAATTATTTACGTCGGGTAAGCACTGTTAATAGACAATTAATTTTTACTGTATTTTAGTATGGTCAGTTTATATTATAACTTTAATTCATACCTAAAAGAGCTCTATTCATATTTTTAATCGATTGTTTTACTATTCGGCAGTTTAGGAATTGATTCTCGATGAATTAGACCGATATATTGGCATTTCCCATCCCCCCAAACACGTCTCCAAACATAATCTAATATTGTACAATTTGAGTATCCTATTTACCCAAGCGTGTAATTGAGACATGGATTTCTAAAAGTGTCCAATGTTAACTGACCGAGTGCTAAATTAACCCCATCTTGCCGCGACTGCTATGAGAATTACTCATCCGGTTGTAATGTTATGGCTCTTATGACGATACCACAACATTCTCGGATATCACAATATACAACAAATACATAGACATTCGAAAAGCGAGCACTAAAATATGTAATGAAACTATAACTATATTTATAGATAATGATACACATTTAATTTAAGGTCAAAGGAAGAATATGAGGTAGACACACAGATACTTAATAGATTTGAGGAGAGTAGAACATGGACCTTGGGGTTACTTGCAGTAATATTTTTTACCTCCTAACATAAAGTGGCTTTTCTGGAAGGATTTCCATGAAAATAATATACAAAAATAAATTATTAGTAAGTGCATAATACTGTGTTGAACCATTTAAGATATAACAATTTAAATCGTATAGTACAATCATACATTTAATTATATTTAAACAATAACTCACATTAGTTTTCACCCAACCATTAAAAGTGACCAGACTCCAAATCCTAAAAGTTTTAAGAATCCTTTCAAAACATCCAACTCTGTTATCCTAACATGAAACAATTAAAAAAAAACCCAAAAAACAGCAAGGGGAATAACTCATTTGTTTACGAGAAAGGACAAGTTGCAGAATCTGACTTGGTTAAGAAAGGTTAGATATGTTTCGTACTTTTGTTCCTTAGACGTAGGTGAATTGAAAGAATTATTGGACATTTTAGATTCATGTTTTTTATCGGTCGCCGACATTTTTCTCCCGGAGTTATTTTCCTTAATTAATGTACTCAAGTAATGCATCACATATAGAACATTAGGAACATTAGGAAACGGAAACAAAATTTTTAATAAAAATAAATTAATATACCTGAAAATAATACTGAACTTGCACAGCTTGACTAGATGTGTTCTTACCAGTCGAGGATACGTCCTCACACATAAATGACCTTGTTGCTGTCGGGCTGAAATATAGTTCTGTTCAGTCTCAGAAGTTCAACTCTCTCTTCTTGAAAGGCTTAGTTTTTAGGGAGAAGGTATGGAAATAGCTCCAGACAAGGCATGAAGCCACAGTGTTAGTAGCTAACAAGAACAAAAGGTGATTATCACAAATACAGGATATGCCTATGTGTTTTAGTCTTGAAAAGACCAAAGCTATAGGTTGGAGGAAAACAGTCAGTAGGCAGAGAGTTCCACAAGCCTGCAGTTCTTGGAAAAAAGTTAATGCAATAGGAAGCTGTAGTAGAATGAGGTATCAAAACAGCGAACTGATGGAGATCACCTGATCAACAAGTCAACCGAGCTGGAACAAAGAAAGCAGGGAATAGATCACACAATTCTGAAGATCACAAGCTATACTAGTATTTATAAACACGAATAATACTAGCAATATCACATATGTTTGAGAGAGGGTGCAGAGAAGAAGAAATGATGGGGCTAATCAAATTACAGATACGTGTAACTTATTGCAAATCTCATGAGGCGCCCCTGTCTGGAATGCCGATGGGGTTGCTCAGGTATTTTAGTAAGGCCAGAGTGCACTAATCTAGTGCACTGGCTTCTCAAAAACCACACCTGACCTGGTGTCTAACCTCTTGCAGAAGAGGTAAATAAACATGCCTGAAAATAAATTATAACGTCTATTCGCATTCATAAAATGAGTCGTTTCTAATATAATAATTCGTGTATCGCTTTTAAATATATATATATTTTTGTGTAACAGAAAGAGGTGTAATTCGTCCAGTATATACTTACGCAAATATAAGCAGTAACTGACCAAAGTATTATTATTGTTTGTATTATACATATCGTATCTGTAATTTAATTGGCCCTACCCATACTTCTTTTTTTCTTTTCTGCACCCTATCTCTCACATTTGTGATATTTCTAGTCTTAGTCTTTTCTATTAATTCTATTATGGCATGTGTTCTTCATAATTATGTGATCTATTCCCCGTTTCTTTTGCTTCAGCTCGTTTGACTCGTTGGTCTAGTGGTCTTCATCAATAGCTGTTTTGATACCTCATTTTTTACAGCTGCCTATTCCAGTAGCTTATTTTCCATAATTGCTGGCTTGCGAAACGCACTTTCTGCTGAGTGGTTTCCCCCTATTAAAAGCCTTTATTGTTTCAACACTTACGTGAATAGGCATCTCCTGTTTTTGCGATAATCATCTTTTGTTAGCTTTTTACATCAATTGGTTACATGCCTTGTCTTGAGCGATTTCCATAATAATTATATCTTCTCTGATTGAATCAAGTTGAACCCCCCAAAAAAGTAACAAAAAATGCCACTAAGACAATTGTTAATAAAATCCACGATCCTTTCTGCAGTCCCACACTAATTTTCCATCATGTAACAGTCATAAATGTCCAACAGTTATTGTTTTATAGGCTACAAATAAGCGCCTCCGTTTTACAAACGTACATGTAGACGACGTCAACAATTATCAATACCTCTGATACGCCCTCTCTTAGCAATAAAAGAGCAAATTTGTTGCCCTTAGTGTTTAAGTGTCATATTGCCCTATAAGCTCTGCGAATTGTGTACTCACTTGTAGATGAATATGTTTCTCTTAGTGTAAGACCACATACTGCCCTCTCGACAATCACCGCCAACCTCAACGTTGTGTCTGCCGTTGTTTTCCTCTCGTCTTCATCTTTGGTTCTCGTTCTGTCCATGTCGGCTATCTCACTTACGATCATCGAGGGACAAGCATGGGTTTACAAGTTACGAATTAAAAAAAACAACTCACAAGACAAACACAGTCATATACATTGAATATAATTCAGTTAAAACTCTGAGTGTGTGTGACACCGTAGCCGACTGTTGATGACCCCATTGTCGGTAACAGAAGTCGTCAGCTCATTTTGGGGCTGCTAAGGCTCTACCCGAGCTAATCCTACTTAATCGTTACCTCTCGGAGACGCCAACAACCGTCAACTGTCTTAAACTCAAAACTGTCGTAACCTGTCAAATCCGTAAACTAACAGAACCTCGTCATACAATTAAGATGGTCGCAAAAGCTGTCGGAAATAACACTCACTCCTAAATATTTTTAGTCATGCCTGAAAATCCGTGTTTTTAAAATCATAGTTAACCCCAAACAAAGCAGTCCACCGCTGTAGACGTTAAGAGCTACTGAGAATTAGGGTGTAAGTTTTGGGGGTCATCCTAAGTATGGAGATATTCAGCAAGATGTCCGGTATTTTGTATTCTCGTCCACTCTCCAGCTGACAACATATATTATTTTTTGATTGCATTTGTACGACTTGGAAAATCATGTCCCGACTCTGAAGGGGATCAGTCCATAATATTACATAAATATGGAGATCGAATATTTCACTCAAATGAGCCTAAAGTGATTGCGTATTTCCTTGAACTGCTCACAGCATACTGGAACCTTCCTTGTAACGATTCTTCTGCATAAACCATACATATTCAAGCAATTTCTCAACTGTTAATAGTTTTATGGGCATGTTTATGGTTGGAATTTTTTAGATTCACCTTGTAAAAATGATAAGGTTTCATGATGTCTCTTCCTACGTTGAAATGTCTTCTTTTTTCATTTCGTGACCTGAAATGAAAATAAATTGTTTTAATTCTGTTTCTATTTCGCCTTTTTTAAAAATTTTATTTTTATATATTTTTATTTAATAAATTTTAAATATATATATATTTATTAAAAATATTATTAAATATTTTAAAAATATTTAATATTTAAATAAATTTGTTATTATAACATATTTTTATTTATTTATATATTAACTAAATAAAATTACCAATAAAATTATCAATTACATTTTTTATTATGATATATTTTTATTAATTTCTATATTAATTTATTTTTATTATATATTATTTACAATAATAAAAAATATTTAAATACATTTAAAAAAATTATTAAAAATATATATTTATTAAAAATATATATATATTTATTTTATATATTTTTATTTATTTTTATATATTTTTATTTTTATTTTTATTTTCATTTTTATTTTCAATTTTTTATTTTTTATTTTATTTATATTTTTTATTATTTATTTTTTATTTTTATTTTTACTTATATTTTTATTTTTATTTCATTATTATAGTTATTTTATATATAGTAATTTTATTTTTTCAATTTTTATTTTTATTTTCATTTTTATATTTATTTTTATTATTATTTTTATTTTCGCCTTTCTATTTTTATTTTTTGTTTCATGATGTCTCTTCCTACGTTGAAATGTCTTTTTTTTTATTCCGTGACCTGAAATAAAAAGAAATTGTTTTAATTCTGTTACTGTATCTCCTTTCTTTTCAGCTGATGATCACTTTCCAGAAGACTGGACACCAAATTAGTGATGTGGCTATCCTGTACGCACTTCTCAGTACGTCCTTATCTGGATTAATGAACCCTTTAATCTACGGATTATTCTCAAAATTTTACAGAAGTGGATACCGACGGATTATCTTGGGAGTATACGATATTTTTTGTGGATGTTGTCGGAAAGAATTCCAATCGATTCCGGGTAAGTAATAAATTGATTGTGTTTATTTATTTCGTTTATTTCTGATAAACGTATCCTTATTTTCTAGTGAATTAATAACAGCAAAACATCAGTTGAGTTATTGATCTTTATTTTCGCGAAATTTACTATGTTCTTTTTCAATTAGCCACACAATAACATCAGTGGATAGATGACGCATTAAAATACACATATTAACTTCAACAGTACTCAATACTTAAGTAGAGCTAGGTAGTAAGTTATGAACATATATTAAGCTACACAGAGGCTTCCGCGTTTCATCCCCGTTAGGAATCGGCAGGCTAAAATCGCATTTAAGCCTGACGATTCCCTACCGGGATAAAACGCAGAATCCTCTATGTAGCTTAATTGCCATAAATATATTTTCATAACTTACTATATATATATATATATATATATATATATATATATATATATATATATATATATATAAGGTTTGTATCCGCAGGTCTAAATTCAGAGTATCTGTACTGTATTTATAGAATAGTGCTCAATAAAAAAGATAGAGCTATCTATATGATGGTTTTATTTATACAAAAAATTAGCTACACATGATGACACTTTTTAAACAGAGTTCTTATAAACCATAACACATTGGGGTCGAGAGAATAAAATAAATTTATCCGGCTACCTATTAATATTAAAGAATGGGGCCCTTGTTAATGTAGGAGAAAGATCTAAAACTAAACAAGTAATAAGCTCCCATTCTTTATATATGAATATGTATGACGCGAAGATTTATTTATTCTCTCGGATAGGTAGTTTACATGAGCTCCGGTGTACACCTGTTATAATGTCTACCGAGATGTTTGTATGAAGAAAACTATATATATATATATATATATATATATATATATATATATATATATATATATATATATATATACTTATTTTTTTTAACCAAAAACAACATAACAAAAATAATAAAAATAAAAATAAATATATATATATATATATATATATATATATATATAGTGCTTGCCCTTCTCTTATCATTATCGTAACTCTCTTAATATTTATACACATATCAAAGAGATGTAATTCAGCCAAATCGAACTCAGTAGTAATATTAATACACATTTGTGTGGCTATTGATATTCGCGTTTCCCTTATCCGAGACGCGCATAGTTGCTTCTCGGTCCATCCAGCATTTTCGAGAATCCCAATGCACATTCCCCGTGTTCAACTCTTTGTGAGTATCGGCCATCTGCATGGGAGAAACAAATATCCGTGTAAAAAGGCGGTATATTATGACTCCAATCTGAAGAAACGGAATTTTAAGCGATCACACGTGACAAGCAAAGACTGTGGCATCGGTCCTGTTTAATGCGGAAGGCTTACAAAAATGTCTGAAACCCGCAGTCAAATTGATAACGATGTTGTTCGTTGAATTTTAAAAAAATATTTGCGGATGCTTTTCTAATCTGCTTGCTGTTTTTAATAAGAGTAGGGTCGTATTGAGTATTCGTTGATTTTTAAATATGTTTAGAGGTAAACAGTTTATTAAATGAAGGCAAGTAGGAATATTTACTCTTGTTTTATTTTGCGTATTTCAAAATATCATCCGTCTTCGAATTACAGCAAGGTGTTTTTTAGCTGTATAATGTATTTATTTCTTGAGTGTCAATTGCCTACAATTTTATCATTTGGATTTTGATTTTTAATATTATTTTAGAAAGATATGTAAGAAAATGAGTATCATTTACAACGGATAAATACGATCAAGTTTATCTCTTTGTTTTGCTAATACTATGTTATTATTATGTAAGGCATAAACTATATGTTCGATAGCTATCGGTGTTTTTTACTAATTGTTACCCTTTAACATATTTCCGGTCTATCTTACAAGCCGCTTACTATTTGTTAATAGTCCGAACCCCAGAGATGCCTGTTTTATTGTTTGTTTGTTTTATCGGCTTAAAAAGGTAAACAGTTATTTGAATAAGTAAATGTAGGTATCTTGGTTATTCATTAATCTAGTATGTAAAAACGCCCTCTTTGTTATGATTTGGGGCCTGAGTTAAATATATAATCTATTCATTATTATTTTTTTTAAACAATTCTAAATAGTTATATGACTAAATAAGTATCATAAAACATAGGAAAGACACATCAGCTAATTAATCTCAAATAATGTTTAGTTATAGAATGGTCGAACGCCCGAAACCTAAAGAAGATAACTCCCGCAGTAAAATAATTGCCACTTTTTGGCACTGATCGATTACGACCTAACGCAGTTTGTTTTTCTAGCAACGGCCACCCTCGAAAGAAATTAGACACGTGTTCTAGCTGTTAGAATTTCTATTTCCAAAGTGATCTAGCCGTGTCCAAGGCTGATAATTATACTGCCTACGGCAGTCAAACATTTAGACGGTTAATAGATGAATGGGATGCTCAATTCTAACCGCACTGTCCGTAAATGTTTACCAGAAATGATATTGTGGAAACGGAATGGTCGACTCGATATAGAGAGAGGGAAGGAGGGATGTATAGATAGAATCAGCCAATATTTCAGGGTGAGGAAGAGATGAGACCGACTTAGCTAGGTTACTTCGTCTGAAGATCCTTTTTAGGCCTCAGAATGGCTCGAGGGGAAGAAGAATTGATGGTCCAACTACGGAAGAGTGTTAGGATAAAATGACTAGCTCCCGCTCTTCAATAACTTAGAAAACTATACGAAATAAAAATAGTGTTACGATAAGTATTTATCACTTACTAAACGCCTACAATCACTTATCCGCCGATCATTATGTGCTTGAGTTTGAGTTCTTTCTTAGAATCAGGCTTCTGCATAGTTTTCAAAAGTCTTATAGCTCGTGCGAGAGAGAGAGAGAGAGAGAAAACAGAAGTGAAAGCAAGCAGAGGTAACAATCTGTACTATTCGCTAACCCTTTCATTGTATATATAAATAACAAGAAGATGACGACTGATTTTTAGGTTAATTAATTATTGAAGTTTTGGTTAAGAATAATCGAAACTAAATTTGTAAAAGTTTAATAAGTAATAGAAAATAAAAATTAATATTTTACTTGTACTTTTTTTTTATAAAATAGAACTATATGCAAAAATATTTAAATATTCGGACCTTTAACGAATGTAATACAAATAAAGATAGAAATCGTTTAATTGCAATGGACGTTTTTGTATATGCAAATATACGTACTCACTCATTAGTATACCAATTAGATGTTTCGAATTGCTAAAATTATATATATATATATATATATATATATATATATATATATATATATATATCTAATGAATATGCACATATAATATTATGAGGTAATATCATCTATTGGGTATATATATTTTAAGTATTTATTTCAATTGTTCTCAATTCGCGAGAAGTGCTTTTACTGTAAGAAATATGAACGTTGTTGAGTGGTTGACTTGCAATATATGTATGCCCATACTATATATATATATATATATATATATATATATGTATATGTATATGTATATGTATGTGTGTGTGTGTGTGTTTATATATACATAAATATATGTTTATATATGTTTATATATGTTTATATATATGTTTATATATATATGTATGTATTTATATATATATATATTTATATATATATATGTTTATATATATATAGGTATATAAATATATATACCTACAATAAAATACGTAACGAGTACAATAACAATTTTCAGATCTTAATAGACACTAAATGGATTATAGTGGATATTACATATGTCTACAAACATATAACAATGGTAATTATAAGTTATACATACAGTTGCTACTGTTCTGGTGATGCAAATGTAAAAATACTGGATAACTGGTGAGTATGTGTGCTCGTATATATATTAACACCGCTGATGGATGCAGCTTTGTGTGTTGAACAAAATCAGTTATAAACGTGTATTGAGAAAAAATGTCGGTAGTGGGAGAGTTGACAGGTAGGTGTCAGAGGAGGACAAGGCTTGTGGTAATGTTGTTGAAATGGGCCTACAGATGTGGCGTTACGTGGGACGAGGATGAGGAGGAACGGTAACCGCCCAAACTGTTGAGAATAACACGCCGTGAAGAACGCATATATATTTGTCTATTTATCTATAAGTTTACCTATCCATCTGTCTATCTATATAGTTAATATTAACGCAGGTTTATATAACTGTCTCTCACATCGATAGAGAAGTTCAATTTGTACTTGTGATCACTTAATATATTTCTTTTAATTAACTTCCATTTCTAGATTATTCTTGTATAACTCGGCGAAGTTGTACGAAAAACGAATCCTAGCAACAGAGACGACACGATCTCGATAAAAAATACATTAACGCCGGTGCGTTCGAGGGATCGACAGTTGGACTTTTATGATTCTTGATTTTCATAAACGAATTCCCTGGTGCAATCGTGTTCGATATAGGTATAGTAGCTTATGACACCACACTTTATTCACGATTCTGAGCAAATCGAACCCTTACATATATATTTGGAGAATCGCCAAAGGTGGATGATTATATGCTACGAAGGCAAAAGTCCTTCCCTTTACAGGAAACCTTTCCAACCACAGATTGCTATGGATGATGTATCCTTCTCGGGGGGCAAACATCAAAGTCGTCGGTCGAATATTCACAGGCATTGGAATAAATATAGAGAATGTACTACCAAGTCTAGTACCAAGAAGACTTCAGCTAAAGAGCTCGGAGATTTTTCACACCTGCTCGTATCCTATAGTTCTATAACACTACCTATTCGCCCACACATAGAATATTGTTGCTACATCTCGGCTGGTGCACCGACCACTAGTCTCTCCCTCTTAGAGAGGGTGTAAAAAAGAGTCTCTAACCTAATAGTTCTGCGCTGTCTACCAAGTTATACCTCGCTTCCATCGCCGCAATGTTGCATCCGTGTGCTTATTTTACAAATATTTCCACGGAATGTGCTCCGACTTGCAACAAAATCTCATCGTTCAGATTCCCAAGATGCCGAACAGCTTTCTATTCAAATAGTGTTTTTGCTTTTTACTCGGTCTATTAACTTTCGGAATATTTTCCCTTTTCTCTTTTTTCCCAACTGTACCAACATGTACACCTTTAAATATAATCTGAACAAACATCTTGCTGAACACTCTACTTACGCTGCTTACTATGAATCTGGCTTCAAATCATAACACCTTATTGTCTCAATGGCAATATACCTCGTTTGGCGTGAAATAAAGATTAAAATAAACAGTAAATAGTTGTTTGCGTCCAGAAGTCCCTTTCTCCATATATTTTAATCACACAAAATACATATAAAAAATTATTTCTTTTGGAGATTTAGATATGTACTAATTAGCTGTAATTTGCAATTAACTCACCAAATGACTCATTTTTATGAATTTCATGTTTATCCTTTTTATGTTCACTACTTGTATCTTGATTGAACCCCGTTTTTATTTCATACACTATCTATCATTCTCATTTCCGTGACTCTCGCTCTTTTTATTAAAGTAAAACATAAATGAAAATATTTGTAAAATAGAAAGAGTCCATTATGAATAAAAAGAAATATCACCGGATCTAATACTATTTAACCGGAAGGGGAAGGAGAGAAAGAGAGAAAATGAGAAACAGAGAAAGCCAAAAAGAGAAAGAGAAAGAAAGAGACGGCGACAGAGAGATAGAGAGAGAGAAAGAAAACAAAATAGATTTGGAGTAAAAAGAACGAGAAAAAAAGAAAAAAGTTGTTTTATTGGTTTATCAGTTCTGAAAATTAAACATGATTTGCAAACTCCCTTTCCTATATTCAAAGAACTTACCTTTGAAATTGGGTGACCCAATTGGGTGATCATATTTTCTAGTGTAATTCTATATTCCGCACAGATATACGGAAACGAATGATAATACACCCGACACACTCGACAAGCAATAAGATCACGCCCCTTCACTGTAGCGGTCTCCAGATGCCGGAAGGCTTTCTGCTATAATATATCGTTTCTCAGACAACGGGTCATTTGGAAATCACTTCCTGCTCCTTGTTTATCCAATTGTACCAACACGCGGAAATTTAAACGTAATGTTAACATTAATTTCGCTGCACAGCTTGCCACTTAGGACGCCTCTATAAATTTGTAAGTAAAATGTCATGCAAGTACGTGAAAACATTGGGTTGACATGATGGGTTGATGAAAAGAAGTAGTAGCCACTGCTGGGGGCGAATGACCGAGGTGTAATAGAGATCGAAGAGAAAAAAAGGTTATCCATGATATAGGTTAAGTTTTTGTTCAGTCAGGATAATTTTGCTTATTAAGGGAGATAGATTATATAGAAGCCATTTCGTTGTCTGATTTTGTTAGATGCTGTGATTAGTGCGGTTTTCAGTAGTCTTCGGTGAGCTTTGTTGTGGATGTATTTGGTGAGTTTAGCTTGTTCAAATTTTAAAGCATGATCGTGTTTTAATGCATGGGAGAAAAATGCACGTAGAGAGTTATTGTTTTTATGCCTCTTTTGTGTTCACTCAATGTTTATCTATCTTCCATTAATAAGCAAAATTATCCTGACTGAACAAAACTTTTGCTGAGAATTAACAAAACAAAACTTGATTTTAAAAATGCTACAATTAGAAGCAAGTCTTAAAAATACCTAATCCTTATATTTTTTACCGATTTCAATAACAGACCTGTTCATGTCCTGTAATCACTCTACAATCCGGATATAAATAGTTGCACACATGACAAATCAGATTCTCTATACACTACTTTTGTAAACACTTAAAAACATTGTTATTTGAATGACAATTTGGAAATTTATGAAAGTCACATACCAATGTGTTAGTATTTTCTATACATTTAGTTATTTATTTTAAAATCATCTTAGCTTTTGACATAAATATATTCTTCTAGAATATATAGACGTTGTTTGTTCTCTTTATACATGTGTATATGTGTTTCTATCTGTAAAAACAAAAATGTTCACTTATTTAAAGCCGGTTATTTTCAAGGAAAATAATCAATTCGTCTGCCATTGTAGACATTCGATTAAGGCGATTTGCTCGATGCAAGAGATTTTAAAATCTAATACTTAGATTTTGATGATGTTCTTTATGTTGTTTTACTTTCGTCTTTCCCTCCGGACGAATGTCTTAATAATTGAACATACGGAAGCAGACAGGTCGGACATTGTTTTTTAGATTTTGGACACAAACAATTCGACATTCGTTTAATCCTTATGTTTTCTGGCCTTGTTATTCATCAAAGTTCTAGAAGTAAACTTTAATTTTTCAAGTAATAAGAAGATCGAAGGTTCGCATGGTCTTATGATTCTAAACAGAGACTATGACAATATATACGACATAATCACTTTGTAAAAACCGATTCTCGTTAGATCACCGAAGTTAAGCAACGTGTACCCTTGATAGTGCAAAATTAGTGACAATTCTGAAATGCAAGGTCTTACTTGTGGGAGAAAGACAACATTTCCATGCTAAACAAAATGCAAAAACTAACATTGCAATCTTTTCTTGGAGGTGGCTCAGTGGTTAACGTCACGGACTGAAATCTTGACGTGCCAGGTTCGAATCTAGTTAGTTCCGCAGAAACACTTTAACTTACGATGCAAATACGCGATGTCTTTCTTGAAAGAATTCTAACTAGAAAGATAAAGGAATCAATGCCAACAATATAATCATCTGATTCATACGATAAATGAATGACACCCCCCCCCCCCGACCAGATATACATGCGAGTATTTCCTTCGGAGGAAGCCGACTCTACCTAGTCAGTGAATTCCGTAACGTATATATATATATATATATATATATATATATATATATATATATATATATATATATATATATATATATATATATATATATATATAAACGTAGCTGATCCGTGTTCACGATCGAGTGTGGTGTATTGAATTCTCTTTCGGCATAACACCCTGAGAAAACGTGTTTTCTAAATCGTGAGTGTGCAAACCTTTTCTTTCTTGCAAGGTAAATCTGATAAACTAGGAAAATCTGATCAACCAATATAAAATCTTGAGCACGTATTGAGTAATTAATACCATACGTAATTTGATCATGTTTAGTGTACCACGTAACCAAATTAAAACTTAATATTTGAAAACATGCAGGTGTTTTTTTAAGAATAGTGACATCTGTGTGGTTATGTCTTAAAAATTAATAATCTCTCGCTCTCTCTCTCTCTCTCTCTCTCTCTCTCTCTCTATATATATATATATATATATATATATATAAATATATATAAACTTAACGTCTGTATGTATGTTGTGTGTGCCCTATAGAAAAAAGGTAAGAGAATCTACATTAAATATAAAAGTGTATGGTAATGTAAAATACACCGGGTGAGATAATGATAGCATTTTTTGAATCTCGACGTGCACCCATAAGGAGACTATGGAACAGATTTCGTACAGGAGGTCGAGTTTTTCAGCTATAATTTGGAAGGAAAACATTGTAATTTCAATGTATTCCTTCCGTTTCATAGGATTCATTTCGGGCAAAAGGAGGGGTGGTAAGAAACTCGGAAAAAGGGTTTTAGTAGTGCTCTGGAGGAATCCATCATTTTATTTGGATAGGTTTAGTAGCAATCTATACGGCAGCAATACATGTAAGACTACATTTTGTAAGTTGTATTGAACTCAACATCCTAGGTGTGTTTAAACGCAGCGTTGCTCTAGAAAAACACTTCTCTGTCTTTTGTTAACTTGGTGTTGCTCGAGAGCCATATTAGTAATAATACAGTATTATATTTTGTAAGTGGTATAAGTTAATCAGAAGCAGATGTGTTTACTCGGTGTTGCTCGGGAGTCATCACTATCTTAAATAGAGCAATACTATATAAAAGAAGTGTGTTTATACGTTGCGTGGGCTGAGAGAAATATTTTCACTGTAGTTTATATTACTACTTGTATAACAGTAAAAGAACTGCATTGATCCGGGGTCATTATCCTGGATAGAGCAGGTTTGTGAAATAATAACATAGCACATTTTCAATGTAGTAGATTCTTGAGGGAGTAAGGGAAGACTTGACACTCAGTGTTGTCCGGGAATACATTAAAATAAATATAGATTTCATTATATTATTAAGGAGGAGGTGGGAGATAAGAAAGTCGGTGTATTCCGGTAATAAATTAAAACAAATATAGATTTAATTTTTATATTTAGAAAGTGTGTGGAGAAGAATCTCGGTGTTGCCTGGAAGCAATAACTTTAAAACTGAAAGCTCAGGCGAATGACTTTTATTATTATTTATAGCAAATATATGCTCCCTCCGGTCGCATATTTTTGCTACGCTGCCGCGTGAGAAATGAACGCTCACGCGTAAACCGATGGAGCCCCAGCCATATTTCTTGGGTGGTTAGACATTGATTTTCTTTGTTTATGACCAAGAATATTTTTACTTGAAAATAAAGAAAAGAATTGATTCGACCCTACCCCGATTTTCGTTTGACCCTCCCCGATAAATAGAAATAATTTTAGTTTAAAAAGAAAGAAAAAAAAATTGTTTGCACCCCCCTCAATTGTTTTTATTTTACCCTCCCCATACATAGAAATATTTTTTGTTAAGAAAAGAAAAATAAACATTTTTTGACCGCCTTCTCCCAATTTTATTTTATCATTCCCCCATACATATAAATATTTTTAATTAAAAAGGAAAAAAAACCTAACCCTAACTCTAACCTCCACTTTGACCTTGACCCTAACCCTAACGACGGGGTCAAAGTTAGCGTGGGTCTTGAAGTGAAAAAGCAGCAAAAAATCAAATACAGTGAACACGATGTGTGTGTGTTTGTTTAATGACCTTTTTTTAATTAACCAATTTGATTCTAAAATCAGTCGTATAGTTTTCCAGTACAATGTGTTAGTTTTTTTGTTGACAGTAAAGAAAAAAATCACATCTTTTTTTTTAATAAAAAAAACATGAAATAATGAAAATAGTTTGTAAATAAAAGCTTAATAGCGTATAAGGTGTAATCATAAATTCAGTTGTGGTCGTTAAAATATGATAATATTGGATATGAAAGTATTAAAAAATCAAATACAGTAAACACGAATAGTTTTTTAATTCTCGGAAAAAAAAAGTTTACATAAACTAAATTCGTTATAATGTGTGTGTGCGTGTTTTTAAATAGTAATTTTTAAATCAATTATTATTTTAATTAAACAATTTGATTCAGTGATTCAGTGAATTTGTGTTTTAAAACATAATGGCTAATAAGATTAAGAAAATAAACAAACTTAGAACGTTTTAATAAAAAGTAGCACGGTGAATGCCAGAGTTTTGTTTACAAACGCGCCGTCTTGCGTCCATACTCAATTAACGGAGGGAGGGAAGCAATTCAATGGATTAACCCTGGCTGTTTAATTAGTTTTGTCATAGTTATATTAACTACGTAATGCATTTCATGTATGTATATATATATAAATAATAAAGTAAATAATTATAATTGATAAGTAAGATTATTATTGAGCAAAATAGTGTAGATACATGTGGAAATCTGAAGAAAACAATCATGAGTGTATATTTGCGAATACTAATTCATTAGAAGTTCAAAAGCAATTGATTATGTAAATTGAGATATGCGCATAGTGTTTACGGCGGTTTTTTTCATAGTATATAATGAAGCTGGTGGACTTATTAAATAGTCATACTACTCTGATGGAGTTTCAGCTTCAGACAGACAGACAGTAAGAAAGACATACAGACATACAGATACATACATACACTCCATTATTAATAGATTATTTTCAATATTTTTAGCCGCTTTTTTTTTGTTTTTCATGACCCCAGCTAGTATATATATATATATATATATATATATATATATATATGTATATATATATGTATATATATATATGTATATATATATATGTATATGTATATATATATGTATATATATATATGTATATATATATATGTATATATATATGTGTATATATATATATATATGTATATATATATGTATATATATATATGTATATATATATGTATATATATGTGTATATATATATGTATATATATATGTATATATATATGTATATATATATATATATATGTATATATATATGTATATATATATATATATATATATATATATATATATATATATATATATATATATAAAAGGAAGTCTTACAAATCAAGACGAAACGTTGATGAATATATTACAAAAATATCTCTTGGATTTTCCTTTTTCATTTCCCATATATATATATATATATATATATATATATATATATATATATATATATATATATATATATATATATATACATGTATAACTAAATGTCAGTGTATATGTGTGTATGTTATGTTTGTGTTTTTCCTATAGAATAAGAGGTTAGAGAATCCACATACAATCTAAAAGTATATTATCATGTAAAGTTTACCATCTAAGTGTATTCTCATATAAAGTTCACCAAGATCTAAGTGAACTCATAAAGAAGCTACGAGGGCATAACACCATTTAAACTTCAAATATATTTCATTTCTATGAAATTTAAATCATATGTTTAAAATTGTCTTGGGAAGATAATGGTGGTGGTCATAAATCTCGAGTTGGCTTCCTAGCCTAATTGAACTATAGGTGTCAACCTCTTTTCAACTTTAAACATATTCTATCTTGATGGAAGTTATATCATTTGTAATAGATTCTCCGAGGAAGACAATGGAAGTTGTGCCGAATATCTACGTGATCTCTTATGTGCCGAAAATCCTTCTGCGCACAGCTCTAAGTGACCAAAACTTTTACTACGTATATTTGATTTTAATTAAAGTTTATCCATGTGTATAAGTCACTAATTCAGAGATTTTGTTAAGGTGTCAACTTCTTAAGATCATATTAAGGGGCGAAACAAAAGAAGAGGGTAGTAAAAAATGATATTGTGTTATGAGCTTAGTTAAAAAGTACATACTATTTATCCCCAGTAAATCCCGAAGAACGTCGAGTCTTCTTGCTAGTATTTTATTAATACAATCGTTTGAATTTGATGCAATATAATTATATGTAAGTAAACATATACGTGTTTAACAGCGAGTGCATAGCAATTAATATAAGAGACGATAATGCATCCGTCTACGTAACTCAAGATGCATATAGCGTAAGGAGAGTATAATACATCAGTCAAAAAATCCCGGTTATGACATACAGATGACGCTTCAAATAATAAATGTTATATGATTTTTATAAAGTAGTAACTTTTAAATAGCACGTGTTAACATCTAAGGCTAATTTTATGATTTCTTTACAAATTACATTTATTTTAATGGAGCTACTGTTGCAAATTGTAAAACAATTGAAAAATATGTATTTCGCGTGTTGATACAAATTACTTTCTTGTGAGAAGAAAATACTGTTTAACTAAAACAAAAGATTGATAAGTATTATCTTCACTTTTCTCCGTCGGAAACACTGGTTAAAAAACAGTATGCTGACGTTAAACACAGTCGTAGAGATAAAAATGACGTTGGACGCTTAGGTCGCACAAATTCAGTAGTTGCCACGGTAAGCATAAGAAAAGTCCAACAGCTCGTTTTGACCAATCTTAAATTGAAGTTGTGATAGATAATAGAGAGGTTTATTATATTAGAAGACGGTTTAAACATTTGTCAATGTGAACATTTGTCAAAGTGGGTCCCGCGTTTGCTCACAGTCGAACAAAAAACAATAACGAATCGACGATCCGGCGCGTTATTTTTTCAACTATTTTAACGCAACAAAATGGAGTTTTTTCGTGTATATATGACAAGAGATATAAACATAAATCAACCACTTTACAGTCAAGTTAGAAGTCAGCTGAGTTGACAACAACAGGAGACGAAACCTATTCAAAGCGATGAAAGACACAAACATCACCAGGGAAAGGTGTTTTTCTCCGTATTTTGGGATTTGTAAGTTAGTTTTCCATTGATTACTTTTAGATAAAGTAAAACCATTAATAGCGAATATTATAAAGTAGTATTTATGTGTATGGAGAAAGAAACAAATCGCTAAAATACAGTCACAAATGAAAGAAGGAAAAAGTGATCTTTAACCAAGACAATGCACCGTGTCACAAGCTTATCGCAACCATTGTAAAACTACATGAATTGCACTTAGAATTGTATCTGCACTCACCCTACACTTCAAATCTAGCCCTCCATCATTACTGGCTGTTTGCAGACCTAAAATAAATGCTTCAGACAAAGAGATTTGGCTTCAATGAAGAAGTGATAGCGGAAACTGAGGCGCATTTTGAACAATGAAAACCATTAAATTGTTCGAGAAACGTTGGAATCTAGTTATAAATATAGAAGAAGACCATGTTGATAAATTAAATCACATTTTGCCTATAATATATGGTATGAGTTATACCCGAGACTTATTGAGTGGCGTGTTAATAATCTATTAGAAACCAATTATATGAATGTCAGAACTTCCTTTGCGATTAACGTGTTTAGCACCCATGATACCTACCTACCGAAATATCAAATGATGAGACAAACACTGTCTTACTCATATACAGGGTTTCCCTTAAAACGTCAACCAGAGATTGGTTAATAAAATTCAAAATCCTTTCGGCAATCCAACTATATTTGATACAAATTAACGTCAAGTTGTACCTATGTATCCCCAACAGTCGTTATTTTAGGTCATTCGATCATAAGCAGGCGTGCAACCTTGTCAAAAATATTGACACACTCTTCTCTGGCATGCCACTTATATCGGATGTGATAAACCCCTCCAATTCAGGAATAGTATGGGAATGTTTTGATAGACATTCTTTTTTAGGCAATCCCCACCGAAAATATTCTGAGAGTTACGGTCCGCTGAGATTGAACCACATTCAGGATCACACCTCTACTGATGAGACGATAACCAAAGTGTCACCCATATCAGTGAGCAGCGATTATAAAAAAAGATTGTTGGCAATTCATGACTGAATCTTGGTGGGCAAGTCGGGCATAGAGTGAATACAAAGAGTTCTATTGGGATTGATTACAGGTCGAAATATTATAGATATTCTAGCTTCCTTTAACAACAAATAAACCAATTATTTAATTACCTTTCCTACTAGTTAAGAATATTGGTAATAGATATTTATTTTATATTGTGTAGTTTATTTAAAAGGCGTTTCTGTATTATTGGAACAGATGAAAGTTCATCTCTAATTTAGGAGAGTGTGTTGAAAGGGGAGATAATTCTAACTGTCGTTTTGTTTATTGTAACCATTAACCATGAGAAAATTCCAGAGAATTAGTATAAACATGAATTTAAAAAAGCCACAAAATCCTCTTATTTGGAGCCTCACAACGTGTTTAGCTATGCCATATTTACGATTTTATTTACTTTCGTTGTTTTGTAAAGGACAATTATTGTATTAGTTTTTGGCTTTGCAGAACATGATTGAGTTGCAAAGGGATAGGAATAAAATAACATTAATGTTTGGTGCATTTTAGGTACGGGAACCGGTATCTTCAGGCAGCCTGATCTGGTTGCATCCATATTTATGGAGTCGGAAGTAGCTTCAGTAATCTGGGAAATCGGAGAGGCAAACAAACTAAAAGGGATAGGAATTATCGATTTCAGGGTGATGGAGGGCGAACCCATTTCTCATTTCCATAATCCTCATATCTACTCCCTCTTTTTTTACTCATGGCTATCTAATTATAAAGCTCCGAGGAACATTAGAATATAAGGGTTAAAACGATGGTCAGTTGGACGATGATCACAACTACGAGAAAATTGGAAACCATTGGTGACATTGGCAGATCACTGAAACGGAATTTATCATCGAAGAAGACCGCTCAATAAGTATTTATTTACATTAAACTTGAATACGACTATTTTGTAGTCGGTTGGGAAGCAGCCTTGTGGTATTTTGTCCCGCGAAAAAATAATCTTTGTTCATGGAAGTTCCGTTTGGGTTGTGGTACAGAGTGAGGAAGGAGAGTGTTTTGCTGTAGTTTTAGTAAGACGGGTGTTTGCTGTGAATGTGTTACAGGGGAGGGCAGCCTTATAGCTCGGTCAAGCATCTAACATGAACACAAAGATACAGTAAAGAGATGTTAGCAACATATCTTATGTGTGAAAGAGGCTATATGCCTTACTAGATTTTGAAGTCACTTTTTTCTATATTACCGTAACTTTTCTCCCTTGCCTAAACCTCTTTTCAGTAGCATTTTTTTCTCTTCTTATCGTGTGTTCCTGTACTGTTTCTTTCTTTTCTACCATTCAACTGCCTCTCCTTCGTATTGTATACTCCCGCTTTTTCTCCTAGACATTTTTTCTCTGTTCAACGTTTTCTAATTCTATTTTGTCAAATTCAAACCGAGTTCCGTTTATCGAGCTTCTGTTTTCCCTCCCATTTAAATACCGTTAAATGAACCTTACTCATCAATTGACGTTAATCAAAATGGCGGATGATTTAGAATTCAAGTAATTTCAGAATATTAGACAAATGAATGAAAATCGTGCTTGTCAAGTGTCCATCCTTATTCAGCAAAACAAAAATCTCACTCTTCTTAGAGTCATCGAGCTTTATTCAGGTTTCTCAGATTGACACGCTATCTGGTCGCCGTGTCAATTGTGTGGTCTCAGTCAGTTCTCCAACAGAATGCTTTACTCTCAAAACAAATGTAGGACTCCAGTTAAAAACAAGTAACAAAGTTGTATTTTGAAGGATGTTAGAATGGCATTCGTTTTCCTCTAATGTATACCCCACTTGCAAATCAAGGCGAACATATTTTCCAACAGCCGCACACAGAATGGTATTCGTTTTCTTCTAATGTATAACATACTTACAAATCAAGGCGAACATATCTTCCAACAGCCGAACACAGAATGGTATTCGTTTTCTTCTAATGTATAACATACTTACAAATCAAGGCGAACATATCTTCCAACAGCCGAACACAGAATGGTATTCGTTTTCAATTTTATTTGGCGAAATATTTGTAATTATTATAAAGTAAAATGAAAGTTTATAAATAAAAGAGAAAATCTGTTACGATTTTTCTTTTAAATTAATATCGCATCTTAAATATGCTTTGAAGGTATTTTGCCTCTTTTCTTATTCTTATTGGATTACTCCGTCTATGTTGGTGTAATATCGACGTGTGGTGTCGGTTTTTTGTTTTTCCACTTTTAAATATGAGGACGCGTATGCGCGCAGTATAGGTATCAAATATAGAGTTCATATTTTTTGTAAGCATCTATTAGTGGTAAAGAATAAGAAAAGAGACAAAATACCTTCAAAGCATATTTAAGATGCGATTTTAATTTAAAAGAAAAATCGTAACAGATTTTCTCTTTCATTTTAGTTTATATTAATTACAAATATTTCGCCAAGTAAAATTGGCCTGATCAGTGTATCTGGAAATACTGATCTTATTGGATTACTCCGTCCAAGTTTATGAAAAGAAAGAGAAAATCTGTTACGATTTTTCTTTTTTCGGGGCTGTACTGCATAAAGACAACGAGATACAACCGATAAAATGTTATCCGAAAAACCTTTACTGATAGAACCAATAAAAGGAAGTTTCAAATAAACAGGACATTTGGGTGGACCAAAGAAAATGTTGGCATTAAATTTCGCAAGATTTCGATCAATACATTTGGAAATTAGACCCTCTGGGAAACCAAATTTAGTAAGAATATCAGTTATTCTTCAAAGTTCAGCCGCGAGTTTACTGGCAATGCAAATCATCAGTGCGCGGTGAACAAGTGGTTTGATCAAACTGATCTTTCTACTCATGGGAGCAAAAGAATCCCAACTAATATACAGGCCCGTAAACGTCGGTTTCCTATATATAGTTGTAGTGAAGTTTTCCCCGTCCTTTCCACTAAAACGTCCAGAAAAGGTAAAAAGCCATTCTGCTCCTCTTCCATGGTGAACTGTAGTTCTGGGTGGAGCGTATTCAATTTCAGGAAAAAATCACTTGCCTCGTTTCGGGGCTCAAAAATGGTAGTAGTATCGTCCGCATGACGCTAATAACGAATGGGTCTGGTAACCCGAGAAAACAGCAAGGATTCCTGAAAACCTAGGTAAAAAATACTTTGCCTATTATGTCCATTTCTTTCTTTTTCGGTTTAATGACGTGATTCAATCTTCCATTTTTTTTCTTCCCACGTTACTCTTTTCCCCGTTTTAAGCGATATTCGCCGACGTTTCTCTTGACAATGTGTCGGCCGAAAGGTACCTTGAGAATTAGTTTTTATTCTGTTAATTTTAGTCGATCTTTTTATTCTTTTAAAAAGTCTTTAATCGATGATTAAATATACTATTTAATATTTTCTCTCTTTTTTTTCTTGTGATAGTGCCTCGACTCGCTATGACTCCGTTCATCATATTTAAAACCATTATATATATATATATATATATATATATATATATATATATATATATATTCGGGGTAGACCACCCAGTCATAAAATGGAACAGGTTAATCAGCTGCCAATCTATCGACATAAAACCCTACTGCCTAGAATTCCTGTATCTGGGGTAACATCAATTTTTCAAGTACTTATCTCTCAGCATAAACCTCCTTTTAAAGAGACAATAACTTTCCAAAATAGAGAAATAATTCTGGGGGTCAAAACTAAAAGCCAGATATATTTCCCCGATTCTTGGCTGGTACCTCTTCTCTTAGTAAAATATTTCGGCCACAGCAAGTTTCTTATTCGCACGCATTGAAACTAAACCACTTACTAAACATACCCCCGTACGCATGTCTCCACATATATAATGCTAACAGGCATACATAGTTCGCGAATGAATCAGGACACATAGTACTCTTACACCAAGCCTTAAACACCGTATTACCATATTTTTATTTATTTTTTTTCTATATTTTCAATACGATACAATTGCGAGAGACACGAATAGAAACCTAATATTATCGTTGGATTTCTCGAAATTGTCTAAATGTCGTTTCTATTTATATATTTCCCCACGAGAGCAAAGTTAGACACAAGTTCAGTGTTTCCTTGATATTAAGCCCCTAAAGAAGCATCACTGTGGATGTGACAAAATTGAAAAAGTACAGGAGTATTTCTCTTTTTTTGGTATAGAACAGAAGAGATGCTGCATTTTTAATTATTTATGAACAAATAAAGTTTTTTTTTAGACACTAGGGTATTTTACGTGTAGGGAATATGTCCTCTTCCTCTGTTTACCATAGATTTAGCAAAACGCATATTGACTAATTCGTACAACCAATGTATATTTAATGTGTTACTTGTTTCCATCACTTTCACGTCAAAAATCACCTAAATACCACATTTTTATGAAAGTCGCTCTAGACAAGGCATGAAGCCATGTAAAAAGTTGAATAAAAAGTTAATGACCCATGCAAATACAATAATAAAGATGTCTCTGATTGAGTGAAGGCTAAGTAACTGTAAGGTTTGGGGAAATGAAATGGACCGACTTTTTGGTGGGTGTCTTCTTTAATTTTTGCTCTATCTCTACATCGATACAGAAAGAGCTCGACAAATATTGTTTATGGAAATTGTTTCAAACAAAGCATAAAGCATCTTGATGGAAGGCGGTAAATAAATACAACTTCAAGGTCAAAAACATCAATTATTCTCCCTCTGTAAGAAACATCGCTCATGGAATGTGATGACTAAAAGGCAAAATAAGGGAAACGAGGTTTGTGAGGTTATTGCAAGTAAACCAAATGCTCACTTTTTACTCTCTTTTTAGCTCCAGAAACTCATTTACTTAAAATATCGGTAATTGTTTAAAATCAATTTTATTTTAGTATAATCCTAGTTCGAAGGTAGTCTCATTGGTTTTAGTATGTGTACAACCTTCTATATAATGACATTAATTAATCAATAACATTTCTAGTCTGAGATTTGTTATCGAAATAAAAATTCTTCTTTACAACTTTACTAAAGAAATGTAATTTGGTGTTAGTATTGAGTTTTCTTTTTATTTATCTTCTCACACGGAGAAGAAGGGGAGAGGGAAAGAGAGATAAATAGAAAGATAGGTAGACGTATTTTATTAGTCGTAAATTGTTAGAGCAGTGTCATCTTTAATCACATGCAATGCGTTCGCATAATAAACCAGAGGCAACACTGATTACTCTCCGGGCATGGATGTGCAAGGAGATAGAAAACCGTTCACAGGAAGAGTTACATTGTTAACCTGAAGACATACAACTGATTGTTAGTAAAGTCTTTTAGTGCAAAGATTCTTGTTTCGTGTTTTTGTCTACACACGTATTAGGCATAACTTTCTAGATATACATGATAAGAGCGTTTCTCTATCGTTTCATTTCTGCCTGTGTTTTGTCACGAAAGCCTTTTATTAAGCAGCATCAAGTAGATATACACAGAGTTTGGATAGTAGTAGAAGTAAGAAAACACCGAAGAGAGAGAGATGGGAGAGAAATGCCATAGAGAAAACAGATGGAGAGAGACAGAAAGATATATTTCACTACATCAGTCGCCCGACTTGTGATGTCTCCATTTGGAGGCAGCACGCAAAAAACATCTCTTTCTACGTTCACATTTCGCCATTAACACACGTGAAAGGGGTCCTACCGGAATTCACGTGGCCCCCTAAACTTCCACCCGATGCGACCTTCAAGCTGAGATTATGATGAAAAAGAGTTAGGTTGGCAGTGATACGACGTCGGTTGTGACTTTTACAGATGATTTCTTTGTGGCGTTACTTGGGTAGTTAATACTATATAAAAAGGGAGGCAGAGTTATGGTAGTAATGAGGAAGTAAGGAGTACTATTATTGTGCAAGAATAGTTGTTGCTCGAATGCTTTGAAGTGGAACGTAATCTGTGCAAAATAAATAGGAAAGATTAGGAAATA
>OY744540.1:90103867-90206367 GCA_963556195.1 Sepiola atlantica
TAAACGTTTGTGGCTGAGTATGAACAGTTAATTCCTAGGCAACTTGTGATGTCTACGTTAGTCAACACCTTCAATCCAAAATTCTAATCAATAACAGAAAGTTGGTTCAATACTCACTATTAAAAATTAAAAGTACACAAAAATAAGAACAGAAACACATTTTCCTACACTTTGTGCGTTTCCGTTTGAAGCCAAACGAACACTATACTTCTAAACATTTTCACTAAGAGTAAGAAAAAAAAACATATAAAGTTGAATCATAGTACCTATATGACATCGTCTTTATTTAAATAAAAAAATGGAACATTTTTATGTTTATTTATTAAAAACATTCGGACTATTTAAGGTATATGCAGAGTTTGTCTCCCTACGCTGAACCATAATCAGTTTAAATAGGTTGCAAAGACAACATATTTGCGTGTGATTGGTGGCCGTGTGGACGGCCGTTCGCCTTCAGTTGCAAGGTCGGAATCTCTTATTAGATAATTGAATTTTTTTTTTTTATCCATTCTCTGACAATTTGTATTCTACCCATGCTTTATCCACACTGATTAATGTTAATTCTTCAATTTCTCAACTAAGAAAAACAAAAGCTATCACCTTCATTTATCTTTGATAGACGTGTACATTATCTCTTTCGCACCTCACATGAAGTAAACAATAGTTTGTTTTTGTTAAACATTCTTCATCGTTCGATTTCTTTATACTGTCTATTTCCTTGAGCCTTTAAAAAAATGCAAATAATCTCCCGAAATAGTTCTTTAATTTTATGTCTCTCTCCTCAGACAACTGTTAGAGTATGGTGTCTAGGCCTCCATATAAAATACGAGATATTCAGCACCTGCAGAAAATTCATTGACTAGCTACTAGAATTGTGCAAATACTATGGGATTTGCCCTACGAAAGCTGACTTAAAAAGCTGAACCGTTTCCCCCTCGAGAACTGACGTTTTTGCGGTGATCTCAATTTGGTCTTCAACTTTTTCAATGACTTTTACGATCTCCCTCAGAAGCTATTATTCACTTCTGCACTATGAAAAATGACTACACAGGTATTATGTGAAATTTTTTGACCGCCGATATCGATTGGATCACAGGAGGGCCGCTTTCTCAATGAGGATCCCTGAACCTGGGAATAGACTTACAAATATCGAAAATGCGCCAACAACACAGCAATTCAAGGCTAAATTCGATCGGTGTTTGGTTTCTGTATCCTCTGGTCTGTAAATTCCTACCAGACTTTCTTTACATAGTAACTGAAGCATGTTTGTTTTATTTTTGCCAGATTTATTGAACTGAATTTAAAACCCACAAAGTATTTTTATTTATTTTTCAAATCGACTTGTCACTCACAATATTGTATTCAAATTCCATCATAGAATCCACTAGATTTCAAACTTAACCCAATGCACTTTCCGTCGTTAATAGTACCTCCCCCAATTACCCCGCCCCCGGGGCCAGTTCCATTACGTACGCGCTCCGAGATCTAATCAGGATTCATCACGTGGCGTCTGAGACAGATAGAACAAAAACACTGTTCGTAAAATGCAGATAACAAAGTTAACAAAAAAAATAAAAATAAACACAGATTTCATTTGCACAACGATAAATCATATAATAATGCTGAGAATTCGACAGCTGGCGTCGAGATGTAATAATCAAAATTTAAACATGTCGATAGATAACAAATCACAACGCTATAACGAGGAGAATCGACAAGACAATTACATACGAAATGTAGACCAAACAAATCGATACGCTTTTTTTACACAATAGAAACATTAATTACCATCTGATCTTTCTTCAAAATGTCGAAAAAAAGAATAAACTTTAGCATAATTAGAAAAGTATCTATGTCTTGTCTACGATGAAGTGTATTTCTATTTTTCTATAAAATGTATGGGACAAACCTTCCCTTTGATACTCTTGTGGAAGCTATCTAATAATTAAAAAAAAACGACACTTCATTGGAAAAAACATTCACATATACATATGTTTAACATAGATGATGCAGAACAAGACCCACGCTTTCAAACAGACCAGTAATGTAGGTGGGGATATATGTATATATGAGAATAAATTGAAACATTTTTAATAAAGAACGGAAAGATGTCTGAAATATTAAAATTATAACAATGTGTTTAATGTAAATACTATTATTATGTAACCAAGAACAGTTTTCCTTTTTAAATTTAAAAATATGTGTCAATTTTACTAAGGAACATATATATACATAAAAAAATAACCGCTTATCAAGGCACAAAGGCCACTCGGGGTAGGGATTAAATGGTAGATAGTGAGACAACACCGCGTTCACCGGCACGATCGTTGTAGCAAATCAGAAAGTGATTATTTAGGGGGACGGTACAAAAAAAAACTTCTTTACATTTGACTTGAAGACGCCCATACTTTAGTCGGCAGGGAAGCAGGCCCACGACACCGTGTTCCACAGATGGGCAGTTCTATGAAAGAAACTCTGTCCAGTGAAGTTTCGTTTCATGTTTGGCACGCAGAGAGAGAGAAAGGGAAATCATTGACAGAGGTAGTAACTAAACGAATGTTTCATGAAGGGGTGGGCATAGATTTCAGCTCAGTCGAGCAGCTACTACGAAAATAACGGTGGAACAAAGAAAGACCAGCAAAATTTATTCTGTGAAAGATAAACTGCAAGGAAGAGAACAGAACGTCCCCTACTAGATTTCGATATCGGTGTTGGACGCTGTCAAGAAAAGAAAGGGGGCTCTTATCGGCACTTCTCCATATGTGGCAGCAGTATACCACCTTAGGGCGTATTTAACTCTTAGGATTTTCAAATATTAGTATTGTTTAATATACATTTTATTCGTATGATCTTAAGTATCTGATGCCAACCTTAAACATTGTGGGTATTAGTTTTATCAAACTATTAAGATCAAGCGTACGGTATAATAATGAACTAGTCTCCCGTAGCGTTTCCTCATAGAAATATGTATATGTGTATGTCTCATTTTATATATCTGTTGATTTGTTTATTATCTTAAGCCGCCAATACTTGCTCTGTCTAGCATGCGTAAAAAATGATAGCCGCCCGAGAAGAAAAAGGAGCGCCCGGTGGGATAAAGGAGTGAACTGAGGATTCATGGGTGCAAATTTTGAGTCAGACGACAGTGACCTATATTTGTCCAGCACGAACTTTGATCAGAATTAGATCTTCGCTTTTTTTATTCTTTCACTTTTTCTTAACATCCGGTTTTCTGCTGGTAATTTGTCCAATGCGAGATTCTCAATTTTTACTTTTTATGTTTATTCAGTCTTTAAAGAGATGTTGTAGCATTGAAACGCTGCTTGACTGACGTAAGACTGTTATATTGTTCATACTCAAACTTGCTATTTAGCACTTTTGAAAATATTGGTTTTATATTAATTTCATTAACATATTTGAATTTGATCAATAATATATATATATATATATATATATATATATATAACAGTATTAATTTTAAGTAAATAATATTAAATTATTTTTATCTACACACGCAAGCGTTTCAAGGTGTCGCTCTCATCAGTGTAGGGAGTGTCAATCTCAGACGGTCGTAATGGTTCGAACTCGGTTACAGAATCCCTTAGATACCGCAAGCAAGCGTCATAACCAAATGGCCACGAAACATTTCCAAGTCAATAAAAAGGAATTTGAGTTCTATTTATGTGAGGGAGGCGCATATGGAAAGACTGTCTGGAGAGTATTTTACGAACATTGTCGGTATATGACATATAAGTACGTGACAGTCTATCTATCTATCTATATAATTATCTATCTATCTATATCTATCTATCTATCTATCTATCTATCTATCTATTTCTCTCTCTCTCTCTCTTTCTCTCTCTCTCTCTCTCTCTCTCTCTCTCTATATATATATATATATATATATATAGATAGATAGATAGATAGATAGAATAGTATTTTTATGTAAGGTAAGTCGGAGAGATCCCCAGCAGAGTGCTCAATTATTAAGAAAAAGAGTAAAATAAGGGCGTAATATTTATTTTTATATATAATTACAAAAAATTAAGACAACATTATTCGTTATTTCTGGAACTTTTGATAATTTTTGTTGTTTAGATTTTAAATTTAAAATTCTTTTGAGCGTTCAGAGATCACACAACCTCGATTCATCGATCAAAGAAATATATATATATATATATATATATATATATATATATATATATATATATATATATATAAGTATTCCCAAACTGTTTTGGAAACGCTCGTACGCCATAATAGACTTGATGTTCTAATTCTTGGAAAAATAGTAATGTTTTAATTCATTAAATAAATATATATATATATATATATATATATATAAAAATATATATATTTATATATATATGCATATACATATATGTATGTTTGATATACATATATACGGTAAATATACATATATATATATATATATATATATATGCATATATATACGTATGTTTAATATACGTATATACGATATATATATATATATATATATATATATATATATATATATATATATATATATATATATATATATTTACATATATATACGTATGTTTTATATAAATATGTACGGTAAATATATATATATATATATATATATATATATAGGTAGAATGATGAAAAGGAATTAGAAAAGCAAAAGGCAGATCTTTTTTTTCAATTCAGTTGCTCAAAGCAAGGTATATTCCGTAAAAAAGATATTTATTCAATTTAGTTCTCCACTTTATATATATATATATATATATATATATATATATATATATATATATATATATATAAAATGTGTGTTGTAATGGTAATATATTATTTTTTCAATTCAGTTGCTCAAAGCAAGGTATATTCCGTAAAAAAGATATTTATTCAATTTAGTTCTCCACTTTATATATATATATATATATATATATATATATATATATATATATATATATATATATATATATAAAATGTGTGTTGTAATGGTAATATATTATTTTTTCAATTCAGTTGCTCAAAGCAAGGTATATTCCGTAAAAAGGATATTTATTCAATTTAGTTCTCCACTTTATATATATATATATATATATATATATATATATATATATATATAAAATGTGTGTTGTAATGGTAATATATTATTATCATCATTATTATTATTATTTACTTATTTACTTATCATCATTATTATTATTATTTACTTGTATATATATATATATATATATATATATATATATATATATATATATTATTTCTACATTTGATTATTGGAGAAGTGGTCATTTGATAAGTTTAATTGGAGAGCTATGAATTTTATAACTGTCAGGTTTATTAATCTCCGAAACAGTTTCATGGTAAACAGGTGATTATAATATTTCACGCTAAAGTTAAGGTCCCCTGTAACTGTTAGATACTTCAATACCCTTTTTCTATTTGTTAATTTTCCAGCATAAGTCGGCTTTGGGAATGTAAACTGCATTTTCTGTCTTTGTTTAAAATGACTACGACCTTCTTTAGGCTATATATATATATGTATATATATATATATTATATATATATATATATATATATATATATATATATATATATTATATATATATATATATTAATTGTGTGTATTTAGATAGTATTTTTACATTTAAGTAAACATTGTGAAAAGAACAGACTTCTTTTGCTTAATTATACCTATTTTTCAATGTTTCTAATGATCTTTTTTTGTGTTAAAATAAAACAAAAAGTAATGTATGTACCATATGTATCACAAAAATGTTCTTGTCATGTGAAAAAAATTGAACATGATATGAGAAAAGAACATAATTGAAAAATGCAGCAAGAACGCGCACGTGAAGTCAGTTTGATTTTTTAAAAAAAACGGACTCGCTAACGCAAAAGTTTGTAGTTTAAAAGAATTCCTGTCGAACATAAAAAACATTAGAAATATCTAATATTATATTATTTATAAGTGAAGATGTCTTTAGAGAAAATGCAACAACAACAACAGACACATCAACAGCAACCATGATAATAATAATAATAATAGTAATAATAGCTACATTAGTGCTATTACCACTACCCTATGCCGCAGTCTTATCATGCATTTTGTGAACTGTAGCTAAATTGACACACATCTACAAACCTATAACTGACTCCCTCTGATTTAAGGCACATTTTGGTTAATAACACAAAAACAATACATTCCAAAAACAATAAAAATAAAAATACGCGAAGCCATGTTTATAAAAACCCAGCAACTTACTATTTATAAAGTTACGTATCAAACCAGTAACTACATTTGAGAAATACTCAACGTAATAGAATGTTATGTGACGCTAATGCTGGTGTCCCGGAATCTAAATTGTTAACGTATTTCCTGGAACTACCGAATCCGTTCTGTTGGCGTCTAACTGACTACACGTGTCCGTTATTGCTGCGTTCTAAAATACTGTTTTTCTATCTTTTTGCTCATTTGTTTTTGTCACTTGAAGATTATTCGACCAATAATCGAAAATGTTCGTGATACATATGGAACATGCATTAATCTGTTTGATTTCAATACAGAAAAGATCATCGGAAAAATGTTCAAAATAAAAAAGGTAGAATTAAGCTGAGGAATTCTGTAATATTTAACATTGTTTACTTTAATGTATATATAATGTAATATATATATATATATATATATATATATATATATATATATATATATATATATATATATTGTTTTAAATAAATTTTAATTTCGATTTGCTTTTTTTATGTATTTTCAGTGACAATGAAAACTCGACGAACCGTGTGGACATTTTCCCGCTCGGAACTGCCAGCAAACGAGACCGAACCTTCACTACAACGATCTAAGTCCACCATTACGGAAGGTGAGCGGTCGTGTGACGGCGAATATGACAACCCGTGCTTTGAGACGTCGAGTTGCCATTCGTTCGGCAGGGACACTGAGCCATTGACGAAAGAGAGTCCGAAACCGAAGCGCATACGAATCGTGAACCCGTCGTTGTGGCAATTTCCAGAGCAGGTACCGAGCCAAAGACAAGACACTGAAGATGAAAAAAATGAAGAAGACAGACTAACTGAGTCGCCATCGTACAACTCCAGCGATGTGGAATCAAACTTAAGCAAGACGTCGATAGAGTTGTCCAGCGATGACACAGAAGATGACGATGACGAAGATCATGATCTCGTCGGGGAGGAGGTTCTTGTTATCGAAGAGAGCGTCATGTAATCCAACTGTTTTTTTATGTTTTAAAGGAAGGCGTCATGTAGCTGACGTCCGGTTTCTTGTCTCTTAAAACCGTCCGAGTATTACCGCCCTTTCATTGCTTTCGAGAAAGAGGGAAACTGAGACTTATACCCGCTTGTTGTGACGCGTTTAGTGATGTCAATACAGTAACCTGTTTATGGCAACGCAAACGCAAAAAGGAGACGACGAAGAAAAGAGATAAGATAAAAACATTTAAGTACCTCGTTCTGGCGCCGGTTTGGCGAGAGAAAAACCTGAATTGTCGACTTTTAGATACAACTTATTTGGGGCACATAACGAAATAAAAACAGCAAAATGAAATTCATTTTCTCAGCATGACAGAAAGTGTTTTTCTGCTGTAAATTTGAAACGGTGAACAAGGATAGAATCTATTTTTCTCCATCTAGAAATATGGAAACAGATTTATGTCTTACTTATCTGGGTAATAATCAAAGTGCATCATCTGTTTTGTTAACATTTGATTTTTTCTGTTCTGGTCAGTAAAGGAGATCCCATTCGAGACTGAGGTGATTTCTACTTTTGCCCAATTAAGACTGCCCCTCTTTAGAAAGCTGGATTTGCTCCACATTACAAAGCGACTTAGTGTCGAACTCTTCCCTCGTAGGGAGGCAAGTAAATGAAGACTTACATAAGAAAAATCGGAATGCATTTCACTAAAATGGTGGATAGTACAAAAACATTCCATTTTACCAGAATAATTTTGGCAATATATTTAGAATCTTCGACGCTTTGTATCACATTAAATGTTGAATATTTTTCTTAAATTCATTTCAGCCGAACGCATTTTACATTAACAAGAAAACAATAAATCTTTCATTTAATAATTAACAAATCATTAATTATTTAATAATTCCAATTAATAATTAACAAACCATTAATCATTTCCCGCCTTTTGTTTTCACCTTGCAGCCGAAATGAAATCATGTTGTTCTTCTTTAACCAATGATTACAACTTAATAATTTACAGTTTGATTATCAGTTTCATAAACGTCCATTTAAATCAATCGAGAGAGCTCAAATGAAATCGATTTGTACAGACAATTTAACTGTGTTTTTAATATTTAACTGCTTTAACCGTAAAACTAAAATCTGACCCTAACCCTAACTCTACCCTCGCCCTAACCCTCCTCCAAATGGTCACCATGGAATCTTTAATCAAATTGAGAATCCAGTCTGCAATCAAACAATATTCTGACTTGTCCTTCAATTTTCAATCTTGGATGCCCAAATGTATTTCGTTTATCGCTGTTTAATTATCTGCGGGGACACTTTCGTGATCGTATAATCAGTAATAGGTGTCAAACAAACCAGAACAAAACATATTTTATCTTTGAGGTTATTTAAAGAGAACGTTTATCAAAACAATTCAAAGATAATTTCTTAACTAATGAGGACCATCGCAACTAAAGTTATGTCAGTGGCTAAAGAGGAGTGCGTCAGAGGTATTGACAATGTTACAAGTCGTATCTATACCCATATAATTGTAATCCTGTATAACACATTCTCTATATCGAAAAATTCCCCCGGTGCTTTTCACTTCGACATTGGCTATAATAATTTTTTCAAGCAACATTATTTTAAATGACAAGAGATGTGGAACTCAAAATGGCTATATCTGGATTGTAAATAAAATGGAACATCCGTTTAAAATCTGAAAGTGCCCACACCTCTTGTTAAATATTCAGGCCGGGTGTGCCGAAATGTAATTTGACAGAAGTAAGTGCACTTGGAATAGGCACGCATATGACCGAAGAAAATAACATAACATGATTGATTGTCAACAATTAAAATAATTGGTGGTTGAAGGCGGTCAACTAATTTGGTAATAAAACATATATGGTGGATTCACAAATATAAAATAATTGTTTATTAGAAATCCGTGCAAATAGGTTTTCAGCATTAGAAAACATCCCGCCGCCAAATAAAACGCCCTGCTGACATTGCTACATTGACAGTTAAGTCCCACGGTTGGCGTTTACAGGGTGTCACGAATTATTATATAATAACAACCTGAAATTGATATCATCAATTATTTCGCGATTAGGACTCGAGAATACCCCAATACATGAACCCCTGTGCGTGGGTCTTCCTTCCTCACTAACCCACACTCGTCCACGGTCACCGGCAATAAAGATATAACATTATATCTTCGTATATTAATGTCTAGTCAATCGTTTATGCATAGCAGAAATACTACAGTATTTGTGTATGCATGCGGCCTTACATCGTCATAATGAAAGCCGAGTATCACGGGATATTTAAGGTCTCCTCGTTGTTTCTTCAAATAATGTCACGCATGTCTAACAGTGTGTTTTATCGGCGTGCAATAACAAGCACACTTGGATACGATGTGCACAATTGTTAATAATTCTGATACACTTCTATATGACAATTCACTGATTTTGACTGCAATGCTCCTCTACACTTCAAAAATTATCTAGGGCGTATTTTTATATTATCTCTGAGATGAACACACACATATAAGTGTTTATGTCTGCTAAGTGTGAAACCTATCATGGATCATCACACATCCTACTGATGATCATCAAAGTGCCCCATATATCATTGAACAAGTATAGTGTTATTGAATAAAGGATTGTATTTTTGCGTTGGGTCAAACTGTATTATTATTTATACCGACCCATTTTTATTGGAATAATTCTGTTATTTCAGACGTTGTTTTAAAAGTATTTTTTAAATTTTGTATCGTGTTAACTGTAAATCTGCATTATTTCAATGGGCGACGCCACCTGGTGACTATTTCTGTAAATATAGAGATGCCTGAAGTAAAGATGTTCTTTGTCTTATATTTGTAAGCAAATGGTTAAATAAAGAGTATACCAATTAACAGAACAGTTGTCTCCATTATTCTCTTATTTCAGCCCAGTAAGATCTAAATACATCAAAGAGCCACTTCCTTGAGATAACACTTGATGTGTTCATTTAAGGTTGCTCTTTACCTCTCAAACCTTGATGAAAAAAACAGTGAAGAATATCAAGGTTCATTTTCCCAATTGACCACTTAACAATGTTAGTTTTACTTTATTGTGTTATTTTGTGGGTTTTGCCGGTTTCTAGGACAAGAATTCATCTGGTCTGGTGGTATATCCAGCTTTGTTTCGTTACCTGCTGTACCATTCCTCGTATAAACCGGTGTGCAGCTATGGGAAGGGGATATTAGTTGATCTTCGGATACTATGTTATTTTGAATATTTTATTAGGATTTTCCTGAAGGACGAAGTATCCTCATGTCAGGATGTTCTGAAAAACTTCTATACAGGAGACCGAAGAAATGCGAGGATAGTGTCTAATAAACATTCAAATTGTCTCTGTTTATTTACCTCATTTCTTTTTTCATTTGAGTAGGAACGGGTGATTGTTACAAATGCCAGAGAATCATGTAATATTTAAAGGCTTCAACCCAAGTTTAAGAGTTGGTCTGTTCACTTATTAAAATATTTGAATTTCTTCCTCATTTGGTTTAGCGGAAATATTTTTCAGATACTTTAAAAGATACCTCTCGATGGGGCATTAAACTTATATTATAATTGGGATCGTGTTGTTATTTTGTTAGGTGCTAGTACTTCGTAGTATTCATTAGGTATTGGTACGATGCGTTTGGTTACATCGCATGGATAACTAAATGCGTTGGTTCGATGCTGCCTCGTAGCACTGTCTATTAGAAAAGCACTGGGTCGCCTTTGTATATATATATATATATATATTGCTGTTAATACACGAGGGTCCCATTTTTATTAAATCAGAGCTCCTGCATAACTCCAGTTTATTTATAGAAACGCACGTGCGTGAACGCACACATGCTACTATCAGGAAAAAACAACAGAGTTTCAAACATCCACACGTTTATTAATGTCATATCTCTCTGGTGAGTATCACAAAACCGTACTTTCAATTTTAATATGTTTTAAACCGTGTTGTCATATTTAATCATTTTTACAACAGTTTTTTTTTTAAGAAGAAGAAGACAAAGATATTTTGTCACGGTCTGGACTCAAAGAATCTACACACGTTTGCCATATGAATTTAACACAACATAACCTTAGCAGTCAATCACGTAAAATTGGACGCGAGTTAGAGCTAAAGTTCGGGTCGTCTCTCATAACCCGCTTCATTATTTTACAGCTATTTCGTTGTGTATTGCTTTATATAAATATCTATTTTGCTCTGCCCACTAGAAATATATGGTCACATCACTTCAGATAAATATTGCGTGTCTTGGCTATTCTATAAATGATCGGCATTAAATTAATCAGGTAACTAAATCCACATAGAGCGATTACGGTAAGACGTCTTCAATATATCTACAGAAGACGTTAAAAGAGACTATACAAACAACGCAGTAAATAAGTGCCACCCATGTATAAAAACACATTCTAATATAAATTTACTTCCCTAAATGGCATCAATAAAATCGTTAATAAAATTAATAATATTTCCGTAATTTTACTAAATTTGTGCAAATATAGTTCAGTCTATGCTTTACTTGTCCATTAAGATCCAGTCATAAATGACTAAGAGTATGTGTGTCATCATCGTTCAATGCTATATGAGGACACTTTGGTAATCGTTTCATCAGTAAAAGATATGAACCTAAATAGGATTCAAACTCATTATACCACACAATTTGCTATATTTTTATTTGTGTTTATCCTAAAGATAATCTATATCAAATCAATCCCTAGACAACTTTTAAACTTAAAGTCAGTCATATAAAGGCGTGCTTCGATTATATCATTGATAAAGCAAAGCCAGTTGGACATTCACGACTGGCAGTTATTAGGCAAGTCAGGCATAGATTGAATGTTTGTTTGTATCAAATATGGTAGCATTTCAAAAAGGATCGTGGGTTTTATTAACGATTTCATCGGTGGGTAGTATTTAATTTGTGTCACCATGTTATGATAAGATATATAAAAATAAAGTCGTTAGACACATGAACGCAGTGTTAGAAACAAATTAACACACATCGGAAATCCAACATCACAACCTATTTCAGTGTTTCCATTCTCATATCAAAATATAAATTAATAGATTATGATGAAGACACAAACGCACTTTCTTAGTTAATGTCTCTGGATTGAGACGAAGCAAAATGTTGGTTTTTATCAACGCTAAAAGCAATTCAAATATAAGAGTTAATGGGTTTAACAGATAGGGGTGGTTGTACAACACTTTGTAGATTAGAGATTATGGTTAAAACTGGGCAGAATGGCATTATTTAAGAGGATGTTACAACGAGAACTTGTTACAATTAGACTTTAAAACGGCCATGTTGAAGTTTACTGGAAGGCAGTCCCGTGGTATTGTGTTCCACAGATCGGTAGTATTAAAAAAATAGCTCATAGAAGTTCCGTTTAGTTTTAGGTATATAGAGGAAGAAAGGAAAATTATTAACAGTGGTTGTAGCTAGACGAGATTTTGTTTTACAGGAAAAACAAGCCATCAAAATATCGATAGGATAAAAAAATACTAGTCACATCTATTTTTTAGGAAAAGGCTATAGGGTAGAGAAGGGGGCATACCTATTAGATTTCGAAGTCGATTGTGCACTTTGTCAAAGCCAGAGAGAGTATTCTGATCGTATGTTCTCCAGATGTGGCAGCAGTACGCAATCATAGAACGTATTTGAATCTCATACAGGTGGAGGATTGTGTCAGGAGTGACATATTTTCTGGAGCGGTAGAATGACTCAACCATTTTCCAGCAACCTTTGATTTCCAGTCTGGAGAAAAAAACAGTAATAGAGGCTTATCTAACAGAAAGTTTTCTATATGAAAGGGCAATTTATTTTAACTGGGGCAAAATGAGGATCCAAGCGTTGGTTCTGAAAGGGTATTTGATGTATCAAAAATAACCAGTCACTATTTCCTATATAGAACGAATCAATTCATAAACTATTTCTGGTAAATCTACTCATTTCAGGATAAAACTAAACATCTATACACCTATCGAGGAAAAGACGTAATAAAGTATAAACATGCGTTGATCAGACTAAAATGCTTTTTAAACTTAAGCTTGACAGACCGATCAACGGATCGATAAAGCCCTTTGCAGAATAGAAAAAACACGTCTATAAAGCTAAACAGTGTAATCATCTATTATATTTCAGAGTTCTTAAGTTATGTTACTGTTGAGCAAGATCGTATTTGTTAGGTACTAACGAGTTACAACTTATTAATTATGTACTAACGAGTCACAACTTATTAATTATGTACCAACGAGTCAAAACTTATTAATTATGCACCAAGTAGTCACAACTTATTAATTATGTACTAACGAGTCACAACTTATTAATTATGAAATAACGAGTCACAACTTATAAATTATACACTAACGAGTCACAACTTATTAATTATGTACTAATGAGCAACAACTTTTGGATAATACTTTATGAGAATGGACGTATCTGTTGGAAATCGTTGGTTTGACTTGCGCAAATAAACGCGAGGTGGACCCGGCAGTCGAGTGCAGAAACTGACGAGATCCCAGATCAAGGGTCAATGTGCACCTGCGAGAGACTCTGTGACGTCACAGGCGCTTGCGTGGGAAACAGAGGGATCCGTGACGTCACTCGTTCTTCGTGAGAAGCGAGTTTAGCCAGTCTGGATTTTGGAGGAAAACCGATGAGACGTGATTGTTACCATGTTATTTACAACCTATAAGGGAAATATTTCTCTAAGAAAATACAAGCGAGAGATATCCTTCCCCCACCCCCTATGAATGGTTAAGAAAATAATTGTTAAGTAACTATGATAAAGTAGTGATCTCTCGATGTATGAATGGCCTATGCCGATAAATAACAACGCTTGTAATAACAAGAATTGAATCTTAAAGTGAGTGTTGTGTTGTGAGTCGGTCGGGAAGCTTTTGTTGCAGACAACGGACGGCGTGGTTCACGGCAGGCAGGAGGGAAGAAAGAATTCATCCACTAGACGACATCGAAAGCTGTGTTTAATTTTCGACGGAGATCATAAGTCTTAATGCATCTATTTACAATCTAAAATCGTTTTTCCTGTTAAGCAACTCCAACTTTTAACCAATTAGATATCTTAATTAAGTACCCTTTCTTCTATAAAAATAATTTTGACGCAGTGGGTCAAACAAAGAACGGCCTGTATGGAATATACCTAGTTCTACAAAGTTATCAAAATCACACACATATACTGATTATTTCAGGTTTGTTATCAAACACATGCGCATATAGGTGAATTTGAAAATACTATTTATAAATAATTATATATATATATATATATATATATATATATATATATATATATATATATATATATGTAAATAAATATATATATATATATAAGAATAATTGTTTGGAGGCGATAACAATGCGTTGTTAAAGTGACACATATACGACATGTGATATCGTAAAAACAAAGTGACAATATTGAATATTATAAAAAATAAATAAATAAATCAATAAATAAACCTCTGCGGACCTGCTACTAAAAACAAACCAGCATTTCCGGCCCCGACTTTTGGCAAAAACACACTCCAACGAGTGGCTGTATTTACACTGGTAAATAAAATAAATAAAATTTTGAAAATTATTGACTTTTCAATATTGTCAATTTATTTTTACGATTTCACATGTCGTATATGTGTCACTTTAACAACGCATTGTTATCGCCTCAAAACAATTATTCTTATACTATACACAATGCTCCAAGCAAACTACAACATTCTTCTCATATATATATATATATATATATATATATATATATATATATATATATATATATATATATATATATATATATATATGACACGTATTATTAAAAATAACCGACAATTTTTGTCTGGTTATTTTAGTGTTGATCCTTTTAATTTTCCGGATTAAAATCTTAATCTCGGAAGGAAATTGGCTGATGAAACTGCCATAGTGTACATGTTGGTCCAGAGTACTCTCTGACCCGTCTGGGTCCATCGTCAGTGGAATAATGACAAACCGGTAAAGACGATGGACCCAGACGGGTCAGAAAGTACTCTGGACCAACATGTATACTATGGCAGTTTCATCAGCCGATTTCCTTCCGAGATTAAGATTTTAATCCGGAAAATTGAGGGGATCAACACTAAAATAACCAGACAAAAATTGTCGGTTATTTTTAATAATACGTGTCTTAAAGACAAAATGCTGCCTCGATACACACACACACACACACACACACACACACACATATATATATATATATATATATATATATATATATATATATATATATATATATATATATATATATTTATATATATAAATATATATATATATATTTATATATATATACATATATGTATATATATATATATATATATATATATATATATATATATATATTTATATATATATACATATATGTATATATATATATATATATATATATATATATATATATATAATGGGTGTATGTGGTTGTATGCGTGTGTCTGTGTGTGTGCCTTTGACGAATCAGTTAAACTGGTAGATTCAATATGTTTAGATTAAAGATGGCGCCAGTTTTGTTCTATTAATGAGTTATTTGTTTTGAGAAAGATGAACTTATAAAAATATTTATGAAGGTAGTTCTTTTTAAGATTTTCTGGTCTTTATGAAAATAAAAAAGACTAGAAAAAACTGGAAAATTCAAGATATATTTTTATAATTTGTTACTCTGGATAGATGTTGAAACCCCCGTAAGGAATGAATCTTTTCACTGATAAATAAAGATATAGGCGCTTGAATGTTCATACTATTGCATATATATATATATATATATATATATATGGGGGGTTATTTTTTATAATGTCCGAAAATGTACCAAATTGCAAGCTAAATGAAGTTGCATTACAAAAAAAAAAGTTGTATGAATTAAAAATAAAAATGAAATAAAAAAAAATAAAATAAATATGAATAAATAAATTAATAAAAATAAAAATAAATGAATAAATAGAATAGATAAATAAAATAAAAAGTAAAGACATACTCTTTTCCTCTCATTACACTCTATAAATACATATTCTTTTTTCACACTAACACGCCTGAAGATGATTTGAGGATATCAAATCGAAAGTACTCGCAAGAAAGATGGAACAACAAAACTACGGAAACTTCATACACCAGTTTGATCGAGGTACGAAGTTGACCATTCGGAAGATTGAAAAAATTTAAAAAAAGATCACAAAGCAGAAACACTCCGTGCTATTCAACAACGTTTGCCTAAATGAAAACTTGCTGCCTAAATACACACAATATATATATATATATATATATATATATATATATATATATATGTAATAGGTATGCACGTTGTTATATTCTATTGAATTGTATACTTGGTTTAAAGTTTGTCAGCTGGCCATTCCCACATTAATATTTCATGTGAGGTTTGTCTCCTGCCTGGAGCCGATTTGTTTTTTCAGACTGAAATCAGTCGATACATAAAAAAAGAATATATAAAATCAAATAGCAAAAAAAGAAAATGAATACAAGCAACAGATCGTATATTTTTCCCGGTCGCATGAATATGACTGGCTTTGAATGGCGCATTGTAACAGGACTGTTTTTTTTTTCTCTCTTCGTTTGGCTGAAGACATTCTTTTCGGTAAATTCTGGCTCCGATGGACGAGACACATACCTTTCATCGAGTAAGGAATAAGGAAGATCTTTTGTCCGTGGCTTAATTGTCATAGATAAACAGGGAGATATTTACGTAATAATACCAAGTTTTGTATATGTAAGAAACATGTTCCCACTGTGTCTAAATCACACACACACACACACACACACACACACACACACACACACACACACACACACACACATATATATATATATATATATTTATATATTTATTTATATATATATATATATATATATATATATAATTATAAAGATTTGTTTTATTTACAGACGTATCCGTTTCATCCTTTTGGGAATCGTCAGTATAGAGAAGATTATTCATACCGGTCACCGGACTAAAACTCCGAAACACTTATCATTTTTCAAACTCAAATTCCGACGTCTAAGCCAACACATACGCCATAAACAACCCGGTAAATAAGCGAGAGATTAATCTCATTTTAAGACAGCCGCCGTCGAAGAGTTCTACTACTGAAAGGAGCATGCATTAAAGCAACGATAACAGAAAAACTATTATAGTCAATGCCAATCCACCAGCGTTTATATTAAATGCACTGTATAGTTCTAAATATTCTTTAGTCTTAAGTCTTTTTTAGCTTTTCTTCATATATATATATATATATATATATATATATATATATATATATATATATATATTTAAATCTCTTATTTTACTATTTTGTTCATTCCTTTTTTATTTCCTTAACTTTCTATTTTCTGTTCTGTCAAGCGCATTTCAAAATGATAGTAATTCAAGAGGGCGAGATGACGTACGTTGGGATAGATGAAGGAGTGACGCGTTCATTAGTTCAAGTTCGAAGGGTCAACGGACTGTGACCTATATTTGGCTGACACGACCTTGTATTGGATTTGATTTTGCCTTTTTTTCTCCTTTTTTTAACATCCGTTATTTTCTGGTGATGATTTGTATGCCGCTTTTTTCATTTTTATTTTTATTCAGTCCATAAAAAGATGTGAGAGCATCGAAACGCTGGTTGATTGACGTAGACTATAATAGTGTTTATGTAATTTTATAAATGATCTTATTGTTATTGATCATGGTTGGAAGTGTTGGTGTTATGTTCATTTTAGTATATTTGAACTTGATTAATTAAATTATATGTATATATATACATATTTATATATGTATATTATTTTAATATATATATATATATATATATATATATATTATTTAATGATAAACATTTAAATATCCGCATACGTATACGTTTTATCTTACTTGAATCATCAGTGTGGAAGATAACATTTCAGCCGGTCGCACGATTTACATTGAACTTGTTTTCCGGTATTCTAACTTAAAGGCCAACTACAACAGCCATGTCGCAATCAGAGAAATCAATAATATTTATTTCCTGAAGCGGGCAATATAGTCATCCATCTTTACAGTGTTCAACAGATCGCGCTGTCACCGGCTTCGCATTTTTGCTTAGATTAGGCAGCTAACTTAATTTCTCTTAAAGAGACCATCCGAAAGAGAACTATAAATAATTATTTAATAATAAATATTTAAATATTATCTACATATGTATACGTTTCATTCTACTGGAAGCATCAGTGTGGAAGATAACATTTCAGCCGATAACACGATTCGAACCCCGGGAACTAATTTTACGTCGCTCTAGTTAAACGGCCAGCTTCAACAGCTATACGACAAACCAAGAAATGACTACTATTTATGCCATGATGCGGACAATATAGTCAGCAGTCTTAAAAGGTTTTGAAAGATCACGTAAACAGCAACTTTGCAGTTTAAATTAGATTTGACAGCTTATTCTATTTTCCTTAATGAGCCCATCTTAAAGCGAGCTATAATTTATTATTCAATAAAAAAACATTAAATTATTATTCACATACGTATACATTTCCTACTACTGGAATCATCATTGTGTAAGATATTTCGTTTTAAAATTAACCGGCTTTGCAAAGTCACTGTTTACTGATACACAACATTCTAATCCGAGATAAATAGGCGACGCAACCAGGCTGGTTTTCATAGCACTAAATTATATAAAGAGAGTATGGTGTTTTGTTTCAGTATGTAGCGTTTGCTACCTAAACCATTTCGATACAGAAATATTATTTATTGAAAATTATTTAATGGTAAAATGCAACACGTATGAATAAGCTATTTAAGATGTTTAGACTAACGATGAGTAAACTGCTGTTTAGAGAACGCAAAGTGAATTTTAATGATGATCCAAAGAAGTGAAGAGTAGTAAAATCTAGCGAATCTTGTCACTCGGAGTTCCGGGAAGCCTACCTGCTTTTTTCTTCAGTTAGTCATCACTGGTAATAACTCGTGCAAGAACTCCTATTGATGATGATGATGATGATGATGATGATGATGATGATGATGATCCAAAAAATATCCTTGTAAATTCATTACCATTATTTTTTAATTCGCCCAGTTTATTCTTAAAATGGTTTACCTTTTCATTAGGCAATTTGTTGCCAGATTATATTACTACTACTATTAAAAAGAACAAAAATTTTGTTTTGAAAATACTTCTAGCCTGTAAATTACAAATGTAGGTAGAAATATAAAAATGAGTTGTTGTTGACGTTTGTAATTGTTTCCAATAATTAGCAACCATTGAAAGAAACTCAGAAAACAAAACACGGCGTCCATCACCATAACAGATGTAAATCACTGCGACGCATACTACTGCTACGAGTCATCAACATAACAAGATAGCAGCTGTTATGAAGCGAGTAATAATCGTGCATATATACTGCAGTTATAATTTATATCACGTCCATAGCTTTGCTCGAAACTTCAAACCTTCTAACATACTTGATCTTGAAATATCTATAATAAACAACTTGGAAATGTGGATTGTTATGTGTGTTATTACAAAACCTCGGATGAGACTATCGTGGTATAAAAAAGCAACTTATTACCAGAAAGCTACGCGTTAAATTGTAATGTCTCCGCACTCACAAATTCAGCTTTTCACCGTCCACGCAAATATAATATTTCAGGATATTAGAAAATTAATATGCCGATCTTGTTGACGGACAGTGTTATTAATGTGTGATATGTTATCAATTATTTGAGCCAAGTTGATTTCACATGGCAGCACAGTATATGAAAAACACAAACATCGGACAGGTCATGTCTAAGTTCATTCGTAGATTGAATTTTAGGAATAATTAATAGAGAACAATTCACTTAACACAATGACGCCTAGCGGAGAAATGGGAAACTAATATTCAACGTTTCTCCCTTTGTCGATAAACAATTTTTTTTTTAATTTTTGTGCGGAAATTAGTTTTGATTTCTCACATCCGTCGATAGAAAAGGCTTGCATTCATATCACTGTCATAAGTTTCGTCGTCGTTGTCACAATGGAGGCAAAAATGCACATCTAGCCATATAATCCTCGTCAAACACATACACGAACATACGCACGCCCCGACACATCCGCACACACACAATATATATATATCTATATATATATATATATATATATATATATATATATAATTAAACACACGCATACATATATATATATATATATTTATATGGAAATTACCAAATCAAAAAAAAAATATTGTTAATATATTTATCAACGTTTCCTCTTTATTTAAAGATTACTCAGTCTAATTGTCTAAAAAAAGTACAAAATGTTTTAAGCAAATAAATGGAGTGCGTGAGCTTAAAATTTGCGGCCGCTTATAAAAAAGTTCTATTACGTCTGTATCCTTTTGCAATCCTCTCTCTCTCTCTCTCTCTCTCTCTCTCTCTATATATATATATATATATATATATATATATACATATATCGAGACACAGTGAAGGAGAGAGAGAGAGAAATAAAGAAGGAATGACAGAGCAGAGCGGAGCTTAATATATGATGTGGCGTCGTCTCGTTTCTGACAGAATTGGGTTATTCTATGCATAATGTGTGAATACTATACTGAGTATCTGACAAGAGTAAATCGCTTCAATTATATTTCACTCGTGCTACGCATAACATATCAAGCTGAATTAAATTGTCAGCGGGTAAAATCAAAAGTAAGTAGTACCGAAAGAATAATTAACACACATACAATATATATATATATATATATATATATATATATATATAAAGATATCTATCTCGTATATTGAGCTTAAACCATTTCACTATAGGTTCTATCAACTAAAAGTTTACTTTTAGTTTCTTGTTTGATTCTATAATATATATATATATATATATATATGTATGTATTAGTGTATTATATCAACGTCATATATATATATATATATATATATATGTATGTATATATAAATATATATTATATATAATAAAGAGAATATTTTTCATAAAATATTCAGAAAACCTGCACAACGCAAATTATTTGTTTTTAAAAATAAATTATTTATTTACCGTAAAAACATTTTTTTCTTTGAACTTGAGTACTTTCGGTAAATATATACCATCGTCAGAAGTATAAGCATATTTTTTCTTTGTCTTTTTTTTTTCTTCTTGACCGAGACATAGTTATCGCAGTCAAGTTGAAATTCGTCTTGATGTTACTTACGAAAATGTTGATATTACTGTGTGTACCACGAGGTTACGTGGAAAAGGTATTTTGAAAAGTCACACATTGGAAACATCTCTGGAATGGCAATAATAAAGAGAATACTTTTTATGAAATATCATAAACTGCCCCCCCCCCCCCCCCAAAAAAAAGTTGATGGCACTAGCCCCGGCTTGTACCACAAAAACAAGTCATTAAAGGTTAGGGCGGATGGAAAGACCGAGGAAGGATAGCACTAACCAGACCTCCGCTGGCACATCAGAGAGGGTTATTGCCATCCAAATCTCAGCGAAGACCAATGGTCGTTGCTAGCGAGAAATCGATGGTAAGCGTTTGTTGTGAAAACGCAAATCCAGTTGCAGTAGTTATCGAAAGAGGTGGAGAGCACGGGAAATCTGGAAAGACTTGTTGTCATACAGACTCCAGGAACACCACTGTGATTATCAGTGAGCAATCATTGATGACGCCCTCTGTGAGAACTCCTAGTGAGTTTACATAATAATAATAATAATAATAATAATAATAATAATAATAATAATAATAATAATAATAATACTATCAACAACAATAATAACAACAATAATACCAACAATAATAATCATAATAACATGGGTTTATCTGAACTGTTCACTGCAGTTTCATGAGTTATCCAATCCTCGGAAATTTCTTAATAAACTCCTGAGTATTTTAACACGCTTTAATACAAGAATTGCATACGCACACCCACACATAGACACGTACACACACACGCGTACGCACTAACGTCCTGAATCCAGACAAAGGATCACAGTAGTATACAAAAAATATTGTAAATTAATTGCAAATTGCTACAAATTAGTAGACTAAAATGGAAGTTTTTTAAACATAACCTAATCCTAAAAGTGTGGAAGATTTTAACATGCACTTTGTGTGATTTAAATAGATCGAATAATTCATTAGGGAAAAAAAGAAATTAATCTTTGATATATGTTATTATACTAAATAATAACATATATCAAAGATTAATTTTGTGCAATATGCTGTTGCAATAATGCATTGGAAGATAAAAGGCTATTTTTATAATGAGGCTCTTGAATTTTGCGCAATGTCAACTGCAATCGTCGCGTTGCAAATACAACACAGCAGACATTAGTGGGAAGTTTTTCTTTTCATATAATCGCTTCTATCGTCAGTTCCTATCGATCGTCGCTGGCCACATTACTCGTCTAATTCCTTCGACGCCATTCAAAGTATTTGTCATTTTCACATGATAAAAACGGATGACGAAACGTCACAGCAAATCAGCATAACTATTTTGAAACTTGTCTAATTGATTTACTTCAAGAACCAATCAAACGTCTGCCTCATAATTCATCCGTTGCTTGAATGAAAAGAAGAAAAAAAGATTCCGTCTAATAATTTCAATTCAACTATCGGTCCCGTGACTAGTGCTGAGGTATGATGAGGAGTCATATATAGACAGACTTTGATAGGCCGCTCTGACTCGCGGTGCTGCAAATTCATTCGAGATAACTCCATGCCGTCAAGGGGACAAACACAAGGACAACAGTTCGGTCGTTCAGAGAGAAATTAAATATTTAGATAAACGGATATGAAATGTTTAGTAAATGGAATTCTAGATAAACATGTCAACAGACTAATTCTATATACTAAATATTCTATCTCATCTGAAATTCCATTTCATGTTATAAACCGATATAATAAAATGATGGATACAGTATATTTAAAAATGCTGCATGATGGTCGTGTGTTCTTTGAGGAAAGATTTCAAGAAAGTTCTTCTAGTCTTCACTTTTGGTATGTTGAAATTATTGCGGATAGAGTATCTTTGTCGTTTATTATTAAATTACACGTAGAGCTTTTTTATCATACTTAAATAGAAGAATACACGCCCCCAAGACGTATAAAATGAATTCGCCGAACATTACATTTTTGCACAACGTTTATCCACTCCTACGAAGATTCAAATCAAAATATGATTCTACTAAACCTTATGTCACGAATCATTCTCCAATTGTTATCAAAATCTAATAAGGCTTAAGCTTAATAATTCTTAAGAAAAAATTGAAATTCATGGAATCTTGCTTACTTTGTGTCTAATGATCATTGATCTAATATAATGCGTTTGCATGTTCAACTAAAGTGTTGCGCCCCTATTATGCCCCTAAAAATCCTTTAAAAGACTTTAAAGAAATTGAAATTTGGGGATTATTTATTATTATTTATTTATTATACCTGTTGTTAAATGTTCACAAAAATTGAAGTCATTAACCCCCTTATGTGTACCATTTGCATAAAATAAAATTACAGCAAATATAGCCTTACATTACGAACACTTGCAACTGTGTTCCAGAATTGATAATGATCGGTTATTAGTGGAGAAGTGAATCCTTTACATACCAATATATTGACATACCTGACTATATATGTATAGAGATAATACATTGTTTTAAATTTCCAGGGCAGGGAGAGAGAAAGACAGGGGAGAGAAAAGGGAGATAATCAAATCCTAAGGCTCCATCCGCCCCGTTGTTAACGCATGTACCTATTATATCAATACTCATCATGAGTTTTTAAATATAATTATTGCCCCTCTCTATTTATATAAAACATAGCAGCCATACATATTATTAATATGTGAAAAGTTTTTGTACATCTCTTACTAGTATTAGTCCTTTCCGATAATCGCCGCCTCGTCCCCAATGTGAGTGTATAGCTTGGAACAAGATAAAGTGTATTAGATTGAATATTTTAAAATAAGGGATAAAGTGAGAGGCATTATTTTACATTCGTTTATACCTCTGCAAGGATAATTGACTTTTGTGTATAAAAAATAGTGTTAAAAACGGTATTTTCCACAGAAAGTTAGATTGAGTGGAAAGTGGAAAAGTCCATCAGAAGTTAAAAGATCATAATTAAGGCGACGTGTCAGGATAGGACAGAATAGACAGGGAGACTGAAGTGACACGTAGCACACTCACCGAATTAAAAGCGCCCGTGATGTCTAGCTAACCAAGCGGGCATTTACAAAAGGCATGCTCAGAGCTGTACGTTTTTTGTAGTTGTCCAAGTGAGGTATGGTTCTTTTCAGTCTTAGTGTTCGTACCTTTCCAGGTGTCACCTTCAATCTTTGAGAAGCGGTTAATTTATTACAAATCGTCCGAGGCAGACCTGCTGGGGAATATGATGAGGCTGGTCAGGCTATTTTTTGCCGAACCAGTGTACAATCCTTTCTTGTGCGCTGGCTTTTCTATCTCCAACTGTTCGAATTTGTGTTACATCATTCTGCTGTGGGAAGGGAGTTAATACAACCGTTACACGGTGTGCTGTATAGTACTGTGGTAATTGGCGCGTGAAACTGGTATGGATTGTTTCAATCCGGGTCTCTATTTACTCAACTTTTGGAGGAAAGAAGAAATACAGATGGAAGAACGCTGTTGGCGTGAGTAGACGAGAGAGTGATTCGTGTAGTTCGCGGAGCCTTTCTGAATAGTATTGTGAGTGTTATTCCGGTGTTGAAGTAATTAGGGTCCCTCTCAAATTGTAAGCTGTATTATGCTACAAAGACTTGTTCAGTTCCTTACACTTACATATCAATTTCCTTAACGTTTCAGAGTATAATCTTTTGAAATATTAAGTTATTCTTCTTCTTTCGTGTGAATCAGATGATTCTGGTGTTGGCATTAGTTTCCCCGATGTTTTTCTAGTTAGAAATCTTTCTGGAAAGACATCGGTTACTTACGGGATAGACCACGAGAAGGTTGCCAACATCCCTAAGTGAAAGTGGTACTGTGGAACCGACTGGATTCGAACTCGGAACACGCAGGTTTTAATATTAAGTTAATGAAACAAAACTAAGCGTGAAATACATACCAAGATAGAAAAGGCTTCTAATAGAATTACAAATACGAACCCTGGTGTTGCAACCATTAGCCTCTCTTTTTTGGAGAAGGTACAAAAATGTCTTACCTAATAGTTCCCAAACGGTCTGCCAGGCTCCAATCCTTGTTGCATCTCTGTACTTGTTTTTAAAAAACTTTAATGAACTGTACATTTATTAACTTATTGCACTTGTACCTTTCAACGAAAATGCTTCCGATATACCCGACTAGCAGCAAAATCACACCCCTTTAATGTAGAATTACCTTGATGCTGGACGATTTTCTTCTCTCAGAGTTTCTTTTTTTTTGCCCCGCTTACCTTTGGAATTTCCTCTTGATTCCTGTTTCCCGACCGTAACCACGTTTTAGAAATCTAAATGTAATTGAAACAAACATCTTTCCTCGCAACTTCCCGCCAACGTTGCCTCTTATAAACCTATAAGATTAGCCCCTTGCGCTTCAGTTAAAATATACCTTGTAAAAAAATAAAAATAAATAAATAAAAAGTTTTGACCCCCAAAATAACATGCATTTCAAAACAATTTATCGACTGGTGTGCATCTCTAAAGATATCTCAATAATTACTTAAACATGCATTGGTCTTTTTAAAGGTCATTATTGTTCTGGAAGCACCACTGAGAATCAAACTTCCTGTTATTGCCAATACTTCTGTTTAAATGACAACCATCGGATCTTGCTTCATTAGGAGACTTGTTTCTAACAAAACAAAACAAAACACAATTGAACGTATTTCCTTGTTTGCAAAAAAAAAAATTCCTGTTATTTATGCTGTTTCACATCAAACTTGTTTTTCAACAATAAAAATCTCAACATCCGAACAGCGAAGAAAAAGTAGATCGACAAATATCGACAGTCAATCAATGGAAACTCTGATAATCCTGTGTCATGCACATAAACTTGGTTCCTTATCGATTGCGATGCTCATATCTGTCATATAATAACGCCTTTCATCTACTGAGTCTGCGAGTCTTCGTAGCTGATACTCTTCGTGTATCCATAAAAATAAATTTTGGTTTGTTTAGTAATACAGTATAATATCTGTTATTTGGACTATTCGGACTACTTTTCTCATCTTATTTTTTTTATATTTACAACGTTTCGTCCGGTATAAGCACCGACTATTTCAGGTGCATGTTTGTTTTACACGTTGGAAAACTTCATGTCGAACTTTGGAATCATTATGTACCACTCGGGAATCTGGACAGAGCTTCGATCTGAGCCCATCATTAAATCCAGAGCGGTAGATTGTTCTTATTCTGTTATCCATTACCGGGTCGAAATGTTAATTTGTGCTATTTCCCTATTATCACTTGTAGTATAGATTGAACTTAGTAGCACAAAATCCTGGCAATTAGCACTGATTTTTAATCAATGCTTTTAACCATAAGGTCATGAGTCCTGTGGATCATTCTCGTACTAATTGTGAGAGCCTTGAACTGAGTCTCGTCTAGATGTTTACTGGAACTACTTATTTATATATAACTAATATATCCATTGATATATGTTAGGGACAACCATTGTAGCCTGTTGTAATATGTCTATATATGTGTATATATAAATGAGTGAGTAATGTGTGTTCTATTTATATTGTTTATTTTGTCTGTTTCCATCATTTTTAGGAATTATGAACAAAAGATGAAGAAACTACACTTGCCTTGTGTCCTCATTCCGGAGAAGCTATTGTACATAGCTATTATGGAAGAAGGATTCGTTAGAAAACAATATAAATAAGACACATATTACCCATTCCTTCATAAATACACATAATTTGACATATTACAACAGACTACAGTGGTTGACCATAACATACACCAATGGACATATTGATACTTACATTCACAAGTCAGATTAAGTTTCACAAGTTCGTTCAGAAAGTTCTCTTAAGTTCGAATGGATGAATCGACTAGATGTAGTGAGTATCGCATATAATATGTAAATATGTAGTTTAAAAATCTAAATAATAGGAATTATTAATCGTCACTTTACAACTTTCTGAAACAGTATGTTGTATAAGTGGCAGTTTTGAATAACATATAATGCTAAAATGTTCAGACTTCTCATACAAAAAGATAGTGTTACATGACACTAGAAGAAACTGTGTACGTATGATACACTTACAAGTGTTTTTTCTATTGTTTGACTTGAATCAATACAAAGCGTAAATGAATAAGAAGAGAGTATCGTTAATTCAAACCGGAAATGAACAGGAAAGCAATTCTCCAATGATTGGTATAGACTAAACAAGTTTATTCATCTTTTTCGTTTTTGTTTAGATTTGATTAAGACGTTATTACTGAATCAAAAATGTGTATGGAGAGGCGATTCTTCGATCCTCAGAGATTGCCAGTTTTCTTCTTTGTCGACAGAAACGGCAGTTTGTCCCTTTGGAACATAATTACTTGGCTCATTTGATAGTTACGTCTCTCTGCAATGGTGACAGTAGCCGTAATCCTAATAGTGTTTTAGCAGCAGACACAGAATTGTTTGTTTCTTCTTCTCTGGTTGTGATGATAGCAGCAGCCGTATTCCTCTCCTTTCTGGTAGCTGTAATTATGGATAACAGTTAAACAAAAACTGTCAGGTGTATTTATTTCTAAACTGCGATATGTTCATCAATATGTAATTTTTACAGCATCGTAAAATTACATATTCCCATCGCTCGGTCCTCAGAAATGGGAACGAAAACAAAAGATTACAGAAAAAGTACATGTTAACAATTTAATTTTTTTCCAGACTCTATAGTAAAATAAACGTAATCTAAATTTCTCAGCAGACTATTTAATCTATATAAGTTCACCTTGGTTTTTAGGCAAGCCATAAAAGCTTGTCTGACAAGAGAAGTGATAGACACATCGTGCTAATCTCTAGGCTTTTACTGAACACAAACATATTTAACTATGTAATTAAATAGGTAAGTAATTCTGTAACATTATTGTGGTCAGATGTGACTTGTAACAGTGCGTGGGTGTTCTTCCTCAAAGATAGACCGGCGATTTATTTGTTGACACAAACAGTGTTTCGCTTCTTTGACACGAAAGTAGTTGGCTCATTTGCTAGTGACGCAGTAGAGGCAGTAGCCAACATCCCCTAATGTGCGTTACCATCAAAAACACAGTCGAGTATCCGTTCTCGACGATCAGTCAAACAGTAACTGGGCCATTTGGGTGAACGTTTATCCGCCAGGCTGATGCATTAGTCCTCTGTACTCATAGAAGGTCCACCCTTCCAGTCCTTCCCTCCCCACTTTGGGAGGGGTTAGTTCATTGCAAACTGCCTGAGGCGCCCAGACCGTGGAATGCCGACGAATCTGCGCACGTAATTTTTAATAGGCCAGAATGCCCCTTTTTTAAGTGCGCTGGCTGGATTCTGCCCCCATCCGGCTTTATGCCACATCTCCCTGCAATGTAAGTAAATACCCGCTCAATATCAGTTATCTCACCAATAGTTACAAGTAATTATTCGCTGATACACTTAGTATAACTCACTTGGTGTCGTCACATCAGACATTACCAATGATTTATCGCTTATAACTCCTTGGCCGTTCTCTTTGAAATCTAAGCGGCAATAACCACCACCGTCAGATTATTGTACCATGTGGATCTTTCTAGTGGAAGATTGGATGGTTCTATTCCTCCACGGTCGTTCGCTCATTTCAGACACTAAGTGGCCCCGTTCCGTAGTATTAAGCGATTTTGAGGGGTGGATGACGTCATGGTACATTTCTTATAGCTTACTCACTAAGAGTTCTCAGACGTGTCGTTACGAGTGATCGTCTACTGGTAAAAACAGATGGTGTTCACTAAAGTCTGAGTAACAACAAGTCTCTTCAGTTTTCTGGTCTAATCCGCTTCTGTCGATCACCGTTGCAAATCACTTTGCGTTCTTGGAGCAACCGTTTACTATCTAGTGGACCTTTACACGGTTGTCATCCTCATAATATTTTTATGATCATTTTTGGTTGCATCAACTAATGCTTGTACAACAGCTTTTTTTTGGGTGGAGAAGGGTGATATTTTCGGATTTCTCCTACATATCTACCCTCGCAGTTCATGTTCCTCTCTTGAAACAATGTAATGTTCATTCTATATGTTAAATTCTGTTTACACAACGATATTCTATATAAACTTACCTGTAATTCGTATCACCTGCTTTTGGGTATTGGTTTTTGCACTCAGGATGTTTTCTTAAAATTGTATGTTTTTATAATTTCAATTATTTGTGAATCCTATCTTTGATTTCCGATTTCTCCTATTTTTATCAGTTTGACGGAACTGCTCCTAGTAGTTCTACAATTATTGGTGATACTATAGTTATTTTAATCTTCTATATTCACTTCAACTCTACTTGTGTTTACTTTATTATTCAGCGTATGATCTACTTGAATAGGGAAGTCTAAAATTTACGGATATTTTCCCTTCTAGTAAGTAATATCATGTTCAGTTTTATTGCTTGGATGAGCTTGTTTGTTTGTTTGTTTGACGGCGGAGGCTATTTTTTCTGTCGGCTGTGGAATTTGTTCTTTTCAGTTCACGGAGGTGCACACTCTCAGGTATGTCCTTCTCACTTGAAAAAGGCCAACGGGCTGTTCAGACAATTTTTAAGGGGGCAGAGTTAACCACGTGTTTTAACTAACCAACCAACCTCCCAACCTTTCGACCTTTTGCCACATCTTGCCGCGATTGCAAACATGTTGAGAAATCAGAGAAAGCCTCCAGTGATTGTAATGCGGATTATGTTATTGACTGGGGCCAGAAGTCCATTATTCTTTTTCATATTCATCCCGTGAGATTGAGCTTACAGGGTCCCCATTAAGTCTGACGGTAACTAGGAGCGTCTTTCAAGCAGCGAACATGGTCCAGGCTCACCACTTCGGCCACATTTATCATCGGTCGAGTTTGTTGTTCAGCAGGGAGAATCTTTCATTAATTTAATCTTTGAGTGCAACAAATTCCTTGCGTGAAAGTCATTCTTTATAAGATTATCTTCGAAAGTTTATCCACACATCGTTTAACCTACGCTCACTAGATAATCGATTTGGTACGACGAAAGCATGCAATGTGCGACTGATGCATTCTTGTTCAGGAAATTCACGACTCTACATTACTAGGCAGAACAAAACCTAAGGAGATGCATATGCGAAGAGAGAGCAAATGTATTGTCACTTTGCCATGATGTAATTCTTTTCATGACGCAAGTTCTTCTACGCGAAAATCTAACTCTAGTTTGACTTCTAATGGAAAATGTAATATTCTTGCTTAAACTAACGTTAAATTTACCATTTTTAACCTGATATTTAAACACTCATCATCTATATTTGCTGTAGATTTATTAATTGATGGGAAGCATCTGAAATTATAGACGTTCATTAAAATTGCACAATTAAGGAAGAAAATGTCATTTCAAACTTAAGCGTCGCAGATCAACGGACGGGCTGACCTATACACGGAGCCGCTTATGTGAATGGAAGTAGGATTCGATATATTAGAGATTAAAATAAATTTTCAAAAAACAAAATTGCAAACACTGAATTTATGAGAATAAAAAAAGTGTTCATGCCATTTTTACCTCAACCAAGTAGGTTATGTTTTCGATCGAGTTTGTTTATTTGTGTACAGCGTAGCGTCATCACTGCTTGAACAATCGTCGCCAAACTTGTTAAAAATATCGGTTATTGTCTACATTAAACTGGTTTAATTTCGGGATGTCTAGGTCAGCAATCAGGAAATACACATTTTCGTTCATTTCTAATTAGCTGTTCCCCATCTTGACGATAATTTGATTTCTCGATTTATATGAACACAGAATCTCACATATATCTTAAATATATAAAGGAAACTAAATGAGGTCTGAGAGAACACAACCCTCTTAACGGAGTAATGAAGGAAACTTCGACGATTTTAACATTTATTTCCTCAGCAAAAGAAAGTGATATTCTCGGTCGAGTTTGCTGGTTTATCACTGTTTGTTTGCTTGTTTATAGCCTCGCGTCTATGTCGCTTGACCAATCGTTACCAGACTTTGTAAAAATATCAAGCATTTCCTAATTAATAACTTAGGTTCATTGCATCGTAGAATCAACCATTTCGTTTATAGTGTATCCAAGTAAGTCCTGCAGCTTATATGACCAAGAAGTTGACATGACATTTAAAATGTTTCGACATTTGACAAAATTTTAACTGCGGATAGTTCTCAATTTGATGTATCGTACGGATGCTCTTTGATAAAAGTTAGCACCATTCAAAATCGCAGCCTTATTAGATAAATAGTGTTTGCCTTACCTAATGTTTCCATGGCATAACTTCGTAATACTTCATTCAATATGAAGAAGTAAGGCCCAGATAAGACTTTGGTCTACTATGTCGTTGTCAGACAGACGTGTGAAGTCTAACGACTGACTTAGATTAGTGTTGTTTATTGTACTTATATCAATGAACAGATTATTTGCGAATGCAAAGTTTAAATTATAACTGATCCGTCACAAATTGGTTATTTATGTTTGTCTTTTGTCTCTTGCGGAAGCACGTAAATGTTTTCAAAAAGCGATTTCTTTTAATTGAGCAGTGTTCGTTGAATTCATCACAATACATATACTAACACATACTTTAATTTCCAAAAGTTGTTTAATAATTCCTTTAAAGTTTACTTTGTCATGGCTTAGAACTATCATCAGAAGATATCCGTCTTCTTTTCTATTGTACACCATCTGTATTCGCTCTTTAACGCTATCTGGTTGCTTGTTAACCAAGCCGGTTTACCTCTGTTCAATTTAGCACTGTGATTAAACTCAGTGCTTTAAGTAACAGGCCGGGACAAATAGCATGAACTAACTTGAACTTCAGTTGTTTGTTCAGTCTTTAGGACGTGTTTTGCTTTCTTTTATTATGTAATTGAAAAAGAAAATCAAAATCATTTGCCGATTCAGTTGCAATTCCAGCAAAAGTGAGATGTTTTATTTTGCCGGAAGCCAAACTACAATTTTCTCGCGGCAAAGAAAGAAGAGAAAATATCGCGCCGAGCTGAAACATTCTTTGAAATTCAAGTAAATAAGGTTTCTGAATGGAAAGTGCCCGAGGCGGGTTTCATGGAAAATCATTCGAATGGACGTCATGTTTGGAAAATGGAAAAGGCGGCAAAAGCAGTATTCCTTCTTTTTTTCGCTATTTCCGCCACCGTTTCGATCAAAATAAAATATCTTAAAAAGAACATGGCCGAGTTTCGTTCGTTCAGCATTTGAGGCAGAGGAGCGACAAACAGTTTCAGAAAGAAACTTCCGTCTTCATCGGACGTGGTGCAACGGATCTAGAAAGGCGGTGAAACGAGGGGATAGGGAAAATCGTATTCTTATTCTTTTAGAAAGAGGAAACGATTGCTTTGCACATATTGATAAATGATGAAAACATTTTGACACTTTTATCCTGTTTAGAAATATACATCTTTTATTGAAAGGTGCAAAAAGTACAAACATCTGTGGAACAAGATACCACAAGACCGTTTCCCAACGATTTATAACATTGTTGTATTTAAGTATAATGTAAACAAATATGTGTTGAGCTGTCCTCTTGAATAATCATACTTTCTGCCCAGTCCACCTACTGATTGGCGTTCATCGTTTAAACCATATTCTATAGAGAACCCGGAACCTTGATAAGTGATGACCAATTAGTTAAACAAAATTTCCGAAAAATATCAGAAATTATTACACGTATTACAATAGTCAAATATCGTCTGCTTCGGCGATTTTCATATTCAGAGTATTTTCTTCAAAATTTGAGTATGGCCATATTTTTTTTAAAACTGTACTTGGTATTCTTTTCAAAAGGTTTTAGATTTTTAACTAACTCTTGTTAAACAAATACAACTAGAGTTTTTAAAAACAATTATTTTAAAGTCAACAAAAAAAGTCTATAGACAAACTCTACAAACAAAGTCTACAAATAAAGTCTACAAAGGCCTAAGTTTATTTATTTTCTAGTCAATAATAAATATCTAAGTATATTTATTTCCTAGTCAATAATAAATAGGCAGAAATATATATATATATATATATATATATATATATATATAATATTCTAATATGTAGGAAACAGATTCTCACAAATTCACCAAAAAATCGGTTTTTATTTTCATACCACCAAAAGATTCAGTCTACCACCAAAATATGTGTACAAAGCCGAAACAATTGTATGGAAATAAAAACAGACTTTATTTGTGAATTTGGGAATATTTGTTCCATACAGTTCTGTCGTCTTAAAATATATTTTTTATAACAGCTCTAGTCCAACAATATCGAGCTATTGTACAACTTTATGTTAAGCACGTTTTTATTTAAAATTTATAAGTTATATATATATATATATATATATATATATATATATATATATATATATATATATGATTCTTTTTATTTACACAGACATGTACAAAATCTACGACACTGGCATGTCGACGTTATCGATAAACAAATGTTACAAACTGAGATCTCTAAGGCAGAGTTAAAATCTGATCTTAACATTATATCATATTTGGCAATATGATCTGAGGTACACAACGGGAGTAGCATGCTCTTGTTCCGTCAGCGATACGAATAATTGCGAATTATTGCAGGTTTCTCCCAGTCATGGCTGACGGAACAAGAGCATGCTACCCTCGTGGATTAAATACGGTTCCGTTAGAAATTCTGTCCAGATTCCCGAGTTCGACAGAAATACACCTGAAGAAGGCCGGAGGTTACAGCGGCCGAAACGTTGTGATGATAACACTGAAGATGGGAAATGTTGTCCGAATAACCAAAATTATGCATATCAACAATTAGTAATATAAATCCAGTGAGTACCTGTTGCTGTTCTCCTCTGACCTCTTTTTCGTGAACAAAGACTACTCCATTTACTTCTATTTTATTGTAATTATCTGATATTTAATTGTTTAACTAATGTTGGGGATACAATTAAAATTAAACTAAATCGACTGTATTCGAACTTGGCACACCCAGGTCGTAAGTTCGTATCGTTATCCACTTCGACACCGTCATTCAAATTTATAAAACACGCATCTAGTTTTTAAAAAATCCTTTAGACTGATGTGAGATTCGAACTCAGGTATTGACATCATATAAACTACTGCCTTGGTAATGTGTACTCTGTCTATTCCTTTTTTCTCACCAAGCCACATGTTTCTATTTGCGTACGAACAAACTCTAAAAACACTGTAACTTTTAATAGCATATACATTTAGTGTTAACTTGTGTTACTTTCACAACTCTGTAAATAATATAAGACACTATTTCCAAACGATTGAAGTCTCTGTATTTACAAAGTTGAGACATTTGTCACATCAGCAGCAATATTAAAATCCAAAAATCCTAAAAATGATAGAAGAAAAACACGGTAAAAATAAACTCAGTCAAATCTCTGCGCGCGACGGCCAAAAGCATAACTATATTTTTTTTGCAAAAGGACATCTCATTAATTAACTATTCATTCTTTTTTTTCATATTCGAATATTGTTTTAATTTTACGATTACTTACATTGCTATTTACGAATATTTTCTCTATTGTGGATAAGTTCTTAGCATTGTCGGTGCAAATTGTTACCCCGTCTTGTTCGGGCAATTTACTCCTGGGGATTGCGATTCTTATCTTTCTCAATTTTCAGTACACGTGTTGTGCTAAGTAAAAATATAATCATGATGTTTTTAGTCGGTCTGTTAGTCTGTCAGGCTTTAGTTTTAAATTTCCATTTTCATTTCCTGAACATACAAGATTTAATGAAAGCATCCAACGAATATACGGACATGTTTTATTCATACAATTTTGTCATTGTCGTCTTCGCCGGCATATTGATTTTTTTTCAAGCAGACATGCGCAGTCTTTTTTTCTCAAACCTCCCATATCTCTTAGAAGTGAGAACAGGAAGAAAACAAGAAAAGGAAACCAAATATAAAAATCATGAATAAACATATAGTATACAATTTAAATATAAAAGTTTCTGGATCTAAGAATAATTTTTCAAAAAAAAAAAGAGCAAAATATTCAGTCTTCGATATAGTCATCAGTATATTATCATCGTCATCATCATTAGTGGTAGCAGCATCAGAATCAGCAGCATCAAATGCGTAGGGTGTAGAAGTTAAATTACGCTAGCGCTGACTCACTCGTTTGGTGCGGCACCCATCTGGAGACTTGAGCCTGTTTCATCCAAAGGAGAAAGTTTTGAGGTAATACCTAATTTGCAATCTGTACTCAGCCGTTAAAATATCCCGACCATAGTTTTGTTTTTATATGTACAAACTAACTACTTAACGGTTCTGTTTAGGGGGAGATCTGATCATATAAGACGGTTTCTACTCCAGAAAATGTGATGTTCAGACCGATTAACCCCCGGTACACCCAACAGACACTGTAATGTATTGTTTCGAAATAAAACACTTTAAACTAGCTCTTATAGAATCTACGATTGAGCACATACATATGTAGATAATAGTTAAATATTATTATGAAATAATTATTTATAAATGTATGTTTATATATATATAATTATTGTTTCATAAATATGTATTTATCGTCCACAGAGATATATGTTTCATGCTCATTAACACTCACCAGTGTGGCTTATATAACTGTACATCCGGTCGACGATTTGAACGTTGGACCTGGATAACTCCAATTAAACATTCTTACCCACTTGGCCACCGTGACAGTCATATTTAAATGTGAGAAAAATAAACCCTATATTTTCTTTACAAACATAGAAATTCTCAAAATGTGTTCGATTTGCCAAATGTGAAAACTCTCAATATTTGTAATTAGAAATTATAGTATTGGACCGGAAGAGCAATCACCGTCCACACTGATGATTCTTGGTCAGAAGGATTAAACACATGTGTATGTGAGTAAGAATTTAATAATATTTATCGTAATATAATAATCTCAGAGTGTTTGGTATAATATTAAGAATGGTTAAGCTAGTGTTTCCAAAACTTATCGGACAATGGCAAGTCACCTTATTTAAGAGAATTATTTTAAAATAGGAAATAAAATACCACTCCAAACTATAGGTATTGGTGTAGATGCTACACCATTTTGAGCTAATCTCTATTGTCATAGAGTTAAATATATATATATATGTCATCCTTAATAAAAAAAATGATATATCCAGATATTATATTTATCATAGTTGCAGAATAACAAAATACTAAAAGAGAACAGCAGAGAAAATAAATAACACATTGCATGAAAAACTGACCACTATAGCAAAAATAGCACTAAGAAAAACAAAAATATAAGCACTACAAATAGTAATAACCAAAACCCTAATAACAACCACTCAAATAGAAATGAAAAAGTTAGTAAAGAAGAGAAAAGGTGTAACTGCATAAATCGTACACTTTGTCCTCTAAAAATAAATGCCTAACCAAAAGTATTTTTACAAAGCAACAATATTTGCCAAAGCAAGACGGAATAAAAAAAGTACTACGTAAATAAATAAATAAATAAATAAACAAATAAATGAATAAATCAATACATAAATGAAAAATAAAATCTTTAAATAGAAATAGAAGCAAGCACGTGTTCAAATAAGGTCACACATTATATTGACACAACAAACAAACATGGATGAGTCATCCTATAGAAATTAGAACAATAGAATAAGAAATAAGAAGTAAAATAAACCGAGCCTTTGTTTGTGAAGCCTAACGATTGGCTTATAGAACAACACAAAAGCAGTAATGAGTAATCCTATAGAAAACAGAACAAAGAATAGGAAATAAGAACTAAAATAAACCGAACCTTTGTTCGTGAGAATCCCAACGATTGGCTGAGAGAACAACAAAGAATCTGCTTGGTTAACTTGCTAGACGTGTCTATAAAAACACCCGGCAAAACTAACTCCGTACATTTTAGCTGTGACGATTCCCTCCGGGGTTAAAACGCGGAAGCCTCTGTGTAGCTAAATTGTCATAAATATACTTTCATAACTTACTACCTTGCTCTACGTACGTATCGAGCACTGTTGAAGTAAATACTTATAACATTTTATGTGGATACATGACAATAATGATGATAATAATAATAATAATAATAATAATAATAATAATAATAATAATAATAATAATAATAATAATAATAATAATAATAATGATAACAATAATATATATATATATATATATATATATATATATATATATATATATATATATTTATTTATTCTGGTACAGAAAAATTAGTACAACATTCGTACCGTCGGTTTCAAGCACGGAAGGTTTTACCCATCCGGCTCTCTTCAGCTTCTGTTGTCATCTGTTTTGGAAATGTGAGGTCACATGACACTCTTGTTGGGACGCGTTATTTGCTCAGTGTGTTGTGTGTGTTTGTATAAATTTAAATTTAGTGTAATAAGACCGTTGAGATTTAAAACACGAGGGAATTCAAGATTAAAGGGAATAAAAAAAGGGGGGTAAAAAATAAAAAAATATATATGAAAAAATATATATATATAAATAAATATTAAAAAAACCTATATATATAAAAAACATTTCAATACTAAAAATAAAAGAATAAAAAAAGAGAAAGAGTATAAAAAAGTATAAAAAAGGAATAAAAAAAATAATAAAAAAATATAGAGAATAAAAATGTAGAGAATAAAAAGAGTGAGAGAGAAAGAAAAAATAGAAATAGAAAGAATAAAAATATAATAAATAAAAATAAAAATAAATTAAAAATAAATTTAAAGATTAAAAAATAATAATAATAATAAAAAATAAAATTAAAAATTAAAAATTAAAAATTAAAAATTTAAAGATTAAAAACAAAAATAAAGAAAGGGTTTCTCTGAAATTCCCGTGAGCCAAATTATGAATTTGTATCATTAGCCGTTATATTTTTGAAGGTATGCGTTCTAAAAAACCGTTAATGTGTAAAAATCTTTTTCCCAGATTGGAGTGATTTTAATGAAGAAATTCGGATCTAAGGGAGGTAACTTAGTTGGAAATATGAAATATTTGAGTTTGTTAAAATGGGTTTGTAGATTAATCTAGTGGCTTATAAATAAATTAAATATTTTTGCATTTTTGTATTTTGGTGAAAGTCGAAGTTTTTGCTCTTGGAATTTATGTGGATATAGTTTGTTTAAATGGATTTGTAGAGTAATCTAGTGACTGATAAATAAATTAAATATTTTTGTATTTTTGTGAAGGTCGGAGTTTTTGCTCTTGAAGTTTAAGTGGATATAGCTTGATGAGGTATTTGTTCGTTTTTATTGTGTTTATATTAGTAGAGGGGGGGAGTAGTTAGACATTATGTGAATCGGTCAGACCAGTTTATAAGCAATGCTTGTCTCTTGTGGATACACCCCCTGAATATTTCATCGCGGATATTTAAACAGGCTGTATTCGGATCGATGATGGCCTTTGAAATGTGGTATTTTTCAGCGTCACATAGAGGACATCTGTTTATGGCTGGAGAGAAGGATGGTTTTCTCTCAATTATTTTCCATTTGATGGTGAAGGGTGTATTTTCTTCTTTAAGCTGCCATATTCGGGTCGCGAGTGCCGTATTAGCCTTGTTTTTGTATCTGAAGGAGTTTCTGTGTGCGTATAGCCTTTGTTTGAAGTTTCCCTTCGTCATCCCAATATATTTTTCTGCATTACTGGTATTCTGGTCTGTGACGGTTGCTTCATATATGATTGAATTGATTTTGCAATTTCCCTCCAGGGGGCAGTTGTTTTTGTCTTGGCATGAGCAGCCTGCGTTTGTAATTGTTTTGGGTTCTGCAGAGATGATTTTTCTTATTGAAGGGGCAGTGGAATAGCTGACCTTAACAGAATTTCTGTTAAAAAGTTTGTGTAATTCATTTGTGGGTGGGAAGTGTTTGTCGAGTAACTTGAGGAAAAGTTGGCCTACCTTTGTTTTGGTATTGGTCGAATAGGGTGGGGAAAACCAGATCACCGATCTCCTTCTATTGCGGGTCCCCCGTGGTTAGTCTCGGTTGGGGGTGTATGAGATTTCTTCTCTGAACCCGCTGTCGCGGAGCGCTTTGTTGTAATATGGTGCTGCTTGGTTGAAAATTTCGGGACTGGATGAGAGGTTTTGTACTAATTTTTCTGTACCAGAATAAATAAATATTATGCTCTTAATTTTTAACTTTAATTCTTAATTAATCGAGCACTCTGCTGGGATTTTTCCTACCATTTTACAAAGAAGTTATATATATATATATATATGCATATTTGATTAACAATACATATATCGCCTAACATGTCACCTCTCCTGCTGCCATAGATCCATTTGCCAACATCTGGTAGAACATGAAACCCCTCCCAAAATTTCAGAAACATATTAGCAAAAAACACTGAAAACATCGCTGTCTCAAATTGCAACCTACGCCTCTCATTAATTGAAGCCTTACTCATTCGAGCAAACAAACCTACTATCAACCAAGCTCGATACTAGGAGGGAGAGAAGGTATACTAAAATGCTTTTAAGAAAAAGTAAAAAGTAAAAAAAAAATTGTTTTAATCGACTTTTTTTAATAAATGCACCATTTTAATTTGAGTAACTCCTTGCGTACCTTATTAAGACTGAGTCGAAAACTTTGTAGTTTTGGCGAGTTTCTGTTCACACTTCAACAGAACATTAGAACGTTCGTCTGCCAACTTTAAAATATTGATCAAAACAGAAACAAAGAGGAATTGTTACTGTTGTTTAATCAAACATGCATCAAGGAAGAATGCTTCCTATATACATATATACATATATATATATATATTTATATATATATATATATATATATATATATATATTTACATATATATATGTATATATATATATATATATAGAGAGAGAGAGAGACGGAGTGAGGGAGGGGAAGAGAGAATGTGAATAACCAATTATACAAAAATAAAATAAAATAGTGTTAAGCAAAGAAAAATTCACACTTAGTAAGAACGAAGTAAAACTCAAAACGAAATAACATGAAATAACTTTGACCGAAAATAAAAGGGAACTCATTCGAAGATTTGTTCCATAAAGTTGAAAAAAACACAATTTTCTTCAGCCGATTCAATCTACTATTGATTTCCAAAAATTCATGGTGCATTTGATCTCGTGTGAAAACTTCAAACGAAAAAATAATTACTTTAATTTCTGACATTGTTTTATCGAAAATAATCGATATACTCTTTCAAAGGAATGATCCGGTTTCTAGAGGTTTTGAATTCTACTTTTATGAATTATGGATTAAATCGTTGTTGTTTTTTTATAGTAAAATATTCCGCTTTTATCTTAAGTACACATTTATTTTTTGTCTTCTAGTTCGATCAGGAACATCTTTATTCATTTAGTCATGAGTCAGACTGTCATCATCTCGCATCTCTCTCTCTCTCTATCTCTATCTCTCTCCTCTCTATCCTTTTTTTTTCTCTCTCTCTCTTTCTCTCTCTCTCTCTCTCTCTCTCTCTGTCTCTCTCTTTCTCTCTCTCTCTCTCTCTCTCTCTATATATATATATATATATAACAATAAAAATATAAAATTAATCCTACGGTAGGAGTTTTAATGGAAAAGCGTTTCGTCCAGCTGTTGCGTGGGCTTTTTCAAGCGAGATAAGCTAAAATTGTCAAAAAACGAGAAGATCTATAATTTAAACGAGTATATATAGTTATAATAAATTTGATTCTATGTAGAGAGGGAAGTCATCCGCAGAAAGATGTTTCGCGCTATCACGGCTCTTCAGTGTGGCTCGAGATAGCAAGTGTATCCGCGCCGAGATTCGATACACTAACGCTATGCCACTTCTTACAACAAGCAACACTGTCAAGTATTGTACCACGTACACACCCACATGCATTATATATATGTATATATATATATATATATATATATATATATATAAATCCCCCTTTTTATTTTTATTTACTTACTATTATATATTATTTATTTATGAATTTTCCAACAAATGTTAAGTCTACACTATTTTGGATTTAGTTAGTTTCTCTGGGAATTTAAACTGCATTTTCCTTTTTTTTGTCTTTTTGTTTAAAATAACTCAAAGCTTCTTTAGACTATATATAAGTACATATATGTAATATGTAATAACTATTATACTTATATTATAAAATAATATAGTATGTATATATTTTTCAATATTTTGTATATATTTTTCAATATTTTGTTAAACAGTGCACAATGTGTAATTAAACGTAGTAGTATAACATATACTTATGTCAAGTAAGCTACTCAGAAACGTTCGTGTTTTAGTCCCGAGGAAAATAAACAGGTTTATTCGGCGGATTAACGTTGTACGAGCGTTTTTATAGTTTAATTGTTCTCACTCAAACTTTCAAATTATAATGTATTACATTCCTTACAACATCGATTTCCTGGACCAATAATGTTACGCCATATTGTTAAAAATGGTTCATGCCATCTCTTTCATTAAATGAGTTAATTTAATAAAGTGTTGGCTGGCTCTGGTAAACGATGAAGCAGTGAATTTAACTATCGCCGTGTTTATTCGCTAATATATGAGATTTAAGATTTATATTATTGCCACTTTAGTCTTTTTGATCAGCTTTCTATTGAATTATTGCCTCTCTATTTGTGTAATTACATTGTAGTTATTCAAAAGCCAACTTTATTCTGTGTCTGCAGTAGTGTCGGTACGATTAATCGGAATCGAGAATCGGAATCAGGAATCGAAAAAGTCGGAACATTATTGAAATCGGAAAAATGTGAGCCTAGTTTCCGATTCCAAAAACGATTTAAATTACTTTTTTCTATTGATATATAATTGTAACGAATCGAGGTCAAAATACCACCGGAAAAAATTGCACGGTAAAAATTCCTATGGTAAAATAACACTTGAAGGAAAAAATGTCTCAAGTGAAAAATAAAGATGAAAATCTCAAAATAAATTTGTCAAATGAATATGTTCAATCAATTACACAAAAAAATAAATAGAGGAAAAAAGTTAGAAAAATCTAATAGTGCTAGCTTCCCTTCCTTTCAAAAGTGTATTTGTACTTTTGCGAAAATATATCAACATATTTGACGGGGTTTCACAGTACATCAAAAATTAAAAATACAACAACTCTATAACTCAATACTTTGAAAATTTAAAAAGAATCAGTATCGGAATCAATAATGGTATTGGGATCGAGTATTTCGAAAAGAACCAGTAATAGTATCAGAATCAGACATTTAGAAGAGAATCAGAAATAGTATAACAATCAAAGATTAAGAAAAAAATCAGTAATAGTATCGGAATGAGAAATTTCGAAGAGTATCAGTAATGGTATTGGAATCAGAAAGTTTTAAGATAATAAGTAATAGTATCGGAATCAGAATTTTCGAAAAGAATCAGTACTAGTAACAAAAGCGAAGAATATAGAGAAAGAGGGAGAGAGATAAGGAGATATAGATTTGTAGGTACAAAATTTAAAAATAAACTTCAATACTATTTGCGAAATGGCCATAATTACTGAGAAAGATGGAGGAGGCTTTATTACTAAAATAGTTAAAAAATAAAACGCGAGTATTTATTTACCTCCTCTCCAGGAGGTTAGGCACAAGGCCAGTTTTAGCTTACTCCCACAAGTAAGATGTGACCTAAGGTCGGGTCGGGAAAGTGGGGTTTGAAAAGCCAGCGCCCGAGAAAGTGAGCACTCTGGCTATTAAAAATTGCCTGGGCAGCCCTGTCGACATTACCCGGTAGGGGCGCCTCAGGCAGTAAGCAATAAACGTACTCCTCCCAAAAGAAGGGAGGCAAAGCCTGGGAGGGTGGATCTCCTAGAACTGCTCAGGATTGACCCATAGACCGGGGTGTAGTATCCATCGGAACAGATACTACACTTTGATCTTAACCAAAACGAGTAGAGGGGATCCAATTTATTTATTTTGGTAATAAACACCTTCCTCTATCTCAGTAATTATGGCTACTTCGCCAATATTATTAATGTATATCCACGTTTCACCGAACTTTTTGTTCTGAATGAGATATTTTTTAATTTTTCCAGCTGTTTGTCTTACATTTTTTCCCCACGTGGTAGTATGTAGTATCGTGCTTATTGCTTCACTTAATGTTTGATTTGAATCCCGCACGCATGAACAACCGACATAACCTAGTTCTATAATGTATGCTTCATGAATTCGAAGCGGGCCATATCGCCAGGTAATATACGTAACTCATGGGTTTCGCGATAAGTGAACGCGTAGTTCATCGCAGTGCAGAGATCAGATGGTTCGAGAGATTTCATTACAAGAAAGCCAGCGATCTAGCAATGTCGCGTAGGCCTGAAATCGTGGATTTCGATGCGGTACTCCATACAAATCAGGCGAGTAGGTTTTAAAATACTGTAATTGGATTAAACCGACCGCGAATGGTAATATGATGGCCATATACAAATATGTGTCGCACAACAAGCTATTACTAATACGGAACAACAGAGCATTTACAGGGTGGTCGAGAAAAATTTGATATTCTTAAATTTCACAGTTATTTAAAGAATTTAAAAGCAGTAAAGTATGACGGATAGACTTTCTGTGTTCTTTAAGTTGGTTTGAGTGGTGGACACTATAGATTATTAGAGTACCACGGGGCTGTTTCCCTGCTGACTATAACATTGCCTTTTAAAGTCCACTGTAAACACGTTCTTATTGATCCGTTTTCTTAAATAATCAATTGCTCTACGAGTTACAACTATTGTTAGAAATCCCCTCGGTGTATCGCCGTCTACCTGTCCAACCCAATAACCCCTGTTCATCTAGTGGTGTTTGGCCCTTGATAAAAGGTGACTCATATGTAAAGTAGTGACTTGAACTATGATGATTCGCATGAGATTAAAAAATGTTTTAAAAGTAGCTGCTGCTCAGTGCTTCTTGAATACTTTGCACGTCGTGAGATGTGAGCTTGAAAATGTTCGTTGAGATGTTGCAGCAGTGACAAGCAAGAATAGCCAAAACAAACTGTTTAACTGTTTCCGGACAACGAAATTCATAACGAATCTAAAAAATAAACACAGTACGATCCAGGCAAGTATGAAGGGGTGGTATTTTGCTGCTACAGAGGTCGCGAATGTCAAATACTCACCACAAATGCCCAAGAGCACCACCTTACGAAAGCCAAGAAACTTCGCAATAATTTATCGGAGTATGCAGTACAAAATGAGGCTAGCCTACACCCTGCACTAATTTTCGTGCGTTATGAAAACCTAGTTTCTTTCACCTGTGGTAGTCTTTGAGTGTGGTTCACAAGTAGGCCACGTTATGCCGCCTAACATCTCTGAGAAGAGACTCAGACTCAATTCAGATAGCTATATTGAGTTTCTTGTTCACTGTTGTTAAGCTCTGAGTGGGAAGGGGGGCTGGGCGAACGTCATGAGTATGGCAGCAGGTGGCAGCTGCGTGTCACACCTCTGTGAAAACCAATGATTGGCTGTCTGAGAACTTCTATGACATTACCAGTCCTAACATATTTAAACTCGTCTGATTGCAACCCTATGAATTCTTATGAATGTGACGCGATTGATAATGACACCAACTGTACGACTTGCATCGAGGACTAGCTGATTGCCATTATAAAACTGGTGTTGTTCAGGTATCTATTGTAGAACACGGTAAAAGTCGCGTTCTCCGGATCTCGTTGAATTTTGAGAATAGATCATTTATTGGTCAAAATATAACATTTTTCTCCTCTCCATCAAGTGTCACACTTATCTGAAAAACCCTGTATATTGTTCTTCGGCGATTGTTCAATATAAAGAACAAAAAAGGTAAATAAAACAAATTTACAACAAATAACTTTCACCAAACACAATAAAATTACATTTCTATCAAACTGCGTTAAATTTTTGGAACATTTTAATGTTTTTTGTTGTTCAGATTTGGTACCGCAGCTTAGAAGCTTGTGAAAATATAGAGTTAGAAATGATGAACTTTCTTTACTTTATGTCATGGTTCGCTGTCGTATGTTTAACAATTAAAAAATCGAAAAATAAACAAAAATACAACTTGTAACTGTCACCAATCGGTCAAATATTTAATTTTCTCTGCAATTAAACAATAGTCTCGACGCGAGAAAATTAGATAAGTACTTTCAAAATAGATACTAACTTCCATTTTACTAAATAGCTATTTTTTTTATTAGAATGCACATAGTTTAACGAGTATCTTATTTTATAAGCGAAACGAGATGCCTTCTAATTAAGTCTAATATGTTTTCAAGGCCAAACTATTCTTTTTTAAATATTAAAAGAATAACAAGGCATGTACGATATGTATCATATAATTGTTCTGCGACCACTAACCTGCGAAGTATGTTATCATTCAGGAATCTGCAGTTGTGTATATCTTTGACATTAAATAAAGTCTCCGGCACGTGAAAAAAAGAGAATACCTGAGAGGATTACTCACAAACACATAACAGATACTACACTTAGATCCTATCAAGAAAGATAGATAAATTTTACTAAATAGCACATGTTTTAATTAGATTTACAGTTTAACGTTTATCGTATTTAAGAAGAGAAGCGAGTTCCATTCTAATACATTCGAATTATTACTCAAGCCAAACAGCTTCTTTAATATAACAGGGACGTCCTTAGGAAGTCGATATTTGAAATAGAATTTATCTTTGACTCAAAAAACTGCAAATTATTTTATCATTCAGAAAGCTGATTATTTTAATACCATTTAATAATAAATGTCAAGAAGCTGATTTAGTTCATTAATTGAAAAAAAACAGTTCAGATATGACGCAGAAGAAGGTCAAAAAGTCAAATAACAAAAGGTCAGATGTTGATTGGAAAATAGAGTTTATTGACGCCAATCGCTTGAAGAGGTTTGAAAATGGACATTCTTCTTCCTGTTTCAATTTAATTAATTTAAGAAAAATATTCTTTCTGAGAAATGATGCTTACAATATTAGAAAAGAGTTCAAGCTACTTCATTTCTTTCAGGAAATCAAAAGATAAATTTGTTATCGATTTGGCCAAACGCCTTCTAAGTGACGAGTTGATTAATAGGTCATGGATCAGAGTTAGAAAGGCGTAGACAATTGTTTCAACTTGATATAGTTATTGTTATATGTCGTTGATTCTACATTATTCCGACAGAAAATACAAATGAAAGCGAGAAGATGAAATATGAAGTAAAAAATTATGACGAAAAAAGAGAAAAAGTGTCTACTGGGAAGAAAAAAATAGAGACTTGTGAAAGAGGGCCAACAAGAAAGGGGACGAAATAAGAAAAATAAGATAAAAGAGGGTTCCGACTACGAAAAAAAAAAAGAGGGGAGGGATTGTTGAAAAAAAAACCAGAAGAAAAGAAAAAACTAAGAAGAACGAGAGAGGATGCCTACTAAAAAAAATGAAACGGGTAAAATATGGTAAATGAGGGTAAGCATGAAGAAGTAGAAGAAGAAAAAGAAATAAAAGAACATAGAAGAAAACGAAGAAGAAGAAGAAAACTATGAAGAAGAAGAATATAGAAGACGAAGAAAATAGAAGAAGAAGAAGAAGAGGAAGAAAAAAGAGATAGAAGAAGAAAATAGAAGAAGAAGAAGAAAATATAGAAGAAGAAGAAGATAGAAGAAGATAGAAGGAGAAGAAGATAGAAGAAGAAGATGAAGAAGACAGAAGCAGAAAAAGAAGAAGAAGAAGGAAAAGAAGAAGAAGGAAAAGAACAGAAAAAGATAGAAGAAGAAGAAGATAGAAGAAAAAAAGAAGATAATAGAAGAAGAAAATGAAGGTAAAAGAAGAAGAAGAAGAAGAAGAAGAAGAAGAGGAAAAAAATAGAAGAAGAAGAAAAAGAAGATAGAAGAAGAAAAGAAGAAGAAGAAAATAGAAGAAGAACAAGAAGAAGACAGGAAGAAGACGAAGATAGAAGAAGATAGATAAGAAGAAGAAGAAAAAGAAGAAGAAATAGAAGAATAAGAAAAAGAAGAAGAAGAAGAAGAAGACACAAAAGTAGAAGAAGACGATAGACAAACCGCATTGAGCATACAAAGAGAGAAATGAGATCGCCACTGACAGCCGCAAAAATACAGCGGGATTAGGGTGCAAGTGTAGTATCTGTTCTTTCTTTAATTGTTAGACGAACATTAGTTTTAAACTGACACCATTTTTATTTTGTGGCAGATCGTCTACTTAATGTGTTTAACTCTGTCGTGAAAATGGGCCGTATATATATATATATATATATATATATATATATATATATATATATATATATATATATATATATATATGTATAAGGAATAGCAGTCAACGCACATTTTAATCGATGGAAGACGCATTTTATCATTTAACTCTAGTAACATTCATCTTTTACAAAAATTTTCTAGGCAAAAGCTATAACGAAACAGTTTAATTAACTCAATGTTGTTTTAAAAAGTTTTCATGAAATATTTACAGGAATGGTAGAAAGCGTGTTTATTTTGTGATAATGACGACATATTCTGTCTATTGCTTTCTTGATACCTTCTCTTCACAAAATTAGGAGTTGAGATTTTTATTACTATCTCATTTAGCGATTTTGTTTTTAGTGGTAAAAACGTCATTTTCTCAATTTCGTCATTTTGAAACTCTTCAGCAGAATCTTTCCAATAACCAATTTTGCAGAATATGATGGCCTATTGTCTGAATGGGTATCAGTATTCTCCCAAAGCCAAACCTCTTTTCAGTGTCAAGACACAACCCACGTATTTCTTCTTCGGGACAAGTTCAACGAGTTGCATCATAATGGAATTGATAATGTGGAGAAGATTACTGCCTGAGGAGTTTATAGTGAAACAGGTTTTCGCAATCTCAAATCGCAGCTCTTCTATACCTACATTAGGAGTATAGTTCCACCCTTTAATCAAAGACGACTCAGAACAATGATACTTGTGTATTTAAAAGTTTTCATCCTTTTATACTTGTTGTGTCGTATCGCGAGGGCGTGTTTGGAATGAGGGGTTTCATTGACATTGTGGGGTGACTTAGACGTGGCAATCGATAAAACCATGTCCTTGCCGAGCGGAAGATTATCCACTCTTTTTGGCTCACAACTGAAGGAATCGAAGGATCTTCATAGCCCAGTTGTTATGACGTTGTCGCATACAATGTAGATAGATAAGCGACCTATCGGTCCGTCACTCTCTTTCACTATTACGCATAAAAAATCCATTTGTTTTCTGTTTCTCTTCTTTCTTAGAACTGCCCGTGTGTGGAACACAGTGCCGTGAGCCTGCTTCCCTGCCGACTAAAATATGGTCGTCTTCAAGTCCAATGTAAGCAAGTTCTTGTTGAACCGTCTCTTTAAATAATTAATTTCTGTCGTGCTACAACCATCGTGCCAGTGAACGCAATGTTGTCTCACGATCCACCAGTCAAACCCTTTAACTATTATCCTCAAGTGGCCTTTGGGCCTTGATTAGCGGTAACATTTAATGTAAAAAAATTAAAATTAAAATAAATCTTGTTAAAAAGCTGAATATTGGCGTCGACGTGGTTTTTATCAACATTCGAAAGGGCCATGAGTTTCAGAGTGACAACGACAGCGACAAGAACGAGAAGATAAAGTCGTGTGCGTTTTATCAACCACCTGGGTTCACAACGAAACGCAAATGTATAAAGGACATATACACCCACGGTAAAGCGTAATGGAACAGTTGCACAAACAAGGCTACTTATTTGATCTCATAGACTAGTTGTTCTACCAAGGGCGACTATTCAATCTGTAACTGTAAGGAGGATACATGGGTTCATATCTTCCTCAATGGTATTAGTTAAAGTGATGCAGTAGCTTTGACAAAAGTCGAACTCTGCACGTTGAACCTAGAGTCCGCGCCTGCAACAACTACACCAGGATATTCCCAGTGTTTACTTGTAACAAATATTACTAAAAAAAGATAAGGAAATGCATGTTAATTCTCTAATCATGTTATCAATATTATCAATTTACCTATAATTATAATGTAACTCCCGAGGCCGGCACGCGACATTCAATTGGCAGAATATAATTTACTAACTTGTCCGGGACTCTTTTCACTTTCCTTTTATTTAACTATGCAGTTTTTTTTTACAAGTTATTTTGTAAACGAGGTTTTTGAAACGAAATATTATTATTGCGGTATCATTTTTACATTAAATTATCAATTGAACCAAATTGTTAAATATTCTTTTACAGATAATAGTTTACTCTCTATTTGTAAAAGTATTAGATGTAAATAGTTCGCAAAACTTTTGCTAACAAGTTTAAAGCAACAAATACGTTTTAGTCTTCTAAAATGTGTTTCTAACATCGAAGGTTCAGGAAGTACTTATTATTTTGATAAAATAGAAAGCATACACTTCATCATCCCCGGTGTATCGGACATTTCGAACAGTGTTAATCCAATAAAAACTTCCGAATTATATTTTAGGTTGGAAATTGTTTGACAAATAATATTTTGTTTTAAACACTATGCTGAATTATTAAAATATAATTAGAAAATAATAAAAATAAAACTGTTTTTATAATTGTAAATATTTAAATCTTTTTTTAATTTTGAAAATAGTTTTTTTAAACAAACATTCAAATGAAACTTTTTTTTAATAATTAGAATGTTTTGTTTTTCATTTTGAAAATATATTTAAATAAATCAATTATTAATTATTTACCAAATATAATTATATTTTAAATGGACAAACAATTATTAACAAAAAATAAATTTTAACTTTTTTATACATGATAAAAAATAAAACTTCCACCAAAAGCTATGCAGTCTGAAATAATTCAGGGACACCGGTTCGCAATTTCCAATTTCATACACGGTGGCCATGATAGAATGGATGCTTACTATCTTACTATTAGTTTTGTTATTTTTAAACTATTAATAACTGCATTGTTTTTTAAATAAATCTAATTGCTTCCTGGTGGATTTTATTTCGTAATATTTTTTTTAAATATGATTATTCTTTAAGCTATAACACTTTATATTGAAATAAATATTCGGTTAATAGTAAATTAATAAATAAATATTAATGTAATGTGTAAGACACATAGTTTAATGTGTAAGACACATATCCACGAGATGAATCATACACAGAGACACGTGAAATGGTCTCATAATGTTATTAATATAGAGATCACTTTACATATAAATGATTTGATACAGCATGTGGGAGTCGTTCGTTACCTATTTTATCACAGTGGACAAGTCCAAATAAAAGTCCATGAAGTTGAAGGATCTTTAATGTTTTTTTTTTACATCGAATGAGTATCTATTTATCAATTGCAAAGACCTCTCCAGAAAAAGGGTTGATATAATAGATTAGGTGACAGTTGAGTTATGAAGAATATTATGAGAGGATTGAAAATGATGAATTCTCGTGATGACAGTTAAGGACCAGTATTTGTTGACACTAATTTGAAGAAGACAAAGTTTCATTTATCAGTAAATTTTACCACATATCACAATTTGTTAGAGACAAACTCTGTTCATGGAAATTCCGTTTTGATGCAAGATAGACGCGGTAAGAAATGAAAATTATTTGCAGTTGTATCAATAAGACGAATTCTTGTTGTGAGTGTCTTAAGAAAAGGAACCAGAGATTGGAGCTCAGTCGGGCAGCTTCCATTAAGATAACGATAAACTAGAGAAAAACTTGCAAAGTGTTTTTCTATGATAGAAAACCCTTGCAAAATATAGAAGAAATAAAAAAAAACTAGTTTGCGAGATCGCTTGGAAAATTGTTGGATCATTATACTGCTCCAGAAGACTCTAATGCAATCCTCTGCCCACCGAAGAGTTCTATGGTTGAAGATTTAGTAGAACTGCCACATCTATGCGTCTTCTGCTAACAGAACTTTTTCTTGCTTTGACAAAGTACAAAATCCATTTTGTGTAGAAGGGGATCTCTTCTCTTCACTATTGTCAATTTCTTACAGAAGAGAGGTTGCAAGTCTTTCTTTACGTTACCGTTATTTCTTTGGAACATTTTCTACTGAACGCCAAAGTACTGGTTCCTACTTGTAAAACATTCACAGGAAGAACTGGTCTTCTTACAAATATTACAAATACTTTTTTATATTTCTTCATCTGTGTACGCAAAACCTAATGGAATTTCTACAAGTAGAGGTCATTTCCAAGAACTTCCTATTTGTAGAACATATTATCAGGGGACTGTTTCCCTGTAGACTACAACATGCTCGTCTTTAAGTTCGATATCAACAAGTATATCTCGATCCGTCCTCTTTGATAATCAAATGTTGCCAATTCAATTCATCGTTTTTAATACTCCAATAGTATTTTAATCATCGAACAAACAATCTCATTACCCCTAACCCTCGAGTAGCTTTTGGCCTTGGTGAATAGTTACTCATTAGTATATTAAAAAGACTTATTGCCACCGGGAAACAATAGCATTGCTTCCCACGTGACTGTTGTGTGTTCTCCTTCCAAATGTGTTTATTGGCGTTCTAATAAGTTGCCAAACACTAAACAACATAAATCAACATCATCCATTATAACTCGACAATCAAATTTAATTACGATTGGGAAAACAATGTTTATGTACATTTTCATATAATTGACACGTTTTTATTTCCATAATATTTACTTAAAGGTTAGCGGTGTTATCGATTTTGTGTCGTTAGCAAATGGTTTTATCATTTTGTCTCTTTTCTCTTTGTTTACAGTCACTGTATAAACACGACCGCCATCTTCTTTTCTGTTTATCAGTTATTCATTTTTTAAATTTGTTTCCAATATTTTTACAAGTTCAGGTTTAGTTTATTTCGTCCAGTCAATATTGTGGTTTCTTTATTGATTGTTGGTTGATTAACTTTTCCACCTTTCCCAATGTAATGTTTGTTTTATTGAATTTTGATGATTTTAATTTCATATAAACTACGACAAGCATTTGTAGTTGATATAAACTGAGGTTTAAAATACAAGCCTTCGTATCACAGCTTTAAGAGATTTGCTGTTTTGATACCGAATCTCAGCAGGGAAACGCTCATCAGTCACACTGGCGTGCCGTAATAAGATTAAGTAGATGGATGTTGATTATATATACTAGCAAATATATGCTCCCTCCGGTCGCATATTTTTGCTAGGCTGCCGCGTCAGAAATGACGCTAGTATGTAATTTGGGTAGATCTTTTTATCACTACAATAAATTTAAATAATATATTGCACATGATAAATAACAACATTAATAAAAAGAAAAATTAAGTTTGCATTGTTATCGTCTGCTCGCTTTACTTTCCACCCAATCGTTTTGCGCCAAATCCAGGTAAAGATTTACAAAATAATTAATAATAATAGTTTTAGTTTTTCAAAGTGAAAAAAGAAAAGTGTACCTAAAATAAAATTAACAATAAAAAATACAGCGAATACGATTCTAAAAACAGTTATTTACTTTCTTTACACTCAATCGTTTTGCGCCAAATCTACGTCAGAATATACTAAGTAATATTTTATGTCTTTCAAAGCGGGAAAAAGGTGTACGTAAATTAAAATCAACAATAAAAAAAACAAATTACATCAAACACTATTCTGAAATCAGTTATGTAGTTTTCCAGTACAATGTGTTGTTTTTTAACAAAAAAATCATTATAATGTGTGTGTGTGTTTTTTAAATAGTAGTTTTTAAATCAATTATTATTTAAATTAAATAATATAATGGCTAATAAGATTAAGAAAATAAACATACTCAGAACGTTTTAATAAAATAAATCAGTAATGTATTAACTCGCCCGTTCAGAGGGAGGTACGCTGTTCAATCAGTTGGACGTAGAGGAAATAACTACTCATTTTATAAATAAACAATGAAAGAAATAATTATATTTATAAGTAAGATTATTAGCGAGCAAAATAGCGTAAATACATGTTGAAATCTGAAGAGAACAATCATGAGTGTATATTTGCGAATACTAATTTATTAGAAATTCAAAAGCAATTGATAATGTAGATTGGGAAATACGCATAGTCTTTGTAGCGGTTTTTTAATAGTATATAATGAAGCTGGTGGACTTAATAAACAGTCATAGTATTCTGATGGAGTTTCGGCTTCAGACAGACAGATACATAAACTCCATTATTAATATATATATATATATATATATATATATATATATATATATATATATATATATATATATATATATATATACTAATTATTTATTTCAAAACTAAAGGCTAAATATTCCAGAGACGTACCATGGTTTTATAAACTTTTACTGTTTAAAATTTGCCGTTACAATCCATCTCAAATCTTCAGTGGCCTAAAACTAAGTATTTGAGAATTATTGTAACGTCTTTTCTAAACAGTAAAGTTCTATTCATGCCAGTGAAACAATTGTACGTCTCTGGAATATGTAACGTATTGTTTATATATATATATATATATATATATATATATATATATATATATATATATATATATTGTACTTTAGCTCTCACTTACTTGTGATCGAGAGATCTATTTGTTTCTTTTAAATATACCCGACGCACACACACACACACACACACACACATATATATATATATATATATATATATATATATATATATATATATTATTTCATTTTATTTTTCCTCCCAATATGTCTACCCTACATGTATCTGTACTTGCATGACATTTTTTCCTTATATCATCATCCAGATGAAGTCTTATAAATAAAGACGAAACGTTGATGTACACATAAAAAACATCCATTTTTTGGTGTTCCTTTTTCATTTTCCCATCACGTCGGATTACCTTCATCCTTCTCTTCCAATATATATATATATATATATATATATATATATATATATATATATATATATATATATATATATATATATATCATGGATTTAAAAGCTTAAATGCAGCTTCTCCAGTTTAACTGATAAAAGGCTTCGAGAATGATTTGTTCAACATTATTAACAACCTGAGATTCCACATGAACACCACGGACATTCAGAAAAGGCTGGGAAAAACGATCAGAGCAATCAAACACTCGGACAAATTATTCATTAAGGCAGATAAAATCAGAAATTTATATAAGATGAACAAGAATGACTATAACAAGTTAATTAACGAAAACGTCACGAAAAACTACAAAAAAGCTAGGAATAGAAATATTATTAATGAAATCAATATGGAAAGCAAATATATAACTGGTAAGGCACAGATCAGTGATAGAGTGTATCAGCTAAGACCTAAGGATGCATACAAACCGGATTTTATTAACAAACCCGCTACTAGGCTGATTAACCCAACAAGGCCTGAGGTTGGTAGGATAAGTAAAACCGTCCTCGAGAATATCAACAAGAAAATTAAGGGTAAATTGCGGCTAAATCAATGGATTAATACAACGAGTACCATTAATTGGTTTGATGGAATTAGCAACAAGGATAAATGTACTTTTGTCCAGTTCGACATTGTGGATTATTACCCTCCAATCACAAAGGAGTTATTCCGTAAGGCATTTAACTTGGCGAGTACTCACGTGGATATTACTAGTGAGGAAACGAACATTATATACAAATTCCGGAAAACTGTATTGGTTAAGAATGAAGAACAATCGATAAAAAAGACTCTACTGATTCCTTTGATGTTGCAATGGGTGCTTTGGATTCGGCTGAAATGTCTGATCTGGTTGGATTATTTATATTATAAAAGCTTATTGAAACAAGTATATTTAGTGTTAGGAATATAGGCTTATATAGAGTAAGAAATCACCGGAATTTAAATTATCGCAATCAGTTATTGACGAGACATAATCCATATTTTTAAATCTACTTAAGTTACTTTATTATCCAATTAGGCATACAAACAATTGTGTACTTATAGATTCTTTTCAATTTACTCAAGTTTGCAATCCATCAGATTATAAGACCCAAGACAATGAAGCTAACACTCCTAACCCGCGTAGTCAGTTGGGAGTCACTCGGGTCCTGGGGTGGAAATATGCTCCACTGCCGGGGCCGAGACTGAAGGTAAACACTTCCGTCCAACTCCCTCGTTCCCTCACCCTAAATAATACCAAGACGGTGTGAGTCCTCTAATTCCTCAGTAAGCAAACCACAAGCAATTGAGCCATATCTGATGATTCTTGTCTTGCCGAAGTGAAATAAAATCATGATGTTAAATGGCTAGACTATTGGTCTGAGTTTTTTTCTGTTTAACTTTTATATATATATACATTATTTATATTATGTAAACCTCAGAAAATAATGGGAACAATCTTCATAAATTTATATAAAAGACATTATTTGCATACGAATATTTCGGCCTCCATCAATAACATACATCTTTCTAATATATGGATGTTCAGAGTATCTAGACGGGTTGGACAAAATAAGAATAATAGAAACACACTGTGAATGTTGTATCTATTTAATAAAAACTGTGAAAATTGAGAAAATTTAACAAAATGCATATTTCATTTTTTATTTGTGGTTATTGTGGTTACATTTATTGTTTATCTCAGATAGTGCATATTAGAAAGAAAAATGTAAATGACAGATTCTTGGCAGGTGCTACTGTAACGGAAGTGGCTGAGATGGTGGCCGTATCGGTGATGACAGTCTATAAAAAAAAGAGGGAAAACAATTCTTGTAAAGAAAGTTCACAAAACCACGGCATCAGAGCTAAATCATCTGGATAATTCCGTTTTAACAAAAACATGTTTACCGAGAGCTTCAGAAAACTTAGTTTCATAATAGTGTTTCAATATATTTCCATTATTTTGTCAAACCCCTTATATATATATATATATATATATATATATATATATATATATATATATATATATATATATATATATATATATATACAGGGCTTTACGGATCCACCAGAAAAGAGCGAGCTCCCGGAGCACGCTCCTTATTGCTGGAGCGAAGGTGAGGAGGGATCATTTTATATTCAACAGGAGTGGAGCGGGAGCAACTCCATTTGGGACTAAAGAGCTCTGCGTTCCTCGCTCCTTGCTCATTGCTCCTAGCTCCTCGTTCCTCGCTCTGAAATTATTTGATTTTTTTAAACATAAGTTTATCATTCAACAATAAAAAGGAAATCAAAAGAAAGTCTCATTTAAACTCAGAGTTATTTTTTAAATGATATATCGGGTCAATGTATATGAGATAGAGAGATAGAGAGGGAGAGGAAGGGGGAGAAGAAGGGAGAGAGAAAAAGGAAGAATAGGATAGTTACACATGAAAACAGAGCAGTTGAACTTCTCAGATTTTCACATCGACATGTTACATTTTTGATGCGACAGTTTTCTTAAGGCAGAAGACAATTTGGCAACAAATGTCTTCAAATGCGCTAGTGAGTTTATAGATGGCTTTGAAGTAATTTTCTTACAAATTTAAACAAGGATGTTTATTGTTGAATAAATAAGCCATTTCTTTCTTTTAATTCGTGTTTTTAAATAAAGAATTTTAGGTTCAATTGTACTATAGGGGCCGTTGGATTTTCTTGCTCATTTCACTCGGTATTCATCCAAATGTTCGATGAAATCGATTTTTGGGATGAAATGGTACATTTTGTCCTGATAAACAATTCTAATTGACCTTTTATACAACATTTTTACACGTCGTCTTTTCGGCGGCATATTGTTATTCTTAAATTTACGACTAGTACGGTTTAACCTTTTCATGTTTGCTTTTAAATTCGTTAAATTCCGTTAAAACTTGCTTTTGTAAATAGAATGTTCAAATTTATTTTTTGTTCTACGTAATAATATATCAAAGCAGTAACAAATATATTTAGTCGAAGGAAAAAATATATTTAGTCCAAGGAAAAAACAATAAAAACCAACATGGCTGCCAGCGATTAAATCCTGGAATTTAAAATGTAAATGAGAATTTCATTTCAGGACCAAAAATACAATTAAGAGCAACAATAAGTTCCATCCAAAATGTGGGCGAATACCAAGCGAAATGAGCGAAAACAAAACAGCGGTCCCTATTCTACAATTAAACCGATGTTTACTCTTAATTAAATTAAAGAAAATATCTTAAATTTTAATTTTAAACAAGCAAATAATTAGAATTTCTGACTAATTTGTTGTTTTTTAGAACCTAATGTTGATTATATATCTTTCTTTATCTTGAAAAATCTATTAACGAATATTAAAATTGTAAACAATTTTTTGTTATAGATTTTAATAATTTCAAATATAGACGTTTTCACTTTTTTTATGAATTTTTTTAATTTTAATATGTGTTTTTGTCCGACCTAGGAAATCTTGTTCCAGTTAATTTTTCGGAGGAGGAAAATTTGACCCGATATTTTCTCAACTTCCAAGGTCTAGGCAAGATATTTTGTATGAAATTTTAAGACATTAAATGGATCTCTGAATTGTTTATTGACAATTTATTGATTTTTTTGCACCCTTTGAAAAAAATATTTCTTTTATTCAATTTTTAAAAAATAAACTTCATTGAGTTTTTCGCCCCAAATTGTACTATTAGAAAATAAATGAATTAATCAATTTCTTTGAAAGTACTTGCGCGTTTTCTCTGTTATAAATAATAATATACATTATAGAACATAGTTACGTTCGTAAAACAAACACATATTAAACAACACCACGACGATTAATCTTGCCCTGGCTGTCGCTCCTCTCCCAGAGAAATGTTTTCTTTAAAAAGAAAATAATCACTAATAATGTTTAAAAGTAAAACTTTATTTACTTAAAACAAATCTAAATGTTCTTCCAAAATAAATATTACAAAAAATCTGGTAAAATTTTTAATTCCCTGAAAAAATAGGTAATGAAAAGTAAAAGTGTTTTAAAATACTTCATGGATATTTTTATTTTACACCTCAGGAAATGAAAATTTACGTATAATCCTATGCTTCATCCGACATGTTCTCCTATAACCCTTAGCACATCTCAAAATATTAGCGAGATTTTGTCAAATATTATCTTACGGTCTTAAACATAAAGTGGCATTCCCACCCATATTGACAAGATCATTTGACACCCACCCCTATCCTTTGACCACTCATTGGTAGAATAAAACGTTTATGAAAGAAAGTACATTAAGATTATGGAGAGCTGAAAAACGACACTCTTTTTTTATAGGAGTTTAAGTTGGAGCGGCTCCTTTTGGAAAATGGGGAGAATGAGATGAGTCAGCTCGAATTTTGGGTGTTGGAGCAGGAGCAGGAGCAGGAGCAGCTCCCAAAGTAGTGGAGCGCGTAAAGCTCTGTATATATATATATATATATATATATATATATATATATATATATATATGTATATCAATAAAGTGATTGATCGTAAAAAAGTGTTGTTTTTTTAAATAAATTATTTGTATATATAAACATAATTCTTGTTTCCACGGCATTTCATGTCATGGTATATCGTTTATTTTATCCTCATATATATATATATATATATATATATATATATATATATATATATATATATATATATGTATGTAATTATATGTATGTACGTGTATATATATACATATATATATATATATATATATGTGTGTGTGTGTTTGTCTGCGTATGTTTATGTGTATATATGTGCGTATATATATATATGCATATATATATATATATATATATATATATATATAAATATATATATATATATATATATATATATATATATATATATATATATATATATATATATAAGACATACGCATTAACAGACACTGAAGTTAAACAAAATATGCTAAAAGTAAGCGAATAATTCCTTGTATGATAATAAGCCGAACAAAAAATAGTATTCGCCCAGGATTTTGGTAAGAAGCCATTTTACATCAAATTAAAGATCACGGTTAATTTGTCTTTTAAGTGTTAATGCTGCAGATACCCTGTATAGAAGTACGTATTCATCCAGACGGCTGCTTTAGACGTAGACACATTTCCTACTTATAAATATCAAGAGATATGTATAGATTCGAACAGACATGCATATATAATCTCAAATGTCTATGTATATTTAATTGAGTTCGACAAGTTTTCATTTTCCGTTTCCCTTATTCTCTTTTTTTCTCGTTCTTTCCGACCTTAGTTAGTTTTCTCCCCTCTCCCATTTTTCTACTGAAGATTCAGGATTTGACATTCAGAAAAATATATATCTAAAGATTAAAAATAATGTATTTAATTTAACATGTCTACATATTCTATAACCAATGGAGATTTGGTAGGTGTCTGTCTGAAGCCGAGACTATCCCATTATTTTCTCATTTTATTTCGGTAAGTTCTCTAGGAACCCTTTCCTGGAGCTAACACTTGATTTCTTTATGAGATACAGATATTTCAGGTTTCCATCTATTCCTCAAATATTGAGTCAGTAAATCTGCGAAAAAGAAGAATTTTCCTCTCCTTAATAGACCAATTTAAACAAAATCGAAATCGCTCTAGACAAGGTATGAAGCCACTAGTATTTTAATATCGGTTCTGTTGTAATGATACCATCTTTCCAGGAATTACCTTCTTACATGAGAGGTAGTGTAGTATATGTTTTGTTGACATGAGACCATACTTCCGGGCATTACCTTCTTCATAACGCGAGGGTAGTATACATGAACAACGAGTTGTCACAATCGGCTCTTTATTAGAAAACTCAAGACATACATTATATATACTATTATTGCTTGTGGTCTATAAGTTACTTCCCGTCTTTGATAAGCGTCTATGATTGACTTTTACCCCAGACCTGAAATGGAAGACTTACATCAAATCAGTTGCTAAGATTGCTGGAAAATCGGTTGGATCATTCTACTGCTCCACACGCAATTCTCTACCTGTGCAAGAGTCAGACTCGTCAGTAGGTGGAGTACTTCTGTAATATCATAGGAGGTTCCGTTCGGAGCACTCTTTTTTTGACATACAAAATCGACTTTACAATCTAGTGGGTAAGATCTTTTCTCGTCTCTACAATCTCATTCACAAAGAAGAAATGTTGTTATCATTTCTCTACTGTAATGTTATTTATATAGTAAGTTCACGACTGATCTCCAATCCCTGATAAACCCTGTAAAACACTCAAAGCAAGAACTCGTCTAGCTACAATCACATCAAAAAAAGAAGGTTCCCGTCTCACTCTTTCTTTGTACCAAAATAAAAACGGAACTTCCATGATCAAAGTTTTTTTTCCCCAGAACATCCCATCTGTGGAACAAAATATCACGAGTCTGCCTCCCAATAGACTACAGCATAGTCGTATTCAAGTCTAATGTAACAAATACTTGTCGAGCCGTCATCTTTGATAATCAATTCTTCTAAAGTAACCTTCTATCCATTCTACACACTGTTTCCGTTCCTTTCAACGTAGCAATTATCGTCCAACTCTAAATCCTTTTAATCCTTTTCCTCGAGGTGCACCCTGACGTAAATAAGTGGTGATATATCAGTAAAAATAATACTGATTGAGATTTAGCATCTGTTTTTTTTTGTCCGTATCGAAAACTATACTATTACATCTATTAAATACTCTTATATTAACTTTCGATGCTCAATTCAGGAGTGGGAATTGTAGTATCGATTCTGTTGTCATGAAACGATCCTTCCAGGTATTACTTCCTCTTATAGTGAGTCAGTGTAGCATCCGTTCTGTTGTAATAAGACCCTCATCTCATTCATTACTTCCTAATTTGGAGGGTAGTAGTAGTGAAATATATGTATTATTGTGATGAGACTCTCCTCCCAAGCATTGCTTTCTCATGCAGGAGATACCGTACGTCAACCTCAACACTTACATTATATATACTAGCAAAAGTATGCGACCAGAAAGAAGCATATAGTCCAAAGTAGTTTATAAGTTATCTCTATATAGTTAGAATGTATTTAAAAAGAAAACGGTTTAAATACATCAAAAGCTATATGATAACAACAAATCCGATGATTATAGCAGCAAACATCTTATGTTGTTTCTCACACCTGCCAGTATCATATTATTAATACAAAGCTACCATTCATACGCGTGTATATATATTGTTGCCATATCTGGGCTGGTACACTAACCACTAGTCTCTCCCACTTCGACAGGGTTCAAAACAGCGCCTCTAACCTAATAAGTCGCCGACTGTCTATCCATCTCCACATGTGTCGGAGATGCGTATATATGCGCATGATACTATGCTCTATTCGCGGCATGTGTGAAAAACAAACATACGCATATCGAAGGCAATCGCTGAATCCCTAGAAAATGACCTCCAGTATGTAGTGGAATGAGGACATAAATGGATGAATTCTACTAAGACAAAGCTCTTATCCATTTAGGATTATGAGAAACCTTTTCAACCACTGATTGCCATAGCTAATAGCACCCGCCCTTCGAGTCTATCATTACAAACTCTTCGGCCTAACATTTACAGGAAGCATGAATTAGAACAAATACATAGAAAACATTACCAAGGCTGCTGCAAGGAAGGTGGGCTCCATCTACCGTCGCTAGAAACTGCCCGCATCCTGTATCTCTACAAAGCCAACATTTGCTCATGCATGGAGTATGTGTGTAACATCTAGTCTGGTGTCTCTCCCTCTCTTAGACAGGGTCCAAATAAGAGCTTCTAACCCTAATAAGTGCCACACTGTCTACCAAGCTCTAACTGCTGTCTCATCGCCGCAATGTTGCATTCCTGTGCTTGTTTTACAAGTATTTCAACGGAATGTGCTCCAATGAACTTGCTACACGTGTACCCCCTAAACGTAAATACGCCAACACAGCCGACAAATAGCTAAATTCACCCTGTTCTTATCTTATAACTTCTTTCCTAGAACTGATTTACTATGGAATTCCCTTCCTGGGTCCTGCTTCCCTGACTGTTTCAACATGCACACATTTAAATGTAATATGAACAAACATCTCACCGCATAATTTTCTACTTAGGACGTCCTGGCACCTAATTCAGAGTTGCCTTTTTCGTCTCAGTGGCAATGTTTCTTGTTTGGCGTTAATGAAAGTATTAAAAAGAACCTTATACTTCTCCTTTCAAGCTGTAAAGATAGTATTTTAAAGTAAACTGAAAAACTGTTATTTTAAAGCAACGAAAATAATCTTAGCCATGTGGCAAATTCTATTGATCTGTTACTCGGCGAAATGACCATAGCAAAATTACCGGCTTGAATCTATCTATTTTAGTCAGATAAGGTCAGAATCGGTGTCGATTCTCAAGTGTTAGCATCGATTTTTACCCTGAATAGTCGAAGAGCAGCAAATTAATAAAATAAACGTAAAACCGACCCGTGTGGAAATACATAAATCTCCTCTGAGCTAAAGTTATTCACTGTAAAATTCGCGGGTACATTTATAATGTTTGGTATCCTATTTTGGTATAATCGTTTATATTTCCAGAATTAAACTTTAGAACAGAAGAACCTAACACAAAATATTTACCCATAGAAATAGCAATAGCTTTTGTTAGGGAATCTATACCGTCCATTAAATATTTGGAGTATGTTAATTAGTGTATTTATAACTGTGATGAAAATAATGGAGTTAAGCATCCTTTCTGGAAAATGTCTCTCTGGATCATTAACTCTGTCATTGAGTGTCCTCTATCTGTTACTTCTAGTTTTTTTGTCATTGCTTTCTCTAAATTATAATTATGAATCACTCACTTGGAGTTCTCATAGATATTACTACGAGTGGTTGGTCACTGGTAAAGTAGGGATTTTTCCTGAAGTGCGAGTTATGACAATTCGCCACATATTTCAAGTACTCTCTACTTCTTTGAATCACCATTGTAACTCATTTTGCTTTTTCGCCCCAGCCGTTTAATATTGAGTTCTCGCTGATAATGGTTGATGGTTTTCTCTGAAATGTGAGTTACAATAATCCTAATGAGGATCTCAATGCGCTCCATGCCCTCCCTGTCGAGGTATTAATGCTGCTATAGCTCCTCGGGTGTCATATCCTTTCAGACTGTCCTCGTGCATTTTATGTAGTATAAGTCTTATCACGGGCATATGTATAATGTTTGATATTAGTTTTGGTAAAATCGTAAATTTTTTCTGAATAATTTTTCGAGCAAAGTACGCAAGGGAATAGCTTATCTAGAAAAATAGAAAAGTTTTCTTATTTTTTTATTGAAAGTTTTCTGCTAAAATAATCTGTACTTGTCTATAAACGGCTTCTGCTAGACTAGAGCAAACATTTGATGTTTAGTTATCGAAATCGCCCAAGACAAGACATGAAGCTACTTGATGTAAGCAGCTAAAATGATACTTCAAGGTCAAAAACTAGTCAATGATAAGTGTTAGATTAGTACATCGCGACACAGAAAACAGCATGGAATATGAGGACGAAAGGAAAAAAAAAAGGATTGTTTTTACTAGTATGTAGTTTATATAAATAACCGCATGTATTGATTCTAACATATATAACATACATTTTATCAGTGCTAGATCGCTTCTTAAATGCGCGAGTTTAGCATTACTCTCCTCTTTTACGTAATGTATTGAATATGATGTCTTAGGCCTATTCAAATCATGCTGTCTCGTTGCAGCTGGTTTTCTTTGTTTATTTACTATAACATTGTAAAAATTCTATCAAGCTTTTAGTATATTACCCAACCAAACCATACTAATCTTGCAATGTATCAGCCTTCTCAATTGAAGAAAACAATCTGATATTTACTATGTGTGAGGGCTTGTACGTGTATAATCGAGTGGTTTGACAGGTTAAATTATAAACGCGTACCACCACCCCAATATATACCTAATAAGAAGGTTTTCCAAATCCCATTTCACTTCTTCGTTTTGTTTTTGTCTGAAGTAGTTGACTCTCTGTGAAAAGTACAACCGAAATATGTATGCACATATGCAACCAATAATGTTTGTATAAATAAAAAGTTATAGTAAAGATCAGAACTATTTTTACTGAGCACTTTGATAAACACTGGTGTTTCAACGGATTTACATCTACAGAAATTTATGTAATACATGTACTATATATATATATATATATATATATATATATATATATATATATATATATATATATATGTGTGATTTTATGAAGGCTTACCAAAGCATTCCTTTCAAGACACCAATGATCACCATTAAAGATATTTTTTCTTACAAATACTATTTATTCAAATTAAATGTTTTTTCCTACACGTGTTTCACTACCAAGCAGTTACTTGCTTGGCAGATCATCAGGGAAATTAAATGTCTAGAATACTGGTTTCAACTGCCGACAAAACACAATGTGGCGTTGTAATAGTTGAGGTCACTTAAGAAAAGAAGAGGAAAAAAAAATAAAAATAAAAATAAAAGTCAAACTTAAAAAGCAAGGAAGAACAACGATAAGAAAAGAAAGTCCTAGAAAAGTCTTAGAAAAGTAGCTTGTGCATTATTTCTTCCACCAAGCCAACAAGCAAGTAGTCGGTCCCAAATACATTCAATAAAACCACAAAACCGGAACAATGTGCGATAATACACTTTCACGTTAGCCGGTACAATGATGAATAAATCCCCCCCCCCACAATAAAACAAAAGAACTAAATCATTCAAGATACCGCTCACAAGTTACCATTCCAATCCAATGATAGTATGGGAATTCTAAATCCAACTTCTCACAAAGAAAAGTCAACACAAATGTTCGTCCGAGTTCTTTTCTTAAGTGACCTCAACTATTACAACGCCACATTGTGTTTTGTCGGCAGTTGAAACCAGTATTCTAGACATTTAATTTCCCTGATGATCTGCCAAGCAAGTAACTGCTTGGTAGTGAAACACGTGTAGGAAAAAACATTTAATTTGAATAAATAGTATTTGTAAGAAAAAATATCTTTAATGGTGATCATTGGTGTCTTGAAAGGAATGCTTTGGTAAGCCTTCATAAAATCACATATAAATGCTCTGTACTCTGTAATCGAGTATCATCGAGCTTGTTTTTTATTGGAACAACCCCGGTCTTCACTGAATGATCTATTTTATAAGTGAAAAATCTAAATCTATATATATATATATATATATATATTAAATTCCCGAAACAGTTTTTCATGGTAAAAAACTGATGATCCCTTAAAATAGTGTTAGAAACAAACTAATATAATAACTGTAAAAAATAAATTGACTTACATGAGTGTTTTTTCCACTGAAAGACTTGGGACTATAAGTTTTTTTTTAAATATAGTTTTAATGGTTGAAAAACTTCCGAGACTATATATATATATATATATATATATATAGTGTGTGTGTGGCAGGCCATGCTGAAATCAATTAATAATGCGAGATCAAAAGTACAATTTATTTATTTAAAAAGTATATGTTCTATTTCTAGAGATGTACCATGGTTTACTTGACACGGGTAGGCTTTTACTGTTTAGAAAATGTTATTAGAACGCATTTCATATCATGAGCGTCTCACAAAAAATTGAACAGACGGCGATGATCAACGCTTCAATCATCCGGTGTTTTGTCTCAAGACATCCTTTTCGGAAGAAGTATCGTATTTACGGGGTGTTCTATATGGTTATCTTGGCCTTAATTGTAACTTAGTATTATTTAAATGCAACTTAATTACTGATTACTGAGATTGCATATATATCTGTTTTTACTATGTGTTTGTATTTGTATTTAGGGGTGATTGTGTGGGGTCTTATTTATTTATAGATACGCGTGTGGCTTACATCCGGGTGTTGCATAAATCCGGGGGTGGCTTAAATCCGGATGTGGCTTAAATCCGGGTGTGGCTTACCTATTATTTTACAGAAAAAGAGATATATTAAAGTTATGAAAGGATTTATGTGACATATTTATATTTATTTCTATTGGTGCTTATGTTTGGGTATAACCGTGTTATAATATTACCTAAGAAGGAGTTTTTAATATTGTTAAAATTAGGTGTGAAGGTCGGGTGTGAGGCTTCATCAGTGTATAAAAATTCCCTATCGGGCTGAGAAAAAAGATATAACATAAAAATAAGTTTCTCAGTTTCGGAACAGAGCTGATCAAAGTTAGCGGACGTTGCATACAAAAGTAATCAATAACCTTACGGATACTTATTTACTCTAACAGATAATGAAAAGAAAAACCTGATTTTCAGAAGTGTGTTCTACATCAAACGTCTGTATAGATTTGAATATAAGCTAAAACCTCAGAATATAAGAAGATAGATTTTTGTTATTTCTGAGCCTTTATGGTACCAAACGATTCGCATACCACAGGCTTCAGTGTGAGGTAACCTTACTATCTAGTCCAAATCTACATAGTAGATCAATACCTACCTGAAAGGTATTAATAAAATTAAACTAGTAGCTCTGACAAAACTCGAACTCTGAACGCCGAACACACACACGTGTATGTAATCATAACGCCATGCCACTTTGATAAGGAAAACTATTCTCTATTTAACTAATATATTTTAACACTGAAAACTTATATTAACAATACACCTAGACCCTTTTATACTTTTGACCACTGATCCAAAAAACCGAACGCAACAAAACATTGGTGTTACCGAGTTAATTTACTGAAGGTGACTTTACTTACATTTAGATTATATATATTTGAAACTGATTCTCAATGCCTTTCCTTTTTTGAATAAGCAATATCGATTTACCTTGGAGCCAATCTTTGTTGAGTTGCGTGCAAATTTCCTTTAAGTAAAAATAAAGAAAAACTAGAAAAAAAATAAAGAACGTTCTTAATAAATACTTGAGGAATTTTCGTCCTGTTATTTTGTTCGGAAATCTTGTTATTTTTTCCCTCAATGTTTCTGCGTTCGCGGCATTTCTCCTTCATGTAACGTTTTATCCACTTAGATTTTTCCAGCAATCGGAAAACTTCCTTCCGGCAAGATTTGCTTTTCACTTCAATTTTCTTTTTTTATTTACAATTGAATTTGTGTTTTTGTAGCTACTTGAATGATATTTCCCGCGTTTTATTTTTCGCGTTTATAAATGAGATTTCGTATACTCGTCTATTAGGGTACGTTAAAAAAATCTGAGGACTCAAATTAAAATGCTTCTCAGAAAATTACCATCTGGATATGAAAAACAAAACAAAAGCAATACAAAGATAATAATTTTACATGCGTTTTAACTTTTAAGCACGCGTATTTTTTTATCGTTGATAACTTACTGCCTGCAACCGAAATTAGTATCACACCGCTCGATTTCAAAATAAATTTGATATTTAATTCTATTTGGTAACCAACGTGTCTCCTACAATCTCTTATCTCTGCCCACTAACAAACTTTGACCTGATTCAGCATTTAGAAAGCTGTTCAAAAGTACTACGTGACTGGATTTAAAGATGTCTCGTCTTGATCGTATATGTAATGTAGAGTGAGGTTTTCTCCTGTAGCATTTATGGGTACAGTTTTTTAACCAAAAGATAAAGATAACCATGTTTTGTCAGCGAGTTAGGCTAATTATTAGTGGATGTTTTCAATTTATCGATTTTTATATTTAGTCCTGCTCAATATACTTTTAGATAGCCATCTATACAGAAAGTCGGAGCAATTTTCACTCTCACACTAAAATCGACTACCACTATTATTCACGTATACCGGAAATACGTTTTAAAGATCATATACTCTTATAGAAAGTATTCAAATTTCAATCTTGCACTTGCATGTTAGATAATTTACATTTCCAAACTAAAGAAGATGTGCTCTCTCTATCTACACCTTGTTTTTACTAGCGTAGCTTACCGGCGTTACCCGGGAAAATAGTATTTTTTATCAATAACAATTGATGTCCTACTGTTGACACACGCGATATAAATATTACTGTAAAAACAGAAACTAGGTAAAACTTACATAATAAAGACGCGAATTAAATTTTAATAAACGAACAAATACGCGGGTAAATTTTACCAAAAAAAAATTAGTTTTCTATAAAATAAAATGAACTAACCTTCTCTCTCTGTCCTGAATCTGTAAATAAAGCATATGCGTACCTGTAGATTTATTACTGTTTTAGTCACAAAAATATTATGAACATTTCTTAATATATCTATTAAACCTAAAAAAAACTTCTTGCCATTTTTATATTTTCGGAAATAAAGATGAGGCCTTCTCTTCTTTTTTCATGAACTTTAAATGTGTTCGGACTACTATCCACATTTTAGTTGCTATGTTAGAAAAGTTTATGCTGATGTAACCTCTATTCTTCTTCAGGTGCACTTATCCAACTTGTCTCCAGACACGTGGTGTAACGAGTCTCTTCGAATATACATTGTCCCACCACAAACAATCTTTAATCTGATTCTGTATTTAAAGAGCTACTTAAAAGTATTACGTGTGTGGATATAAATATATCTTCACGTCGTTCATATATATATACAAAGTAAAGTGATATTGTCTCTTATTGACGGTTATAGCTCTCTAAACAAAGTGGTACACATAATGATCTGCTTCGTCAACGATTTAGTCCACTTATTTATACGTGTTTCCAGAGAATATAAATGTAATTCCGTTACAATTTATTGACTTTTATATTTTGATCTGCTCAATAGTTGTTTTATGTTTCTCATATATACAGTAAAAGAAAAAAAAATTCCGACTCTAACTTTATCTACCGCTATCAACCAGATATACCGGAAATATTTTTAAAGGAGATATACTTTTGTAGAACCCTTATTAGTATTGCACTTTAATACAAGTTACAATATTTTGTAACTAAACAAGAGACTCTTTTTCTATCTACACTTTTTAAAATGTTACCACAGAAGAGTCCGAAAAATGGCGGTCAGTGCTATTTCAAAACACGTAATTATTGAGTATTATTTAAATTATTCGGACTACTGTTCTTATTGCTGTTATTTACGATACATTTCGACCGATGTAACCTCACATCTTTTCAAGTGCATCTTTTCAAACTTGTCCATAGACACATGGCACGACGAGTATCTATATAATCTGGGAATTCTGCATACAAACAATCTTTAATCTGATATTGTATTCAGAAAGGTCCTACGTGACTAGATTCAAAGACATATGCTTCTTGTTGACCAAAGATCTGAGCCTCGATGATGATTTTCCGTTCGCAACTGTGATATCTGATTTTGTATTTAGGAAGCTGTTTAAATGTCCTACGTGACTAGATTCAAAGACATATGGTTCTTGTTGACCAAAGATCTGAGACTCGATGATAATTTTCCGTTCGCAACTGTGATATCTGATTTTGTATTTAGGATGCTGTTTTAATATACTACGTGACTAGATTCAAAAGATATATGTTTCTTATTGAAAAAAAAACTCATACCTATAAAATATTGTTTTCCGCTCTCTACTGCGATCTAGCAAAATCGGTAAATATAAACTTATGGGGATTTCGAAAAGATGCCATTCGGCACGATTTCAAGACACCTTATTCGGACTAATATTATGAACTTGTTTTCTATTTTTACAACGTTATCGCTGAAGTAATCCCCAACATTCTCCAAGTGCATATTTTCGAACATGGCCATAGACATGTGGCGCAACGAGATTCTTACAATCTCAGTTGTCCTTCATAGAAAAAATATTTAATCAGGTTTTTCGTTTAAAAAGCTGTTTAAAAGTATTACGCGACTTCTTATTCTATATATAATTTAGCGTAAGAGTGTCCAATGTATCGTTGACAAGAGAAATTACTAACTAACTGTAAAATGTACATTAAGTTAAATCACTTATTACAACGTGTTTTTAGAGATTAAAAATTTACTTTCATTCAAATTTATAAATTTTATATTTAGTCCTGATCTATATTTGTTAAAGATTGTCGTACGTACAGTAAGTTGGAGATATATTTACTCTCACACCAGGATTTACTACGACTATCACTCACGTACATCTGAAAGAAATTTTTAAGGACACATAGCATTGTAGTACCGTTATTATTTCATATTTTTATCTTGAACTTGTACGTTAGATATTCTACATTATCAAATTTAACAAGCGAGTATTCTTATTTCTACATTGTTTTTCATATTAACCTGCATCAAAATTACAGCAAACACATTAATCTTATTAATCCCGATTTTATATGATGCTACACTAAAAATATTTTACAGACTATACGTTTCATCCTTGCGGAATCATCAGTGTAGCGATAACTATTCCAACTAATCGCACGATTCAAACCCCCCGAATAAGAGGCACCTTTAACGCCAAATCCCGACGCCCTAACCCATGAAGCAAATCTGAATAGCTACACAAAGTGATGAGAAATAAATAGTATTATGCCGAGCAACCGGGCAGCGATTGTCAACCGTCATAAGAGTGTTCAACAAGAAGGAACTTGCATTTATAGTTTAAGTTTAACCGCCTGTATTACTTTTTATTAGAGCGCCCGGCCGAAAATAAGCTACAAATAATTATTTTATAATAAATATGTAATTATCTACAGACGTACACGTTTGATCCGTGCAAAGTTTACTATATAAATCAGTCGTACGACTCAAACCCTGGAACCAGAGTCAGCTTTAACTTCTAATCCCGACGCCCTAACTAATGAACCCAATATATATATATATATATATATATATATATATATATATATATATATATATATATATGTGTGTGTGTGTGTGTGTGTGTGTGTGTGTGTGTGTGTGTGTGTGTGTGCGTGCAAACATTGTTAAAACTAACAGGATTCGTCTGTTTAATTATACCTTTTTTTATTTTTTCAATTCTCCTGATGATGTGTTTGTATTAAAATAAAAATAAATAAATGTTCCATAGATTCCACGTTTTTCGCATTGTTCCAGGAAACTTCTGCGCGTTTCTCCGCCGTTTTTTAAAAAATGTCTTCTTCCTCCAGTTGTTTTGTTCATTTACTTGAGATGATTCGATGAAGAATCGAAAATGTTCGTGAAACCTATAGAACATTTATTAATGTTTTTGATTTTAATACCAAAAAGACCACCAGAAAAATTGAAAAAACAACAAAGGGATTATTATACAGACGAATTTTGTTATTTTTAACAATGTTTGCATAAATGAGAAAATGCTATCCAAATATACACACAATATATATATATATATATATATATATATATATATATATATATATATATATTAGAATATCAATTGTTGACATCAGACCTAAACACCTGATTTGCTTTTCACTGTCAAAATCCTGAATCTAAGTTATGTTCTCAATGTTCCTAAACAACTTCCGTTTTAATAACTTTGTCTTTTTTCTATTTTTACATGGTTTGGGGATCTCGCGAGTACTTATTGCGGTAATCACGCAGTATAGGTAACAAGCAAAAAATCGAAAATAAACAAAATACATTGCAATTAGCATTTCTACCAACCTGTATAGCTTTACATTTTGTTTTCAAATTTTGTTATTTCACTTAGCCGAACACGAGTCAATCGAAGATGCCGATTAATTTTCTTTTTTGAGATGTGCGCTACTTTCAAGCTTAAAAAATACTAACAAAAAAGTGTACTCTAATCCGACTGACAACTACCCCCTGAGTTAGGGTGAGTGTTACTGTAAGCCTTTTTTATTACCTTTTAAGCCTGAGAGTAACGATCAGCTCCAATGAAATCGACCGCTATTTTGTATTTTCTCGTGTTTAGCTAAGTGAAAATAACAGAACAAATTTTTAAATAACAAAAGTTTCAAGGAGTTATTTTTAACTTTAAAACTATACAGGTCGGTAGAAATTTCAATTGTAATGTGTTTATTAAATCTTATTTGTTTATGTTTTGTTTATTTTTATTCCTCGGCTGTCAATATGATTGCTCTTTCTGATAAATTATACGTGTACCATTTATCTTGTCACAAGTTATTATTTCATTTTTGTTACACTTTCATGCTTTCAATTCTTCTTTCTATCTGATGTACTTTAAAACACATTTGCAATCTTTCTATTATTGGTTTAGTATACAATGTTCAAAATCCATCACCCCTTCATTAAATATTCACATAATGAACGCAAAAAACGGTTTTCAAAGAGAAAACTTTCGAAGAAAATGTTCAATTCTGCTTAATAACACCATTCCCTTATTGGAATTGCTTGTCATTTGCACGCAACTATTTCAACGAAAAAAGTCAATAATTTCGTACTTTCGTTTCATTTCAACTTTCCTTCGTTCCATTTTGAATCATCTTCGTTTATTCTACCTTTAAATTTCCTCGCTGAGTTTTTTACATTTCCGTTTTTTTTTATTTATTCCGGTATTCTCTTGTTTACTCGGCTTCAATTATTTCATTTATTACTAAGAACGAATTCGAAATTCTGATTCGAAATTATCTTAATATTCTTTTATTATTCCTTTTTTTTCAAATGTATTTCGTTACGGATGTTTTTTCCTTCAAAAAAGTATCTTAAGATTGCGAAAAATATTGATTTTATTAACAACATCGTCCGTCACCTTCCTTGTTTCCATTTCTTTTCTCAACTTATTTTCTTTTTACGGTGATATTCTTTTTTTTTTCTTTACTTATCTTTTTTTCTGGATATGGGGAATCCTATTGGATGACAGACATTCACGAGATTGCTGAAAGTAAATCCATGTTATAAATACTACTGCGTCGGGTTTTGATGATTGCCTTTAATTCAGCGCTTACACATTGAACGGCTTACTGTAGTTCAGAGAAGGACACGTAAAAGTATCAGGTTGGAAAGAAAGTAATGTCGTTTTTGCCCAACACATTTATTTAATCTGAAACATTCTCATGGGGCATTTTTAATCTTAACAATAATTTCCCTAATTTTCTATGACTTCTGTCCAACGATCAACTACCTTCTTGATGCCTTCTCAAAAACACTTCTCTGGTTTTTTTAGACAAAAACAAATTTAGGTCATTTTTGAGTTAGTCGTCATTTTTATAAATTGTGTTGATGCAATGGCCGGAAAAGATGGTAGTTAGATGGAGCAATGTCATGAATAAAGCGGATGAAGCATAACTTTTGAATTGAAACTCATGACCTTTTCCTGAGTGAGTTTTGCTGCGTGGGGTTTCGCGTTATCATTCTGAAGCACTACACGCTTCCAATTGAGTAATGCTGGTCGTTTTTTTTGATAGAGCAATTCTTAGATCATCAAGCTGCGAACAATATTTTACTGCTGTGTTTGTTTGATTAGGCTCTAGTAACTCATAATGAATCAGTCCTCTCATGTCCCACCATAAAGAGAGAATAACCTTCTTTGACTGTAGTCCTTGTTTTGGAACAGGCTGTGGACTTTGGTTTCGGTCTAATCATTGTCTTTTGCGTTGGGTATTCTTGTAAAGAATCCATTTTTCATCTCCAGTCACAATTCTTTGCAAACATTCTTCTCGATTATTCCTGGAAAGCAAAGATATGCAAACAGTCAATCTTTAATTTTGTTGAGCGTCGGTCAAATCGTGGGGAACCTAGAGTCCAAGTTTTGAAACTTTTCCTAATTCGTGAAGGCATGAAATAATTGTGGTATGGGTTGTATTGAATTGTTGAGCTAATTCTCTTCTGGTTATCTTTGGATTGGCCTCCACAGCGTCTTTAATGGCGTCTTTATCAATTGATTTTGGCCTTCTCGAACATCGCCGATCTGACAGGTTATACTCTCCAGAAGAAGATTTTGCAAACTACCGTTGACATTTTCAATCATTCAGAACATGTATCCCATAGACAGTTCCAATATTCCTTGTAGCTTCTGCAACTGAATTTCCTTTTTTGAATTCATAGGGCATGCAATGTCTCAGATGCCCCTCACTAATATCCATTTTTTGACGGCAGAGACCGTTAAACTGGATATTTTACAACTAATTAGTATATCTGAAAGGCAAATAATGATATTAAGACACCAATACACCAAAACATTTAGAACTGTGTACAATTTAGGAGGCTGCAAAGTGATGAAGTAAAAAATACAAAATTACTTTCTTTTCAACCTGATATTACACAGATAGATGAAGATATGTTTCTCTTTTTAGTTTTCGAGTAATAATCATTTACTAAGAAAACTAATTCTTGTGCGTAGTAATCTGATAATTGTTCAATGAAATGCACTTTTCACTGGGGTCGGCTAATTTAGTGGAGGATGTTAATGCAAAATAACACCAAACAATTATTTTATAGTGAGCGATCATTTTTGCATAAATTTAGTGTAAAATTGTCACCGATTTTCGGTGAATAAGACATCCTTCTAGACTGAGTTAATTTTTATTTGTGTCTCAATCCAGAAGGACGCTTTTGGGGGAGCTGCATTTTCCACACGCATTAAAAATCGCGGTATCTGAAATCGCAAATTGCGAACTGATGTAAATCTAAAAAAAAAAAAACGATTATATTTTATGCGGGATTATTTTTATGTTAGTAAATCATAATTTTTTTCAACAATTTGTTTAATTATTAACAAATAATCAAATCAAACATTTTTTTATAATTCTAACATTTGAAGTTTTTTTTATTTTGAAAATATTGTTGTACACATAAAGAAACAAACGTTTTTCTTGTAATTGTTAAAAAAATGAAAATATAAATGAAAAATAAAAACAAGTTGTATGTGTGTTAGTTTATTTGTCGTTTCACAGCCAAAATGGCGGACAATGACTAGTTTTATTTTTTCGATCCTTCACAAATGAGTAAGTAAACCAAAATAAATTGTTTTGGACTAAATTCAAATTTACCTTAAATTATTTTAAATGAAATACGGTGGAGTCGAAAACAATTTATTTGAGTTTACTTACTCATTTGTGATGTCGGAAAATAGCCGATTATTCTGCAACGCGCGTTTGTTTACAGTTTATTACACCTGACGGAATTCGAATGAATAATGGATGAGGTTATACAAGATGAAACGAAATACTGTTTGCAAGTCACACTTCATTTATACATGCGAACACGCAAAATATAATGAATTATTCGTTGAAATTAGTAAAGCGACATTTTCATTAACATGGCGAGAAAGAGGAAATAATAAAGAAAAGCTGCTGCTGCTGATTATGATGATGTTGATGATACTAATTATCGTGATGATGATGATGATGATGATGCTGATGATGATGCTGCTGCTGCTGCTGATGATGATGATGATGATGATGATGATGATGATGATGATGATGATGATGATGATGATGATGATGATGATGATGATGATGGTGGTGGTGGTGGTGGTGGTGGTGGTGGTTGTTGTCGTGATTGTGGTCGTGGAAGAATGAAAAAGAAGAAAAAGGAAGACGAGGAAGACGAAGAAGAAGAACAAGAGAAAATCAGAGAAGAAAATAGTACAAGAAACAGAAGAAACAAAATAAGTAGTAATGAGGAGGAGGGAGGAGGAGGAGGAGGAAGAAAAAGAGAAGAATATAATCGAATATGAATAAGGAGAAAAAGCAAAAAAAACAACAACAGAAACCAAAAGAACAAGAGATTACCGATCCAAATAACACATCCTAATTTAGAAGATAACAATTTGTTAGTTGTTAGCGATTTGTGCCAAAAGAAAAGAAATCTCCTCATTTCAAGATAAGATTTGGCAAACTGGCTTCGTCGACTCTGAGCCAGACATAATTCGAAGTTGGCTTCAGTTAATATCGAACATTACCTCATTATCTTATTATTACTATGAAATTAGACAAGTTTCTCCGAAGTTATCTCTCTTCCCACTCCTCTCTCCCACTTCCCTCTCTTTCTCTCTCTCAATCTATCTATCTCTCTATCTATCTATCTATCTATCTATCTATCTATCTATCTATCTATCTATCTATCTATCTATCTCTCTTCCTCTTTCTGTACATCCACTGTGTCATTTCAGTTTTTGGTTTCTCTCTCCTTATTTATCATTCTTTCTAATTACGTTGCATTTCAATCCTCTCTCTCTATTTCTCAACGAGATGAATACCTACCGTTTTAATTTCCTATTCAGCTCTTACATCCTCCGACCTTTGTCAGCTGCGAAATGGATCAATAGCTAGAAAATTAGTTTGCTTTGCCATTAAGCCTCGAGACTGTTTTGCGTTTGATCATCACCAAGTACGGTAACTTCTGGCATAATTATGACATCCTATTACATGAATATATATATATATATATATATATATATATATATATGTATGTATGTATGTATGTATGTATAACACTACCCAGATACATAAACAGATTCACTACGGGCAGTCTGTGTCCTTCAACAAATATATCCGGTTCCTGCTACAAGTTGCCAGGTACCGAGGCAAACATAGCCTTTGTCTTGGCCAGGCTTATTGTGAGGCCCATTATTCAACACGCCCATGCAAAACTATCCATGATATTCTGCAGATTATGCTGCGAGTGAGCTACGAGATCCACGTCGTCTGCATAAAGCAAGTCTTGACAAACAGTGGAGAAGTCCTTGACGAAGTCTTAAAACGCTGTAGTTATACAGCCGGGCCGATGTGCGAAGTCGAAGATACACACGTTTGTCAGAGTAAGTGAAAGCCAATGACAGAGTTACACCAAAAAAGATGGACAGACTAGGTGCAGGTATATCACCCTGTTAAACACTATTGTCAACCGCAACTTGTTCAGAGAGGCAACCATTGCAGTTAACACGTGCTTTCACATTGTCGTGCAACTCACGAAGGAGTCTAACAAAGTTAGGAGGATATCCCAACTAACCCAATACCTTCCACAACGTATCCTGATTAACTGTATTGAACGCTCTCCTCAGTAAAATACATATTCAGAGCCATGGTCTACAAGACTACCCTCCTCCAACAATATTGTCTCTGACAATATCTATGTTGAAACGTAACAGTTCTTATCCAACAAGTGCTGTTCATTGATCAGGACGGTCAGAAGCATAACAATCAAATTCTGGCGTTCCAACAAGCTATTTTAAAATCAAATTTCGTATTACTCATTATATTCATACCGCTAAGCTAGACAACTAGAAGGTATTTACATATCGATCACATACGCAAAAAGTACCAGAACAACAACAGGATTATAGTGATCAACGCCTGTGCGACACGACGACCACTCTCAGTATCGACGACTATGAACCGGGTGACAGACAAACAGTCCGATGAGCAGTAGTCACTTTAACCGCAGGTGTTAGATCGGAGTTTTCCTTCTCCTAGATTCCTGCTTTAACAAAGACTAAAGAGAAGATCTCTCCTTGTAGTACTGCCATATACCCATGGCTAGGAGTCAGATTTCTGAGCATGAGAGCGTGATCTACAAGCCGGTAGATCATGCATGATTTAGCTGACTGTGGAGGTGTCTGTCAGGGTTGGCTCAGCCTTATTATTTGTGTCAAAAATCTTAGTCTACAAGATAGTGGGGGTCCAGTTTTACAGCACTGAACACTCGCGGTTAACAAATGCACCGTTGGCGTAGTAGTACTCATAATGTGCATGTAGGGGTTGGTTTTACTGGAAGAAGCTACCGCTAGAACAATTGTGCGCTTTTAAAAGACGTCCACGCCAATACATGCATCTCTCTCTCTCCCTCTCTCTCTCTCTCTGTCTCTCTCTTTCTATATATATATATATATATATATATATATATATATATATATATATATACCCAGATATAAGAGCACCGGATATAAGAGAAACCCGAGTATAAGAGACATTGTCTCTGGTCCCAAATTACAGCTTGTGTTAATGTCTATAAATTAGACCCCGATATAAGAGACCCGGATTTAAGAGAAACCCTGCTATAAGATACTTTTTATTCCGGGCCCATCCTTCCCAATATAAGAGAGTTCGTTTTGAGCGACAGTGTGATGTCGAAAATCAATCAAAAGACGTTGCTAAATTTTCTCACCTCATTGGTGAGTCTTTTTATGACCTTCACTATAGCCATATCCGTAAAATATTCATAAAAAAAGGCGGGGGTGAAAACCGGATTTTAAACCTTCCTTACACTTAAACAAACATACACACCACTCTAACGCGTCCCAACGAGAGGGACACGTGACTCCATATTTCCGAAACAGATGCCAACAGAATCTGAAGAGAGCCGGATGGCTAAGTCTTTCCGTGCTTAAAACCGACGGTACGAATGTTGTACTAATTTTTCTGCACCAAAATAAATAAATATTACGCTCTTAATTTTTAACTTTAATTCTTAATTAATCGAGCACTCTGCTGGGATTTTTCCTGCTATATTACAAAGAAGTTTTATATATATATATATATATATATATATATATATATATATATATATATATATATATATCTGATGTTTTACTGATGGAAAAAATATCTAAGGCGAATAACGTCAAATATGTACTTACATATGTTCTCAGCGTTTGAAAATTTAAACAAATCTCCGTTGATAACGCTAGTTCTCTTCTGTGATGATCCAGTGAATGTAATGAGAAAATAATGAAAAAATAAAAAAGCTGGCAGAGACCATAGGAACGTGAAGTAAGAAGCCTACTGATGCGTCCAGCGATGGAAAGTTTAAAACAAATGTCTGTTAAATACGATAGGTTTCTTCATTGATGACCCGGTAGAAGTAATGAGTAAATACAAAATTAAAGCCAACTGAGGCAGTGGGAACATCAAATATGTACCTTACATATGTCTAAGCGATGGAAAGTTGAAACAAATGACCGCTGAAAACGCAAGGTCTCTACGGCGATGATTCCGTGAAAGTAATGAGTAAAAAGAAATAATGCCGACAGAGTAAGGAGACTTCTTATGGTCCCCGCGATGGAAAGTTTCAAGCAAAACAATTTTCCGTTGAAAACACTTATCTTCGGTGATAATATATATATATATATATATATATATATATATATATATATATATATATATATATATATATCCACATAAAATGTTATAAGGGGATATACTATTGTATGTATCAATTATCAGTATTTACTTAAACAGTGCTCAATACGTGAGTAGAGCTAGGTAGTAAGTTATGAAAATATATGTATGGCAATTAAGCTACACAGAGGTTTCCGCGTTTCATCCCCGTAGAGAATCGTTAACCTGACGATTCCGTACGGGGATGAAACGCGGAAGCCTCTGTGTAGCTCAATTACCATAAATATATAAGTTCATAACTTACAATATATATATATATATATATATATATATATGAATCAGAGTTAAATAAGGTTAACCGTTGAATTTTTTGTGATAAGCAAATATGTACACATTAAATGAATGTTGGATGCATTTTAATTTTTCCGGACTGACTGTGGAATTATATACACTGAGGAAGCCTCCTCATAAATATCAGTGTTATTTTGTATGTAATGAAAATATATATTCTTGAAATGGGCAGTAACAATTGTTTATAAATAAAGTGTATTTGAAGGAAATATAGAATGTTTGTCTCTGCATAACTATGGTCCAGATGATATTAAATAAAGAGCTCTACTTGTACAATATTAAGCTACAACATAAACTTTTGGGTTAACTTAACTGAATTTATACAATGTATATATATTTATATATATATATATATATATATATATATATATATCCTCACTATATGCATTTCGTTGTAAATAACACAATTTCCCCCTCTCAATACATGTGAATTGAATAGTTAGTGTGAATTTCTCTTTTTTTATTTTAAAAAATGTAATCTCTTCGTTTAGGGGCTTGAAAAGGCCGGAGGGTCGAATTAAATTATTGCACAGGTGATCATGTGATTGTGTGTTACTTTATTCTTGCTTTGTTTATTACATTGAGCTCTCATATACTCGGATTTTCTTTCTGGAATTTATTTCACTCGAACACAATATATATATATATATATATATATATATATATATATATATATATATATATATATATATATGTATATATATATATATATATATATATATATATCAGAGGAAACATTTGTTGATCAATGAAACGGGCGGGTGGGGAAAAAAGAAAATTGCTAAAATATATACATATATGTATATATATATATATATATATATATATATATATATATATATATATATATATATATATATAAAGTGGTGAACTAAAAGCGAACTTTTAGGAAAGGTAAAACCTATTGTGAAAAGTATACAACTCAATATCTAGGAGAGAGCAGATAGACAGAAAAATTTAACTTGAATAAATTGCCTTCTGCGGAATATACCTTGCTATGAGCAACTGAATTGACAAAAGATTTGACTTTTGCTTTTCTAATTCTTTTTCATCCTTCTACATATATATATATATATATATATATATATATATATATATATATGCTCGCCTGTGTATTATATATATTGTAATTTTTCCAGTCTGCAATGTTGCTGAGATTAAATAAGAAGTAATTTATGAGTTCTGTCAGGAAGATTTACTTGTTTAACTGATATCCCCTAATTACGTGGTGACAGTCTTGATTACAAGTCTAGGATTTGTTATTCGACTGAAGACGTCATAGTGTCGTTCGGTATAAATCAGCGCAGTTTCTGGTCATTAATTATAGACACATTTTGATAATGTCTCCATTAATCATGTGTCATTCGCTTTAGTTTTAAGTTTTTTTAAGTTACTATTTCAGTCTGAATCCGTGTTTGCAATTGTTATTTGATATGAGAAATAGACAATATGAACAGACAACAACTTTAGGTTTTCGGTCTCCGATTGCCATTGTCCGTTGGTTCCTTGGTCTTCTGACATTTTCAAATTGTGTTCATTAGTTCTTATATGCTGTTCTTTCTCATGAGAGACAGTTAGATAAAAGGTCTGTTTAAATGTGGAGACGAATCCATCTCCCCAAAAAGGGGACTCTGGATTTTGTGAAAAATAAAAAAAATTGTCTAAGTCTAGAACGATATCTCCTTCGCCGACTTAGGACATACCAGATTACGTTTAGTATAGAAGAGATACTATACTTTTCTCTAAGCCAAAATTAGTTCATTACTTTACACTGAATTTTGCATAGCTTTCTATGAGAAAACAGAGCCTGATTTTTGTTTAAAACTCATGTCATCCAATGAAGTAAAAGCCCTAAACTGGCCCTAAATTTTACGTTTGGGCAACTATCCTTAATTTTAGAATTGACATCTAAAAAGTACTCATTGTTTTCTCTTCTAAATCCACCAAATGAGTGATAAAAACTTTTTTCATCAAAATCGCTTCAGACAAAGCATGAAACCATTTTATGTAAGAAACTAAAATGAACGAAAGATAATTATCGAAAAAAAAACCCAGAAAATGCCTATTGATCATAGCCTTGTAAAGATCAAGACTATAGGTAGGAGGAAAACAGTCAACAGAAAGAGAGTTCCAAAAAACTAGAATTTTTGGAAAAAAGCTACTTGAATAGAAATTATGTATTATAAAGAAGTAGCTGAACAACGAATTGACGAGAACCATTAGACCAACGAGTAAAACTAGCTGAATCAAATGAAGTCGGGAATAAATAAGACAGTACTGAAGAACACATCCCATAATGGTATTTATAGAAGAGATAAAGATAAGTTGGTGCGGACCAAATTGCAGATATGCTTCTTAACCTTATCAAGAACCCTTAAATGGGACAGAGATTCACCAGCTCAAATATGACAACAGTACTCAATACCAGGTCTGATAGTAGATTTGTTGATATAGAGAAATACCTCAGATGTACGAAAGTGTTAGGATCGATAGAGAAAACCGACTCTGTGAGAGACAGCAATTGCATTGAATGTAATGTATGAATTCCAAGCAAGATTTGATGAAAAGAAAGTCCAAAAAGTTTCTGAGTCGATATTACCTCAAGAATAGATAAATTAATGAAAATACTAGGAGGGAATTGTTATTTATATTTTCCTCGAGTGACTTTTCGCCTTGATAGTATGAAAAAGGGAATAATCGCTTGAGACCACAAATGATTTTATTGTTAATCAAGCATGTCTTTCGAATACGGGAGCATTTTTCCTCCATATTCCAGCCGATTCTTATAGCCTCATCCGATGCTTTAACACTTAAATGCGTTTTGTTTCAAATGTGACACATTCCAACAAAATGCCTATTTAATATAATATTCGTCGATAAGGTGTCAAACTGCAACTTGTTTCACATCTGCAACAAGCCCGTTCGGAAGTGTGAGTAGGTATTAGTATGATATTGCATCCGCTAAATAGGTAATCAGTATCTTCGCTGATGAATTTATTTGCAAACCCATTTGAAAAATAAAGCAGTTAAGTCTTGAAATCCTTCTCATGCCTCAGAAAAACGATCGATCATCTGTAACTTTGATTAAATACGATGATAGTCCTGTGCACTTTCGCACTGCGAGGGTAGAGTAAACACACAAGATCTGTGTTATATGTGGCGAAAATACAGCAAGCTCTCACCTCTAAAAGATCATACTGGATTGGAACAAAAATAAAACTTCCCTCAGTCTAGAACTATTTGGCGTGGCTAATTTTTCTCTAATAAAACCGAACCGGTAATACCAGGTGTAGTATTAGCCGTAGGCGGGCTATGCCGGATATCCATCTGAAAGGAAGAAGTTTATAGGAAATATCAAATTAACAAGTGGTCCACAACCGCGTGTATAACTCGGTAATAAGATGACATACAGCGCTTAGAATTCCCAAATTGTCGCCAATCTCGTACTGACCAGGCTCCACGTCACTTAACTTCGGTGATCTAACGAGAACCGGTGTGTAAATGAAATCATGCTGTATATGAATATATTGAAGTTGTGAAACAAATCACTGATAATTTTTAACGGATAATTTTTCACTGATAATTTTTCTCTATATGGTATAGTATATATAGTAGTTCTCTACTCTATTGTTATGTCCTTCTTGGCCTTTTGGCCAGGATCAAAGTGTAGTATCTGTTCCGATGGATACTGCACCCCATAGACTGGTACTGTCTTAGCCTTGCCGGTCTATAAGTCGGTCCTGTGCAGTTCTAGGAGGGCCACCCTCCCAGGCTTTGCCTCCCCCTTTTTGGGGAGGAGTAAGTTTATTGCTTACTGCCTGAGGCGCTCCTACCGGGGAATGCCAACGGGGCTGCCCAGGTAATTTATAATGGCCAGAGTGCTCACTTTCTCGGGCGCTGGTATTTCAAACCCAACTTTCCCGACCATTGGATCACATCTTACTTGTGGGAGTAAGATAAAACTGGCCTTGTGCCTAACCTCCTGGAGAGGAGGTAAATAAATACTCTATTGTTATGTCCATGGAAGGTGTTTTACTGATCTCTAAACACTTTGAACACATCTGTCTACCACAAATACAAAAAAACTGCCCCTTTTTCTTCTATATCAATTAATCAAACGGGATTCTTATGAACAGGGGTTCTCTCTAAGAACCTATAATATGATAACATGCATTGGTGCCACTTGTAGTTTGACAATAAAGAGGAATGATTGACAGCGTCTAGCCTCAGTTACTTCTCATTGAAATGTGCCTCCTTTTTAACTATGGTGACAATATATTTTAATTGGGATAGCACTAGTAGCCAAGTTGTCAATTGAGTTATCTCCCCTTTTCAGACTGGATGATTAGAGTTTTTTCTTTAATTAGCTGGCTCTGTCCTGCTGTCAATTTTCATAAGTTGTAGTGTTATTAGTCTAATAAAAGTACTTGTTTGTATTGAAGGGGCAGTTGTTTTCAAAGAGCAGAGATAAGTGCAGAGTGGTCAAAAGTTGGATTAAACCTTTTTTTCACTAACGAATAGATTACATCTAAATCTTTGTAAAACATATTAACCGGATTGCGCCCAATATATACCAAGTACTCGTAGAGCCATCTTCTAAAGTAATACATTCTCTGCATCGTTTTAAATCATCTCATAGTGTTATTGATGATCCAACCCTAATCGTAATATCTGGAGAGAGTTCAAAGACTGGCTATTTGAATGATCAGGGTGTAATGAAGATGCCCTATACAAGCCTACTAAAAAAACCTAACTCTTTCTCCCTTGAGCGCCGACAATTACGCGGTAATCTCATATTGGCCTACAATCTCCTCGATGTTCATTACGATATACCTCAGGACCTATTATTTACTCTTGCACCAGAAAGGGGTATACGCGGATACCACAAGAAACTATTTCACTGCCGATTTCGATTGAACCGGAAAAGGGCCGCCTTCTCAATCAAGACCCTAGAACCTATGAATAGACTCCCAAGAAGGGGTAATAAATGCTCCAACAACGCAAGGTGAATTTGGGCAGGTGCTGAGCTACTGTATCCTCTTTTGTGTAAATTTCTGCCACTACATGGCAACTGATGCATGCTTTTTTAAATTTTTTCTCTAGTTGATTGAATTGAATTGAATTAAGTACGCTTTTAGACTGAGCAATAATATGGCCTATCAAAAACTGAGAGTCCTAATGAGTCATGGCTTTATGGCATACTTAAATAGTGATATATAATAGATATACTGATATCTGAAACACAAGTGTCAATTAGTGTAAAATATCGATATTTTAAACTTTTATTAGTGCTTTGTACGGCTCCGAGTGCTGACCGTCGGCGTAGGAATCCGAACCGGTAAACATGTACATTTATTCTTGTGAGGTGTCTTTTTACTTCTTTTATATCTGTGTATGAAAAAAAATTACTGGTCCCTTTCAAATCATCTGATAGTATTGTTCATCATTAAATTGAAAATCCATTCATCTCATTAATCCTACTCCTCGATTGTATTTTGCTTTGTCAAGTAGTGACCCATTAACAAATGACTGTAAGTGCGTCTGCGCTTCTTTGTAAAACTCTTTGTCCGTCGCTCTTCAAGGCTTACGTTTGATACAGTATTTTAGATACCCCATACTCATCTTTAGGTCTGTACAGGTTTAATACTGAAATTACATTTTTATAGTATCGTCCACATAGATATATAAGTGACTCCATCCATCTGTTGATCTATAATGTTGAAGTTTGAAGTAGCATTTTCATCGCTAAACGCTTTTTTATATAACTAGGGCTGTGTTTGAATGGAAAAGTTTGAGTGGCACTTTAGGGTCAGAGGTGATCCGGGACGGAAGTCGTGAAACCACATAACTTTCGAGGCGAGATTTTCGATCGTTTGGTTGGCGAGATTTCAAGCAGGAAAGACGTGTTATGGGCGCTGTTAACAAATTGGTTAGCGGCAGCACACAAAGTGCCGCTGTGTGTAACGAGACAAGCTACCTATCTGTCTGTCTGTCTGTCTGTCTGTCTGTCTGTCTGTCTGTCTGTCTCTGTCTCTCTCTCTCTCTATCTATCTCTCTCTCTTCTACGCGTACACAAAAAAACGTCGCCCTGATGTTTTATGTGACTGTTTGCTTTTAAATAAACAATTTTACAAATCAACTTCAGCATGCAAGTGGTTTACTATCGACATACAAGCAATAACATGGCTTGGACAACGACACAGATGTATAAGGTGTATACACGCACTGGCAAACGAAAATATAACATGCGCTGATTCAAAGAATATCAGTTTTTGTTAATTCGAATCCGTATTGACTTTTTTAAGAAAAGTATTATAAGTATAGGGTTGATCTTTATATCAGTCGTTACCAGTGATATCTCGCTGATAAAAAGAAAACAGGTGGTTTCCCTTAAGTCAAAGTCTTCTCGATTTCCAGAACTCTACAACTTTTTCTGTTCTCATTTCAACTCGCATCCTGTTCTCACACCAGTTGTTTATCAGTGATTTGTCTGGCAAATTCTCTATATTTCTTTATTTTCTAGCTTTTACAACTATGATCAAACTAAGACAGCAACATCTACTATTTTGTAAAGTTTATTGACTATTTTTCATGTCCGTATTTTTTTTTATTTACACACTAAGGTCACCGTCGGTGATTACTCATTGAGAATAACCGGTTGTTTTCTCTGGAGTCTGAATGACAAAATGTCTCTCTAGATTTCCAGGACTATCCACCTGTTTCAATAACCATTTCAAATGACGCTGCGTTATTGCAGCAGCCGCTTACCATTGTCTTCTCGCTGGCAACAACCCTTGGTGTTCTCTATGATTCGAGTAACAATAAGTCACCTCAAGGTATCAGTAATCTCCGCACGCTTCCAGTTGAAGTCTGCAAAGTGCTATCTCTCCTAAGTCTTTCGATTTCCCTGGATCATTCACGATCATGTTGTGTGATAGAAGACTCAGCTAATGCTGCCACAGTTTTTTTAGGGGATATTTCATGGGATTTCTGGCAGTTATAGTTCCCTTGGTTTGTGTGGGGTGTGTGTCTGCGGTTTTGTTTTATTTTTATTTTACTGCCCTGCTTCTGGTTAGCGTTTGTAATTTATGTGGGTTGATTTCCGCATTCGGAGATTTTTTAAGACTTCGGCTGTTTTCATTATCGCTGTGCGTTGTATGGTCGCAATCTTTGCTTTCCTTAAGTTTCCTACTAATTTTTATTTCATTCTTTTATTATTATTGATATTATTTTGCACGACTGAGCTCCAAACAATTAACACCCCCTGTAAAACATTAACAACAAACTCGTCCAACAACAACCACTGTCAATATTTCCCTTTATCCTCATGTGTATCTAAAACTAAACGAGGCTTCCATGAGCAAAGTTTATGTTCTTAGAAGTACCCGTCTATGGACCAAAATACCGCAAGGCTGTTTCTCAGCTGACCACAGCAAAGTCGTTTTCAAGTCCAATGAAAACAAATTCTTGTTGAGCTGTCCTCTCAAATAATCTAGCTATGACCAATTTCAACCATAGTTACCAATCATCACGGTTTTGTCTCACCGTCCACCTGACAAACTCATTAACACTTATCCTCGAGTGGCATTCGAGCCAGTTCTCTGGCAAGTTCACCACAAAAAAGTTATATGTATATGCTTCGTTTTTATTCTAGTGATAATTATTTCTAGAAAAGCATCGGATACTTACGGGAGGTAGCAGGCGAAGGTTGCCAACATCTTAAGTGAAAGTGTTTCTGGTGAACGAACTGGATTCGAACTTGGCACACCCAGGTTGTCAGACCGTGTCGTTCACCACTTAAATACTGATAACCTTCCATAGCAGCATTATCACTTATGGATGTTAGCGACCTTCACTTGCTCCATCCTGTAAGTATCTGATTCTAGAAATAATCAGAAAAAACAATACCAACAACAGAATGAAACTGATCAAAGTAGTGATGCCATGCTGATTCATATGAATTGAATTATTTTATTAAATTCATATTATTTACTTATCCACGGAAGTTGCGGCAATTTTATTCTATAAAACAATTATTCAACAAATATGATCAATCAAATTTTATGAATAAATTATGTCAAACATATCAAAATTAGATTGATTTTTTTAACGTACATAGCAATATTGATGTTTTCTAACGTACATAGCAATATTGATTTTTTTAAACGTACATAGCAATATTCATTTTTTTTAACGTACATAGCAATATTGATTTTTTTTAACGTACATAGCAATATTGATTTTTTTTAACGTACATAGCAATATTGATGTTTTGTAACGTACATAGCAATATATTGACAACCAGAGCTCGTAAAATTGATGAAGAATGAATCCAGCAGGTATGATTCCACTGATAAAGATATTACAACAAATAGGTTCATAATACAGGTTCTAAGTAGCGGTCCATTTGGAATAATGGTTAGAGTGTTTGCTAATGGGCCAGGATATCGACGTTGAATACTCGGGCGAGTCATACCAAAGACTCAGACAAATGAAAGTAGGGCTATGGATTAGTGAATAGGTCTATCTGTCTTAGGTTAATGTTACAACGAGACAGGCTTGAGAAAGAGAAAAACGGTGATAAGGAGAAGGGAAGAAGAGAGAGTGAGAGAGAGATATATAGTTGAGTACCAGCGAGGTAATACTAATAAAAAGGCCTAACCAAACTATATATCGACCATTGAGAATTTTGTGTTCCTGTTATACTTTAATGTAAGTTTAAATGATATATTTGTTTGCAACATCTGCTGTTTCGCATCGAACCTATGAACTAGTTCACTCTGAATATATTTTAACGCATAAACCATGCACTTCAATGGTTTCCTGTTCGACTACAGCATTGTGTCCGTCCGCCTTCATTTAGCCTCAAGAATGCTTGACCAATAAATGTAAACGGATTGTTGGCGCCAAAATGTCATTAAGTTGAAATAGATACCATATGGCAGTATTGGGAGAATGTTTTCTTTCTTCTGCTTCTTATATCTTCTTCTCCTCCTCCTCCTCCTCCTCCTCCTCTTTCTTCTTCTTCTATTTCTTTTTTTTTCTTTTGTATTCTTCGTTTTTTTACCATTACTTTTCCTTTTCTTATTACTTCACCTCCATCTCTTCTTATGTTATGTCTTGCTATTCTTCGTCATCATCTTTTTCTCCTTCTACTTATTATTGTTAATCTACTTCTCTTATTTCTTCTATTACTTGTTCTTCTTCATCTTCATTTTCTTCTTCTTCTCCTTTTTTCCCCTTCTTATCCTTTCTCTTCTTCTTCATCTACATAATATTTGCCTTTTTCGTTCCGTTCCGTATTATTTTTCCTCCTCATCTGAACATATTTCTCTCATTCACCCTCTTATTCTTATTCTCCTCTTGTGCTTACTTGTTGTTACTTTTGTTCTTATTCTACTTCCGATTCTTTTCATCTTCGTCGTCGTCTTCTTCTTCTTTATCTTTTTCTTCTTCTTCTTCTTCTATATCTTCTTCGTCTTCTTCTTTATCCTCTTCTTCTTTTTCTTCTTCATCTTCTTCTTCTTTATCTTGTTTATCTTGTTTACTTTTTTCTGTATCTTCTTCTTCTTCTTTGTCTTCTTCTTCTTTATCTTTTTCTTCTTCATCTTCTCCTTCTTTATGTTCTTCTTTATCTTCTTCTTTTTCTGCATCTGTTTCTTCTTCATCATCATCTACTTCTTTATCATTATCTTTTTATTCATCTTCTTCGTCATCTGATTCTTATCTTTTTCGTCATCTTCTTCTGCATCTTCTTCTTCTTCATCATCATAATCTTCTTCTTTATCTTTATCTTCTTCTTCATCATCATCTTCTTCTTCATCTTCTTCTTTATCTTCTTCTGTATCTTCTTCTTTTTTCTGCATCTTCTTCTTCATCATCATCTTCTTCTTTATCTTTATCTTCATCTTCTTCTTCATCTTCTTCTGATCTTCTTCTTTATCTTCTTCTGTATCTTCTTCTTCTTTTTCTGCATCTTCTTCTTCATCATCATCATCATCATCATCTTCTTCTTTATTTTTATCTTCTTCTTCTTCTTTATCTTCTTCTTTATCTTCTTCTGTATCTTCTTCTATTTCTGCATCTTCTTCTTCATCATCGTCTTCTTCTTTATCTTTATCTTCTTCTACTTCATCTTCTTCTTTATCTTCTTTTTTATCTTCTTCTGTATCTTCTTTTTCTGCATCTTCTTCTTCTTCATTACCATCTTCTTCTTTATCTTTTCTTTCTTCTACTTCTTCTTCTGTTCGTTTTATGTTTCAATCGACACCAGAAAGCCATTCCTATGAGATAATCATTGGCAGAATTGTTGGCTCATAAATAATAAAGGATCGGCGGATCGGCTTTTTATTTGGTAGGGTTTGGAGTGAGGGTAGGTGGAGACGATTTTAAGCGTTGTCGAAGGAAATGCAATAAATTGAAACTCGTTTCTCTGCATTGTCATTCGATGACAATCTAAGGAAATGTCGGTCGTAATACTGATTCTTTATGAATTGGAGCGGATGTCTCTTTACGGATTGCTTGTAATGACAAGTGACTATAAGACAGAAAAGAAGACGAGGGAATCGGAATTGATTGACAGACAATAAGTAAACTGTGATAAGTATACAGAGGGAGACTACCAGAGATATAGATAGAGAGAGGAGGAGGGTAAGAGAGAAAGGGATGTAAGACTAAGTACATGTATATACAAAACAAATAAGGAAGGAAAACATGAAAAAGATAAAAGAATTGAAACGAAGGAAAAAGAAAAAGGGAGGGTTACATATATATATATATATATATATATATATATAAATATATATCCCTTTATTGGCGGGTAGCTGTGAGAATTTGACGACTGCTTCAGATTCCAGGCTGACATTGTGATCTGGGTTCGACCTCCCGACCGTCTGAAATTACTTTCCTGAACTAATGAGAGCAATACGCTTGAAACGCTATCGTCTGTAGGTTATAATTAATTTAATATTCATTCATAAATATTAATATAATCAGCCCTTTTAATAAGTTAAAGTCAAGAGCTCTTGGGGATGTTAAAAATAGACTATCAATCAGCTTTAAAGAAAAGTTCCGTATACGTTCGTCGAACCCTCTCGATTAGTCTTCTGTGTTATGCTTACTTCTAAGCACATATAGATATTAATTTCCAATAACCACGTGGCAGTTCCCGGTAGTCATGAGGATAAGGCGACTGCTGGAAGATTCTAGGCTGATTCTGTGAACTGGGTTCGCGCTTTCCGATCCTCTGAAATTGTTACTTTCCTTACACTTATCATAGCAATAAGCTTGAAACGCTAGCGTCTGTAGGTTATAAACAATTGTATATATACAGGGTGTTTCAAAAGTCTTGGGAACATTACAAATGCGTATATCTCATGAACTATTCCAGGTAGAAAAATGAAACTGGTGCCATTTTAAAGCTTGCTTAATCAAGTTTTTGGTCATACTAATGATTTTCGTGTTATCTTTCCAGGTGCAGTAATGGCGTTCTCTAAACAAGACAAGGCATTTTGCGTCCTCCAATTTGCAAAGACTGAATCGTGGACATGTGTTCAGCGTGCATTTCGCAGGAAATTTAAAAAAGAAGCCCCTGAAAGGAAATCAATTGTCAGATGGCATGCTAAATTTGTGAAAGATGGGTGTTTGTGCCCAAGTAACAGGTCGCCCTTCAACTTCAGAAGATGCAGTTGAGCAAGTTCGGACAGCCTTTCAGCGGAATCCCCGTAAATCAGTGAGAAGAGCCAGCAGGGAACTTCAGCTTGCTCCAGCAACTGTCTGGCGGGTCTTAAGGAAACGACTGCAAATGGTACCTTACAAGCTCAAGTTGGTCCAAAAGTTGAAGGACCCTGATAAGCCACTTCGCCGTGACTTTTGCATTGCAATGCAAGAGAAGTTGGAAGATAACGGCTTTGATGACCGGCTTGTTTTTAGCGATGAGGCGACCTTCCATCTGAATGGCAAAGTTAACAAGCATAACACTCGCATATGGGGTACTGAGAATCCTCATGAACTTCTTGAGCACGAGCGAGATTCACCAAAAGTGAACGTGTTTTGTGCAATTTCCAAGAAAGGTGTCTATGGACCGTTCTTCTTTGAAGAGGCAACTATCACTGGTGAATCCTATCTCAACATGCTGGAAGACTGGTTAATGGCTCAGTTGGAACAAGCAGAATCTGATGACTTCATTTTTCAACAAGATGGTGCACCACCACACTGGAGTCTTAGAGTAAGGCAGTTTCTTAACACAAGGCTGCCTGGTAGATGGATTGGGAGATCTGGGCAAGGTGATGACGTTCTCATGCCCTGGCCTCCTAGGTCTCCAGATCTTACCCCATGTGACTTTTTCCTTTGGGGCTTTGTCAAGCAACAAGTCTATGTGCTGCCCCTTCCAAGAGATATTGACGAACTAAAGGCTCGAGTAACGGCAGTTGTGGGAACCATTGACGTCAAGATGCTGGAACGCGTTTGGCAGGAAATGGACTATCGACTAGATGTCTGCGGTGTGACGAATGGTGCTCATATTGAGCAACTTTGAAGATTCCCCACAAAACTTGAAACTTTAACCTTTCCAACGGTACCAATTTCATTTTTCAACTCCTAATAGTTTTTGAGTTATTAAAAATTGTTATGTTCCCAAGACTTTTGAAACACCCTGTATATATAATTATTTAATCATAAATAATTAATCATCTGCAGACGTGTACATTTTATCCTTGCTGAATCATTAGTGTAGAGATAACTACACAAAGCAGTCGCACGATTAGAACAAAGAAACAAAAGTCAACTTTCACTCAATATTCCAAAGCACTAACCAATGAGGCGAACTTGAATAAGTATACGAAGTGATGAGAAATAAATCCAACTATGCCTAAAAGGCAGGTAACGAACAGACATTCATTTATAGCTATAATTAGACGGTCTGTATTACCTCTCATTAGAGCGCTCGGTGGAAGGGTGTCTACAAATATTTAATAAGTATTCAATTATCTACAGGCGTATACGTTTCATCATTGCGGAATCATTAGTGTAAAGTCAACTATTCAAACCAGTCGCATGATTAGAACCACGGAACCAGAGTTATTTTTCAACTCCAAATCCCGACACCCTAACCGATGAGACTAATCTGAATTGCTATACGAACTGATGAGAAATACATCCTATCATGCTGAGATGGCAGACAACGATAGTCATGCATATATATATATATATATATATATATATATATATATATATATATAATTATTAATGACAATATATGTATTAGCATATACTATCAGTGCCCTTTTACTTTGCAGTCTCCTTAAAAGAATTCAGCTCGATGATTGTCAATTAGTGACAACAGAGCAAATATAAGTCAGGTTCATATTATATTCCAATAACCATGTTTTTATTTTATTATTTTTATTTTTATTTTTTCACATTTCCAAAAAACATAACATTTTTGGGAGATATATTTTTTACGGTCCGTTTCATTCGTATTGTGGCAAACAACATTTTTATGTCAATATCGTCTCTGCAAAAGTGCAAAATCATCAGAAAAATTCACAAAGAGTAAAAAGTTCTGGTCTTTTTCCAAGCTAGAATCCAGCGACAATGGGCGTGCCGAATGCTGTAGGGACAAATCGCTACTCTAGGAGTAATGTTTGAGTACATTTTAATGTCGATTTGATGCTACGTTTCCCAAGTATTTTCCTTGCCTAGGATGTAATAAAGACCTGAATACTGAATGTTTGTTGTGTTTCATGTTACAGCAACGCTGGTTTGTGCAACGTTGTGTGAAATAAAGATAGACACACACACATGTTTCACAATGCCAGATAATAACAACAAATGTAGAGACAATGCTACAAGAGTAAAAGAAAAGTGTTATATTTCTACTTACCGATGCGTGTAAGTGGAAATATAACACTTTTCTTTTACTCTTGTAGCATTGTCTCTACATTTGTTGTTATTTCGTCGTCGAACCCAGATTATTGCTTGCATGTCTGTCGATACAAAAGCATTTATATTTAATTCATGAAAACTTTTAATTAAAAAGAGAAGTACAGTCACATTAGGCATCAGAGATCCAGATTACTTTCGCACATGTGGGAGAGAGAGGAAGACAGATAGATAGATAGATAGATAGATAGATAGATAGATAGATAGACGGATTGCTATATCGAGCAACACTGTGCGCGCTACCTCTCCTTAGGGACAGCGCTAGACACGTCTTTTCTACTTGAAGTATATCCAGACAAAAGAGGCAGAGAATGTTTGCCCTAAAATCATCTGGTTCCGTGACTTCCGTCTAGGGTCACATTTGACCCTTAAAAATGGCCCTAAAACTTATTCAAACAAACATGGCCCTCCTTATGTAACTAAAGTAAATATTCTAAAACAAAGAAAACCATGGTTGAAAGAAATTGAAAGAAGTTATATATTAGAGGACGATGCTGAGTAGAGGACACTGGGATATAAATATGTCGACGCCAAGCTAAATGATAATTAAAAGTATGTCGGCATCCCTTAGCGAATGCGCCTTGGGACGGATCAGTTAAAAATATCTTCAAAGTTAATCAAATTCTCACTGTAGAGAGAGGTTTAATTAACTTCATTACATGAGTTTCGTAAAGTCGCTGATTACTTTAGACGTAAATAATTCTCTCTTTTACTGGAAACAGTTTCTTTATCTTTAGTCTAAAAACCATGTTTTTTTTATTTTTATTGCTACATTTTTGTCAACTTTTTATTTTATCAATACTAGTCGAAGTACCCGTTAACGGCGAGTTTCTCCAACCCTTCCTTTATGCACGTCAGTTCAAATGAAATAAAAAGTAGTTGTTTTTTTTCATTTAAATCGCAATAAATAATTTAAAAAATCAATAAACAAATTAATTATTTAAGTTTATGTTGATTGCTATCGGCTATGAAATAACTGGAACGCTTTAGCATAATAATTAATGACTGAAGAGAGTAGAAAATTAAACATTGGGTTCACTTTCAACAACCTTGTAAACTTGCTTCCCTTATTTTGTCATTTAGTCTTCACATTTCATTAGCGATGTTTTTGACAAAGAGGGAAAATTGCTGTTTTCGTGATCGGAATCTATCCATCTACCACTTATCATTGGCTAGTTTTTGCGCTTGAAGTATTTTACATCAAGTGGTTCCCTGCCTTGTCTGGGGCGATTGCTATAAAAAAAAGATTGTCTAGTGTGAGATTTTAATCCAGGATGACATCAAATATTGGAACTGAAGATAAGCTATTTTTTTACACGGCACCAGATCAATCGGAAATATTTTGTCTTCGTGACATACATGAACTATATATGCGTTCAGCGTAGTAATACAAACTGCGCATAGATTTACGCTTTTTACTTTTTCTAACATGTTGTCTTTTTTCTTGATCTCTCTATTGTTTTCCTGTATTCACTACGTAATTCTTTTCTCTCTCGTTCGCGCTATTTTTCTATATTTTTTGTTTATTTTTCGCTCTTTTCTTTCTTCGTTTCTGTTGTGAAGTAGTTTTTTGTGAGTGATAAAACACACATATGAAGAAATAATTGGATTAAAACGTTTATATATATATATCAACAATGATAACTCATTTATTCAACAATTTGTAACTAAGACAATTGCCATGAAATGAAGAGATGTAAATTATTTGTGTATGAGCTGATGTCGATAAGCTTACTCCATTGGATCTACCTGTTCTGTCATCGTCTGGTCAAATCAGGGGCAGATAACTCTGGCCCAGTTACCATATGCTTCAAAATGCCTCTTAACAATAGAGATACTTTGGGAGTACAAAGGTATTCCTCTTTTAATAGACAAATGTTTAAATGTATTATTAAATGGTATGTATCCTCCAATCATTTTCACTCTCTGTTACTTCTTCCACTTTTTCTTACCCCTCTTCTGTTTTTATCTATCTCACCTTTCTTTTTTACTAATGAGTCAGCGCCCATCAACACCCAAAGATCACTTGAGGAGAAGGGTTAATGAGTGTGTCAGGTGGACGGTGAGACAACACCTTACTGATTCGTAACTATGGTTAAAACTGAGACGAATTTGATTATTTTATAGGACGGCTCAACAAGAATTTGTTTACATTGGACTTGAAAACGACTAGGTTACTGTCTGCTTAGAAGCAGTCCCGTGATATTGTGTTCCACAGACGAGAGGTTCTTGGGGATTAACTTTGCTCATGGAATTTTCATTTGGTATTAGGTACACAGTGGGCAAAAGGAAATGTCTTTTTAAGTGGTTAGAGCTATAAACAAAATTATGTGAATGTTTAACAGGAGAAACCCTGGAGCTCAGTCAAGAACTTACCATGAAAATAACGATAGAGTAAAAAGGACTCACAATATATCTTCAATCGTATTTTCTCGCAATGTTCTTCTTGTTTGATTGAAGATATTTAGTTCCATCCACTTTCATTTTTAATTTTTTGTTCATTCAGAAATTTGGATTTTTAACTTTTATTTTATTTGGTTCGATTCGTTCGTTTTTACTATTTATACTTTCTTCTAATAAGTCATCACTCACCAAGGTTAAAAGCCACTCACGGATTAGGATTAATGACATGGTTGTGGGATAATACAAATATATAAGCATTAAAAACGATTAATTTGATACTTTAAAGGGGCAGTTAACCATTTAAACCTGTTATGGTCGTTCGAGACAAGTCATAAAGCCATTCGATGTAAGGAGCTACAACTAGCGAAAAATGACGCAAAAAAAAGATGCCTAGTGATTTTAGTCTTGAAAAGACCAAAGCTATATGTGGGAGGAAAATAGTCTGCAAGAAAAGAATTGCATAGGCTTGCAGTTCTTGAGAAAGAAATGACTGTAATGAGAAGATTTTCATAACGAGGTATCTGGGCAGATTGATTAATGAATACCACTAGATCAACGAGGCAAACGAGCTGAAACATAGAAAACAGAGGTATACTACAAATAATTCTAAATAAGATATTTTGTACTAGAACTTACAGAAGAGACTGAGACTAGCAACATCACGCTCGTGTGAGAGAGGGTGAAAAGAATAAGAAAGGGTGCGTCCAATCAAATTCTAGATACGCTCCTCAACCTTATCCAGAACACTTAAATGGGACAGAGATGAAAGACCCCAAATATGGCATTATAATAATTGTTGACATTGAACTTGAAGACGACTATGCCGTAGTCTGCAGGGAAACAGTCATGTGGCAATGTGTTCTACAGATAGTAGGATCTTGGAAAGATATTATGTCCATTGAGATTCCGTTTGATTTGTTTATTAAGAAATTAGGGTTTTTCAGTGGATTTAATTTCGGTTCTCTCGTTTCTGCTTAACTAACTTCTTTTCTTTCTTTTTTATATGTATAAGTTATCGTGTAATTGTTGTAATTACTGTAGGCAAAAATGTTGATAGAAAACTTAAAACGGAAAATTCCAACTACGTCGAGATATGATTGAATGGAACCAATATTTTTTCAAATATAATAGAATCATGGATTATTTTGCTGATGTACGATACTAAACATTCCAATGAAATTGTCATAAAAGATATTTCTCTTGGGAATGATAAGCCATCAACGCTACCATTCCTGCTTTATCTATGCTAAGTGTCAGGCGTAAAAACGACAAGGGATCACTTAGGAACCATTTTTGGTGCCAACGTTACATATCTACTGCGAATAAATGATTTATAAATAAAGACTAAAAGCCACTGGAGGATAAGGGGTAATGATATTATTCGATGGATAATCAAAGATATTATCCAAGCATTGACAACGATGAATGTGATTACTTACGAAGACAGTCTCTCAAGTAATTGTTTACATAGAAGAGTTCATCATTAACAAATGTAATGGTCACTCCAGACAAGGCATAAAGCCATTTTATCTAAGGAGTCATCACAAACAAAAGATAATTAACTCACAAACAGAAGATGCCTAATTACCTGAGTCTTGAAAAGGCCTGTCTATAGGTAGAAGGAAATGAGTCAGCGGAAAGAGAATTCTACAAGTCTACAATTCTTGCCAAAAATCTACTAGAACAAGAAGTTTTATTATGAGGTATCTGAACAGCGAATCGACCGACGAGTCAAACGAGCTGGAACAAAGAAAGAAATGAGTAAGTCAGACAATTCTGAAGAACACATGCTGTTATGAAATATTTAATAAAGAAAACAATACACGTTTTAAAATGTTTGTTCTATTCAATTTCCTGAACAGATAATCTCGGACGAAATGCTGCATTCACACTTAAGCACTTTTATTAGAGCCCCATCCCCTAAACCTAACCCTAACCCTAACCCTTACCCCATCCCATGTCGACACAGATTTTCACGCCAAACACCCATTGTAAGGACTATATTTTATTTTGATAATAAAGTCACCACTAATCAAGGTCAAACCAACTTCAAGATAAGATTTAATTAGATCGACGGTTTGTCAGTAAAAATGAAGAGGAATTTTATGAAAACTGATGAATTGAATGGACAAAATTGGATTACCGATGAATACGGTTTATGATAAGTGTTTGCTGACATTGAATTTAGAAGATAACTACGTTGCAGTATGCAGGAAGTAGTCCCGTGGGAGTGTGTTCCACATATGGGAATTACTTAGAAACAAACTCTGTTTATTGATATTCTGTTCGTTATTAGGCACCCGTACAGAGAAAGGAAAGTTCCTTGCACTTGTAATATAAGACGAGTTCTTGCAGTGAATGTCTTACAAGAAAGAAGCAGACATTTGATTGTTTCGTACTAATAAGACACACCTTATCAAGGCCAAACGCGACTCGAGAATAAGAGGGAATGAGCTAGATGCATTTTCTGTTGAAATGAAGAATTATTATCAGAGGATTGAAATTGAGGAATCGAATGAACAAAATTCGAGTACATATGAGGAAAGCTTATGTAAAGCATTTGTTGACATTTGATTTGAAGATGACTATGTTGTAGTCTACGGTTAAGTAGTCACGTGATGATGTGTATCACAGGTAGGAAGTTCTGAAAAATGAATTTCGTTCGTTTACATTTCGTTTGATATAAATAACACGGAAAGTTATTTGCGGTTGTGAGTGTTAGACTGTGCTGTGAATGCTTTACCAGGAAGAACTAGAATTTGAATATTTTTTACTATAAACTTAGCACATATCAAGGCCAAAACCCACTCAAGGATAAGAGTGTATGAGATGGATGCATTGTTAGTTTGAATGAAGAATATTTGTTATGTTGGATTTGAAGATGACAATGATGTAATCTGCACGGAGGCAGTCCTATGGTAATATGCTCCGCTGGTGGCTGATTCCGTGTGTTATTAGGCATATGTAAGAGAGAAAGAAAATGTATTTTCAGTTGTGACATGAAGACAAGTTTTTCTAGTGGACATTTTACAAGGAAGAACTAGAGTAAAAGTCGGGTTCCATGTAAAAAATGTGTAGCAGGGAAGGTAAGAAGACTGAAAACGAGAACTTGTCTTCATTGAGAGTTGAATGGATGTTTTGTCTCTAGTACCTGGTGTTAAATATTGCGTGTATATTAACATTATTTAAGGATGTATGTTTGCCGAAAGATTGTTATTAAGTCAGGCAGGATGTAAGGTTCGGCAAGTTATTAAGCAGTTAACCTTTTAAGCGATCGGTCTTATGTAGGAAACGATGGAAGACGAGATAGGAAGAAACGCTAAAAGCTAGCAGTCGATTTTTTAGAAGCCAGAGAGAGCAGATATAATTAAATTACTTTAGCTAGGGGCTCTGGGGCTCGGTTTCCGCAACAACCTGACCTTCTCATCGCGGCAACCAAAGCAATATAAACAGTCCGAATAAAAACCGACCATCTTCCAAATTTATTGCCTTAATTTTGTGTTTCTTAGGTTCATCTTTTATTCCATCCCGAGGATTCAAGCAAGACCGCGGTCGGCTAACGCTTTACGATACTACATAGTTTTTTTATTTGACAGAGAATTGTAAAAATTCTGCAGAGCAGAGTGTCGGACTTTCTCCTTGAAGTTGGGGTTCATATAACACTAAAACATATTCAGCAAGTTCTGAAGCGAATTTCATTATTCTCATCGAATGTTGAAATCGATAATTGCATTACTGATTGGAAAATACACTTTTAGAATTATTCGATTTTGTAGACGAACAAATTCGATTGGATCCAAATCACATTCCACTGTGATCGATGAGGAACGAATCAACGACTTTTTCTTTCATTTACAGAAAGTGGAAAACGGTTGGTAAAAGGAACATAAAATCGAAAATAAAGAAAAGAAAATTAATTATTTTTCAGTATTTTACCAAATTTAATTTGTGATAATTGATTATAGTCCTTTTTTATCTTGTAGTTTATTCTATTTTAAAAACTGACTTAATTCGAATGCATATCGTAAATGTGAGTGGGAATGTATCTTGTTTGTCTTCATCAATGAACTAAAATGATACAGAATTGGGAATTGACTGCGAAATCAATCTGTATAGGTTAATTATTATAAACTAGCAGGGCTCACCGGCGTTGCCCCGTATTCTAATTTCCGTTAAGTACGTGAATCATATTAAAAAAATACAAATAAAACGTAACACTGTACCTAATATTGTAATTTGTAAATGCTGGTACTTGTACAGCTTTTGAACCAGACCAAACCGATTTTTGCCGACGCAGAGTTACGTAAACGGCCGGAAAAAGCGGAATGAAAACGAACCGGTGTAACAATTGAAAACGAGGCAGCGTTTCAACAGAAAAGAAATAATGAAAAACATTTAAAGCAAGAAAAACACTCACTTTTATGAAAAGATATTTATTTGCTGACGAAAAATATTGATGAAACAAATGTTATATCATTTTTCACAAGATAGATAAATTTAAAAAAAACATGTTTTTTTTCAAAACTGAACGAAACAAGCTAGATAAAGACCGAACCGTTTCTTCTGTACCCTAACTTACTTTAATTGCCTTTGGTAACAGTTATTTGTTGACTATTATTTTTAACCCCTTTTTTATGCTTGATCTTTTTTAGAATCGCCAATTTACGATTTTATCAATGTACAATTTAATTTGTCGTTTTAAACTCCAATTAATTATAACTGAACTACTCGCCCGAGAATATGAAACTTTTTTTTACTAATGACTAACCAAAAAAGCTAGATTCAACTGTACGATTACGTTAATGAGATAGATAAATTGTCAGTGCAAAGCTGAAGAATATTATAAGATGATTGATGATTTCAATTATGAATGGAATGTCCAAAATTTGATTATTCATGCAAACGGTTTATTATAAGTGTTTTATGACATTGCACTTTAAGACAGCTATGTTGTATTCTGCATTGAAGCAATGAATAGGTACTGTATACCACATATTCAGATTTATAATAAAGGAACTTTGCTCATTACATTTTAGGCTAGACATAAAATAAACTTTCTGTAGTTCAGGTAGGGAGACGAATTTTTGTAGTAGATATTTTTACAGTGCTCAAAACATGAACGAATGATGGCATATAGTATTAATCGACAGTTTGTTTTGTTGCTCTTAAGTCTGCCTCATGGTTAACATATATATATATATATATATATATATATATATATATATATATGTGTGTGTGTGTGTGTGTGTGTGTGTGTGTGTGTTATGCATCATACATCTAACCTTGTTTATATAAACTATCCAATATATGTACCATCAAACGAACGAATGAACCGGTAATATCTGGTGTGCTATTAGCCCTGGGCAGGCTATACCGGCTTCTTTGAGGGAAGTTTACAGCGAATATCAAATTAACAAGCGTTTACCAGACGCATGTATGAGAAGATAACATACAGCGTCTAGCATTCCCAAATGGTCACTCATCTGTTAGTCACCATGCTCCAGGTCGCTTAACTTCTGTGATCTTACGAAAACGCGATTATGCCGTACGCATCATCCGTTGTATATACAAATATTGCAATAATGTATATCTGTTTTATTCATCGTCAATTCATAAAATCTATACACAAAGGTGTCGCTTATACATATAAAAACAAAACAGTTATACATCAACAATAATGCTTGACATTTATTCATGAAAACCTTTTTAATGACTTTACGTAGATATGTTTATTTTACTTTTTTAATGTCAGTCTAAAACGCAGTCTTTATAATTCTGCCAATTACGATATTTTCACGTGATTGGTTCTGTTTCCCTATCATGTACTCACGGGAGTGAGATCGTGAAGGTCGCTAGCATCCATAGTTATGGGTGTAGTTCTGGTAGAATTCGAACACAATATCTTAACTATGTAGTCCGCCACGTTACTCGCTTGACCACCATCAAATTCCAGTCTTCGCTTCTCGGAAAAAATAATCCTTCATCCCTTTTTCGGACTAGCTAACCGTATTTATCTGTTCATATGTTTGTTTATTTATTCTATTTTACACAGTTTTTTTTACTAACAACAAACACAATTTTTTTTATATTAATTCTCTTCCTGCTGACTGTTTTCTTCCTACCTATGACCTTGGTCTTTGAAAGATTAACGCCAATAGGCATAGTCTTTGCGCTAATCATCTTTCGTTAACTCCTTGCATTTGGTGGATTCATGACTTCTTTGGAGTTATTTCAACGAAAAAAAGAATAAGATTGATTTTTTACAAAACTTGACAAAACTAAGGAAGATAAGATACTTTTTTTCTGAATTTACTTAAAATATTTTATTGTATTTATTAAAATATTCATTTAAATGTGGAGTTTTCTGTCAACAATATTTTTCAAAATACTTATAGTTTTTCATAAACCTAAGAACAAGATTATACAATCAAGCTATCTTCCTTATATTTGCAGCCTCAACTTAAATAGTGCCAATAATTTTACCTACCGAATTTCCAACTTGTCAAAACTACACAGTTTTGAAGTTCAGATGCAACCAAATCTCACAACCCACAGGCATTCTATTTCCTAACTATATATTTGTAACTTTCTCATTGCACATTAAACATTGTTACAATGACACCCTTTTTAGATGTAATATACTTTCTAGACATATACTGACACTCAACTTCTTTTTGCTTTCAAATGTTATTTTCTTATGTTATTAAGTTCTTAGATTCCATTTTGTTCGGCGGGCGTACAATGTTATGTCGGATTATTTTCTTTAATATTTTTATATTTTATTTCCATTGATATGAAGATATTTATTAGTAATGAAATATTTTATGTACAGTATTTTATTTACTTTAGGGCCGACAGATATCTTCCATGTGCATTGTGTGCAAATAATGTAGATAT